>CANTUQ010000132.1:2400000-3000000 GCA_947683425.1 Excoecaria cochinchinensis | reverse complement strand
CCACTCACAGTGGTCGTCAAGGCATAACACATTCACAATGACAGGATGCAAGGACTGTTGCATAATTCATATAAACATGCCCGCATTTAAATACCATACTTTCAGAATCTCATCATCATATGCATTACAGAATAAACCAACATGTATTTCATCATTAAACTCATTCAGATATTCCATTCAAAGCCATATCAGATCAGAACATTTCCATTAACATTTAAAGAATACCTGCTGACTCTAGACAGTGGATAACGAGTGTACTGAGGGTACCTTACGGGTACGAATCGAATACTGAGGGTACCTCACAGGTACAAGTCAAATATTATATCATTTATCAGAACATGTTATTTATATACTGAGGGAATCTTAAACAAGATTCTATACTGAAGGGTTCGCGAGGAACCAAACGGGGACCTGATCGGGGTCCAAACTGAACTGAGGGCTGCAGCTAAAAGACTCTATTAGGCATGCCTAACTATCCACTTACTCGACTCTAGCAGGTTATGCGTCAAACCGATCACATTTCAGGATACAGAATATAATTCATCAGAAAATCATGCTATCACGCATATCAAAGCATTAAACAGTAAAACATGCACCGTACAATATTAAAGTCCATTCAGAAGAAATACCAAATTCAGTTCTGAGTTAAAAACCATGAAATTTCGAAAAAACGGGCTGAACGGAGAAACTGGCGACTCAACAGGCAGGTCACGGCGTGACCGAGGGTCACGTCTCGTGACCTGCTTGCTTCCCGCCTAACGCGTTGCGTGATCCTCGCGGATCACGCAATGCTTATGCAGGTCACGGCGTGACCGAGGGTCACGCGACGTGACGCTGCTCTCCCTCGCAGATCACGTTGCGTGATCTGCCTCTTCTTCGCAGGTCACACGACGTGACCGAAGATCACATCGCGTGACTTGCTTCCTCTTCAGCTGGTCACGCGACTGGCTTCTCAGCAGGCCGGTCACGCCGTGACCGAGGGTCACGTGACGTGACTTGCCTTCCTGCGTAGCGAGTCACGCGACATGAAGAACTTCAACAGTAATTCGTTTTTCCCAGAATTTCCAGAATTCAATCCCAATTTGATTTAAGTCCATACAAACCTGTTCTTACCTTCCAGAAATTATCCCAAACAATTCAAACATCATATAAAACAACTCAAACAGAATTCAATCAACCCAATTCAAGGTATTTGCATTCAAATTGTTCAAGAACATATAAACCCTAGAAATACCAGTAAACTCAAATTATGCAGATCACAAGCAATTGTTCCCAAACCTGAAATCTAAGTCTCTCTCACTTAGCTCCACTAGGTCCAGCAACTTCCTTCCCCTTTGGATCACGTGGAGCTTCAGCTAAACACAATCACAGCAAGGAAATCCACAAAGAAAACCCTAAGTTAAATCTAAACTTAAGGAAGAAGATGAAGATGCAATTTACAGTAAAACAAAGACTAGATCTTGTACTTACCAAGCTAAGGAATGCAAAGGGAGGATTAATTTCACCAATAGAACCTTGAATCAAAATACACAGTACTTGGGAATAAAGAAAGTGAAGAAGAAGAGAGTGAGTGAGAAAAACGTGAATCTGTAAGTTTCTTTTTCCTCATTCCCTTTTCTTTTTCTTTTCTTTATTCTAAATATGTATCCATTTCCTATTGGTGAAAGTAATCACTCATACTAAAATACAATGCATTACACACACCCTAAGTAACCTCATTTAAATGTACCCTACAATGGTATATGTAAGTGCACACAAATGATTCCCAACTAATAACACCCTAATATGGTATGTTCAAGTGTACACAAGTAATTCCTAATTAATTCACACACTAATGCCATGTATGTACCCACACAATAATAAAACCCCAAAATCATGCATTTTACTGAAATACCCTTATGAAATACTGTACACATGCGAATGCTTACACATACAGACAGACAGATAGACAGACATACGGACGGACAGGCTCATTCTACTAGGGGGCAAATGGGGTGTGACACTACTGAACAAACTGTGAGCTACTATCGAATTGTACAAGCTGCTTTGAGAGCAGTGAGGTCATTGGAAATTTAGAAGGAGAGAATGCAGAAAAGGAATCCTAACCGAGGTGGGTCACATTCAGGCAAGAGATCAAGAGAATCTTAAGTAGCACCACTAGCTGAGTCATTTAATAGTTCAACCACCAGAGGTAGGAAGCAAGGGTCGTCCTTCGCATCTGGTACTGGTAGAGGTACATCTAGTAACCGAAGTGAAGTGCCTGAATGTCCACATTTTAGCAAGCGACATAGAGGTGAATGTTGGAAAGTAACTGGTGCTTGCTTCAGGTGTGGAAGCATTGAGCATTACCTAGCCAATTGTCCAAAGGCTTATGAAGTGCCTGGGAATCAGCAAGAGACTAGTCGAGGCGGTTCTAATTTTCCACCATTTAACAAAGGAAGAGGAAGAGGATGTGGCAGAGGTGGCCAATCCAGAGGTGGAATCGTATCAGAATAGGTGGATAGACCTCCAACTACACCGACCTGAGCTTATGCTATGAAGGCTCAAGAGGAGCAGGATGCACCTGAGGTCATTGCAAGTACATTTCTACTTTTCGATACATAAATGTTTTCATTAATTGACCTTGGGTCTACACATTCTTATGTGTGTTCTAAGAAAATATGTGATAAGATGCTTGCTATTGATTATTTGAGATATGACATATGTGTAACTAGTCCTTTGGGAAGTAGAGTGAATGTGAATAAAGTGTATAGGGATTGTCCATTAGTGGTTCAAGGTCGAGTTTTTCCTATAAACCTGATTGAATTGCCGTTTGATGAGTTTAATTTAATATTGGGTAGGGACTGGTTGTGTAAGCATCAAGCTGTAGTTGATTATAGGAAGAAAATAGTTGTGTTTAGTATAGATGTTGGGTCAAAGGTGATTGTAAGGGGTGTATGTTCTAACCCCTAGTTAATGTGATGTCGATAATGCAAGCATAACGATGTCTGAGGAAAGGATGTGAGGCTTTCTTAGCCCTTGTTCTGGATTCAAAAAGAGAGCAAGTGAGAATTCAGGATATACCTATAGTGAAGGAATTTCTTGACGTGTTTTCAGAGGAGTTGGCTGGTGTACCGCCAGTGAGGGAAGTGGAATTGTCTACTGATATTGTGCCTAGAACAGTACCTGTGTCTAAGGCACCTTATCGGATGGCTCCTACTGAGTTGAAAGAATTAAAGACTCAGTTGCAGAAATTGTTAGATAGGGGTTTTATAAGACCCAGTGTGTCTCCTTGAGGTGCACCGATATAGTTTATAAAGAAGAAAGACGGAACTATGAGAATGTGTATTGACTACGGATAGTTAAATAAGGTGACAGTGAAGAATCAGTATCCTCTACCGAGAATTGAAGATCCGTTTGATCAGTTGAGAGGAGCAGGAATGTTTTCTAAGGTAGATTTAAGATCTGGGTATTATCAGTTGTAAGTGAAAAAGGAAGATATACCCAAGAATACATTTAGGACTCGATATGGACATTATGAGTTTCTGGTAATGCCATTCAGGTTAACTAATGCACCTGCTGCATTCATGGACTTAATGAATAGAGTGTTCAGACCATATATAGACTAGTTTGTAGTGGTATTTAATGATGATATTCTGGTCTATTCAAAGATGAGAAAGAGTATGAGCAGCATCTGAGAACTGTGCTTCAAACTTTGAGGGAGCATTAGTTATTTGCTAAGCTTAACAAATGTGAATTCTGGTTGCGGGAAGTGTCTTTTCTAGGGCATATTGTGTCTTCTGAAGGTATAAAGGTAGATCTGGCTAAAATCGAAGCGATTGTGAATTGGAAACCACCTAGAAATGTGCCCGAGATTTGAAGTTTCTTGGGGTTAGCCGAGTATTATAGGCGATTTGTGAAAGGGTTTCCGGTGATTGCTTCACCACTGACTAGATTGCTTCATAAGGGAATTAAGTTCGAATGGTCAGATAAGTGTCAGTCAAGTTTCGAACAGTTGAAGCGAATGTTGGTTGAGGCACCAATCTTAACCCAACCTATTTATGGTAAAGAGTATATTTTGTATAGTGATGCTTCTGGTGTTGGATTGGGTTGTGTATTGATGCATGATGGAAAGGTTGTGGCTTATGCTTCAAGGCAATTGAAGCCGTATCAGCAGAATTACCCGACTCATAATTTGGAGTTAGCTGCAGTGGTGTTTGCCCTAAAGATTTGGCGACACTACTTGTATAGGGAGAAGTGTAAGATCTTCACCGACAATAAAAGTCTCAAATATTTGCTAACTCAGAAGGAGTTGAATATGAGATAGCAAAGGTGGCTTGAATTATTTAAAGACTATGATTGTATAGTAGATTATCATCCAGGTAAAGCCAATGTGGTGGCTGATGCATTGAGCAGAAAGTCAGTTTCGACCTTGTTTTTGCAACAAGTGGAGTGGAAGTTTACGTCAGATGGAGCATTGTTAGCTCAGTTGAAGGCTAGGCCTGTGTTGAGAGATGAGTTAGTAGTAGCGCAGAGAAGTGATCCTAAATTGCAACAAATTTTGCAAACAGTCAGGAATAGTGACAAGGCTGACTATTCAATGAATGAAGAGGGTGTGCTATTTTATAAGAATCGATTATGTGTAGCTAGTGTGGAAGAGTTGAGAAAAAGACTTTTGCATGAGGCGTATAATACAGTTTTCACCATGCAGCTAGGTGGGAACAAGATGTATCAGGACCTAAAGCAATTTTATTAGTGGCCTGGTATGAAAAAAGATGTGGTAGAATATGTTTCAAAGTGTCTGACTTGTCAGCAAGTGAAGGCGGAACATCAAGTTCCACATGTTTTGTTGAATCCTCTTTCCATTCCACAATGGAAATGGATAACATTACCGTGGATTTTGCTTCTGGATTGCCTTTGACATCAAAGCAGCATGATTCTGTGTGGGTGATTGTGGATCGATTTTCTAAAATAGCTCACTTCATACCGGTTCAGTTGGATTATTCCATGGATCGGTTAGCGGAGTTGTATGTGAAGGAGATTGTTAGACTGCATGGTATTCCCTTGTCCATTGTATCGGATAGAGATCCGAGATTTACTTCTAAGTTTTGGAAGGGTTTGCAAGCTGCATTGGGTATAAAATTGAATTTCAGTACAGCATTCCATCCTCAAACCGATGGACAGTCAGAAAGGGTTATTCAGGTGTTAGAGGGCTTGCTTTAAGCTTGTGTATTGGATTTTTCTAAGAGTTGGGATAAGTACATTTCACTGATGGAATTTGCTTATAACAATAGTTATCAAGCGAGTGTTGGCATAGCGCCGTATGAAGTGCTATATGGTAGAAAGTGTCGGACACCGGCCTATTGGACAGAGTTGGGAGAACATAAGGTTATTAGTCTAGATCTAGTAAAGGATACTGAAGAGAGGGCAAAGTTAATTCAGCAACGATTGAAGGATGTGAGAGATAGACAAAAATCGTATGCGGATTTGAAAAGGAAGGACATTGAATTTGAAGTGGGTGATAAAGTGTTCCTCAAAGTGTCGCCCTGGAGGAAGGTGTTATGATTTGGTAAGAAAGGGAAGTTAAGTCCGAGGTTCATTGGGCCTTATGAATTGCTGGAAAGAGTGGGATCAGTGGCTTACCGGTTAGCTTTGCCTCCGATTATAGCCAACCTACACGACGTCTTCCATGTGTCGATGTTGAGAAGATATCGTTCAGATGAGTCCCACGTTATACCAGTATAAAATGTGTAGGTTCAAGTGGACTTTTCCTATGATGAGCAGCCAAAAGTAATTTTGGCAAGATAAATGAGGCAGCTTCGTAGTAAACAAATTCCATTGGTGAAAGTGTTGTGGCAGCATCATGGAGTAGAAGAGGCAACATGGGAACTGGAAGCTGCTATGTGAGAGCAATATCCTCATTTATTCGATTCAGGTATGAATTTCGAGGACGAAATTCTTTTTAGGAGGGGAGAGTTGTAATGGCCCGAAGTATAGCCTAGTAGTAATTGGTCTAATTGTGGTAAATGCATAAGTTTTAATTGAAGTTGGCTGAATTCTGGACTTAAGTGTAATTAAATAAGGACTTAATTGAATAATAAAATAACCTTAAGTGACTAATTGGTAATTGTGCATGATTAGTGTTAAACAAGGTTAATTAGTGGTAATGGAAATCAAATTTTATTAATGAAGGATTAAGGGATTCAAAGTGGATTTTCGGGTGTCAATGGTTGGGGATGCCACCTCACCTTGGCCATGAAATATATAGTTATTGATGACAGAGAAATGGCAGATTTTGCATAATTTTTAGCTGTTCTTCTTCACCTTCTTCACCCGTATTTCCCTCTTGTTAAACCTGTAAATTTTAATGATTTTGAGTCAAGTGAGGTTGCATGAGTAGAGTTCTTTCTAAGCAAGGTAAGTGATTAATTATAGTTTTTCTTCTCCCACTCTTTCTTGTTCTGTATTTTGATGGATTGAGAATTGATATTATGGTTCCAATTATGGAAATTGGACTGTGTTCTAGTTGAGGAATTAAAGAAGGATAAGGGAAAAGCTAAATTTGGAGAATCAAGTGCAAGGTGATCAAGAGGAGCTTAGGAGTAGAGGTCTGGGAAAACACCCTTTCTCGTGTATTAATGTTGCTATAGTTGAACTCTGAATTAATTGATGAAATGTGCATTTGCAATGGACATAAATGGTGTATCTGTGTGCTTAAATGAGCTGAATTGAAATGGTGAATTGATTAGCTAGTTGTTGTTTATAAGCATGTTGTTCTATTTTGGATAACTTATGAAATTGTTGTGTAAATTGTGTAAATTGATGTGAAATTAAACATACTGAATTGTGAATGTGTAAGTTGAATAGTGAGTGGATTGGTCATGGGGTTTGAGGGCTTTTGTAGTTATGAAATTGTGTATCTTAATTTGATTGAGGTGATAAGAAGGTTTAAGGAGTAAATGTAACTCTATTCCTTTCACTTAAAACATATAATAATGGGAATTGCATTATTATATCCTTAGCATGTAGATAATGAATGTTTAGAAGAAATTGTTAGCAAGCAATAAGGATTGAGTGGTCAAAAGGATCCTATGTTAGTGAAGGGTTAAGTGTGGAAGTGAGGAAGTGAGTCTAGGAGCTTTGAAGTGGAAAATTTGGTACTGTTGTGAGTGCGACAGAAGGCTTCTTAAGTTGGTGTTGGCTTCTGCGCGGGCACGCGCAAGTGCTTTAGTGCGACAGAGGCAAAGGAGGGGTTCTATCACGAGCACAACAGAAGCAAATTGTTGAGTCACTCGTGAGCACGACACTTTTAAATGATTTTTTATGACTCTTTAAATGACTTTAATTGATTAATCTATTTGTTTATATGTAAGGGAACATGTGTATGAGAATAATCTTTGTATTATACATGTAAATACCAACTTATACACTTGCTAAAGTGAGTGAATTGTGAAATGAGCCATAGTACTATTGTTGCATATGAAATGTGATAATATGAATAAACCGGATTAATAATATAGCCTGCAATTCAAGTAGTGGATAGGTAGGCATGCCTATAGCATCTAAGTGCTGCAGCCGAATGCCTCCGATTCCTCTAAAATCATTAATGCGATTTGAATCCATATTGGATTCCTTAATACGAACATACTGATATCTTATTGATCTTTTCGGTATCTATGGGTGCTAATGCGAATGT
Organism: Excoecaria cochinchinensis; assembly: GCA_947683425.1. Lineage (NCBI taxonomy): Eukaryota > Viridiplantae > Streptophyta > Magnoliopsida > Malpighiales > Euphorbiaceae > Excoecaria > Excoecaria cochinchinensis. The sequence continues at coordinate 2,992,325 of CANTUQ010000132.1, read as the reverse complement.
GTGGTATCCACGGATTCTAATGTGACTACTATACCTTAGGGTACTGATGCGATATCCGTTATCCGCATCTTTGAGTTGCAGGCAGGGCTTAAATAAAAATGTTAAATAAGTAAATTATGCGAATGTTATATGAGATATCTTTGAATAAGAATATAATGTGCATGTGAAGGCGATGTGGTAGTCTAAACTAAAGTGTGACAATCTTATTTGATTATGTACATTGATTACATGCATATTTGTTTATGTAATGCAAAAGTAGGCATGACTCTTTTATTGTTTTCAAGTTTCTATAGGTATGTTAATATATTGTGTTGTATTGTATATTGTTTTCCCCACTAAGCATTATCGCTTAGCACGGCTTTTCTAATCCGTGTAGGTTCGGACGCGAAATGATTTTGAAGGATGATCCCGCATTGGCAATGATCAACACTATGAGTGCTTATAGTGTAGGTTTTGGGGTTTTGGTTAATGTTTGTATAATCCTTTGGAATATAAAGTATGTCATGTAATAGATGATGAAAGTTATGTAATATCAAACTTAATGGCATCTATATTTATATGTGAATATGTATGTTCTAGCATGTGTTAATGTAAGATATCCACTGCATATGAATGTATATGAAATGAAATTTAATAGTACATGGTTTGGCGTATGCGTGTTAGGAGTTATATTGTGCATGTGATTGCTGTGTGACAACCGTTCTCGACTACTCTAGCTATGCTAGTGGTGTGGTCAAGAATGGGCAGTACATTATGAAGTGTTAGAAAGAGTTGGGATGGTGGCATATCAGTTAGCCTTACCTCCTGCTTTTGCTAAGCTTCATGATGTATTCCGTATGTCTATGCTCTAAATATATCGTTCAGATGAGTCACATATTTTGTCAGTTCAAGATGTACAAGTGCAACCAGTTTTCTCTTATGATGAGAAACCTAAAGCAATATTGGCACAAGAAGTGAAGCAACTTTGGAATAAATAAGTTCCATTAGTGAAAGTGCTTTGGCAATATAGAAGAAGCAAATGGGAACCTGAATCAGTAATGCGAGCTCAATATCCTCATCTGTTCAGTACAGGTATGAATTTCGCGGATGAAATTCCTTTTAGGAGGGGAGAGTTGTAATGACCTGAAATCTACCCTAGTAGTATTTTGCTTAATTAGGGTAATTGGACAAGTTTTATTTACGATTTCTAATTTTGGATCTAAGTGTAATTAAAAAAGAATATTTAATTGCATGAAATAAATTAGTTAAGTGACTAAAATGAAATTGTGCATGATTAATTAAGGAAAGGATTAATTAAGGTTAAGTGGGATTAGATTAACTTAGTCTTGGCTAGTGCATTCCATGTGATAAGAGTTGCCTTTGCCAACTCAATCCTTGCATGTAATATCAGGAATTGGAGAGAGGCAGAATTTGTCCCATCTTTGCATTCCCTTGTACGCCACTATTGGTCCATTCTTCTATTCTTCTTCTTCTTCTTCTTCTTCTTCTTCTTATTCTTCTTCTTTCGTTCATCTTTATCTTCAGTCCTTAGTTCATTAAATTTCCATTGGTTGGTTGATAGTAAGTTGAGTTGTGATATTGGCTAATCAAGGTAAGTTATGGTGAGAGATTATTCTTTTTCTTCTTTCTTCTTCTTATCTGTATTGATTTGGAATTGATTTCTTGTTCCAATTTTAGAAATTGGATGTATGTTGTAGTGGAAGGAACCAGAAAAGATAAAGGAAAGGAGAAGCTTGGTGAGCTTAGTGCAAAATGAGCTCCTTAGAGCAAAGGAGTTTGAGATTTGAGAAACCATGTGTTTGTGTGCGCTAAATTGGTAGTGAATATAATCTGAAATGCATAATTGGATTGTGTGTTGAATTAAATTGAAGATGTGTATTGTTTTGTTAAATTGATTGCTATGAATTTTATTGACCTATAAGCATGAAACTCTATTTTTGGAGACCTAAGAATTTGCTGTGTAACTTTTGAACTAATGGATGCCCATTGTGAAGTTGAATGTGTTGAAGTGTTCATGCATGTGTTTAAGTAGTCTAGATTGAGTTTAGAAAATTGGTTATGCCAATTTGGTTGGTTTCAAGCCTGGTGAGCTTGATAGTGTAAAACTGGTTTTGAGGTTCATCTTGACCTAATTAGACTGTTTGTGTTATAAGATGAGTTTCACGACTCTAAAATGAATGAGATTAATTGGATTGGAATCATAATTTCCATGTCTATAATTGCTGTAGAAATAGTTCTTTTGTTTTGAGGACTCTAAGGTCTTCAAAATAGTCCATTTGTGTAGCTAAAAATTTTGTAGGAGGGCCTTTGGAGCAGTTGTGTTCCCTTGGCCATAACTCCTTGGTTTTGAGTCAAAATGTATTGAGATTTGTTCCATTAGAAAGTTAACATGTAGATGAACAATTGGTTAGTAGGCTGAAAGTCATATATGTAACACCCCCATCGTCACCCCTGTTGGAAGGGCGCCGACGGGCGCGCTACCCGACGCTCACTCACATACATGCACACATACACTATGCGGAAGCATACATTCATACTACCCACACTAGTCGAACCCAAGGAAATACGTCAAAACACCACACTTCCATTGCAAGACTCTTTCACATATAATATAATGCCATACTCATAGACACATGACAACACGCCGAAGATACTACAACAGTAAAGACCAAAGGAACATATAGCAAAATATTACATTCAGAGCATACACAAGCTCAAGATCAGATTCTTAAACACTTTAACTTACCTCATCATCATCCATTAATGCACATATATTTACCGAAGCCGATCCACATACATTGTACCCCAGATAATACATATGTAATCATTCAATAGTCCAGATTGCCTTATCATGCATACTAATTCACATGCTACCATAACAATTAACAGTACAGAATCACACTCATATACATACTAATTAACCATATCAATCCATAATTTAAGTTCACATTCGTATACATATTATTTCGTATGCTTATAGCCTAACTAGTCGGATTCACGTTCTAATAATAATAACATGATAACATATACTCATGGCATTTGAAAGATTATGGTCACAGTTATGCACATTTTAATTCCAGTACTTATATCTATAACTGATAGCATACAAATACATTCACCATATGATATACATATATGTATACAGATAAATATGCTCAATTCACCTGTTTAAGTCACATTCAACCCATTCAGAGTTTCATAACCACATTTGATTACATAACTGATTCGCATGTCCAGAATTATGGTCATTCGAATATCACAATCTCCTGTTCATATCAGAAAAAACAAATAGAATACCTGCTGACTCAAAATAGTGGATAACGAGTATACGGACAGTACTTTATGGGTATGAGCCGATACGGACAGTACTTTACGGGTACGAGTCGAGAAAACCAATTTTTACTTTTTCCTTTTTAACTTTCACAAAACATTTACAAATGGGATCTTAAACAAGATCCTATCACATAAGGGTTCGCGAGGAACCAAACAGGGACCTGATCGGGGTCCAAACATTCAAAGGGCGCTGCAGCTAAGAGACTCTATTAGGCATGCCTAACTATCCACTAGACTGACTCTCGCAGGTCATACATAAGCGACAGCATGTTTCAAGTCACATGTCATAGTTCATCGTATACCAAACTGAGTATAATAGACAAATACATATGTTCGTAATATCAATCTTACCTCATACCATTTATATTATGAAGCATGCATTATAATTCATTATAACACTATTCAATATTCTAAAACATATCAGAATCAAATGTGGAACCATATTATGCCACGCATAGTCTTATTCATGGAATGATACAATATACTCTTAACCATGGCATGTTATTCTTAGAGGAGGACCTGATCAAAGATATGCATAACATATTTTACATTGTAATATGACATGCAATACAAATCATAATAATAAACATATCTACATCCAAACCATACAGTTGAAATCCCACAATCATTTAACCGGATCACTATAATCCAAAACTTATTCCAAAAATACCACACAGTAAGGGAAAAAGCCTTAAAAGCATTTGAAAGTCATTTTATAAGAAAACTAGTCACTTGGGGAAACAAGGCAAAACAGAAAAGGCCATATAATAGCATATAAAAGGATGACATGAATCATACAGCAGTATAAGTCCATTCGGAAGAATTACGGAAATTCATTTTTAAGTTAAAACCGGGAAATTTCAGAAAAATAGGCCGAACGGTGTGACCAACAAGGTTGGCCGGTCACGAGTCGTGACTGGCATCACAACTCGTGACTGGCCTCCTCCACAAGGCTGGTCACGAGTCGTGACTGGGAGTCACGACTCGTGACTGGCTTTTGGTCACGAATCTTGACTGGATGTCACGTCTCGTGACTGGCTTCTTTCTTCAGCTGGTCACGGGTCGTGACTTGCCCTCTTTTCCTGGCTGGTCACGAGATGTGATGGGAGTCATGCCTCGTGACTGCCTTCTTCTTTTTGGCTGGTCACGGGTCGTGACTTGGAGTCATCACCTGTGACTGCCTTCTTTGGCCAGTCACGAGTCGTGACTGAGAGTCACGCCTCGTGACTGGCCTCCACTTGGCCGGTCACGAGTGGTGACTGGCAGTCACCACTCGTGACTGACCTCTCTGGCTGGTCACGAGTCATGACTGGGAGTCACGCCTCGTGACTGGCCTCTCTCTTGGCTAGTCACGCGACAAACACAATCTGGAAATGGGAAATTCAACAGTAACGCGATTTTCCATTTCCAGAATTTCCTAGAACACAGAAATCAATTCCAAAATTGAATCAAAACCATACCAATCTATTCTTACCTTCTAGAAATGTCACATACAGTATAAACAACATAAATGCAACTCAATTCAGAAATTAAACAACCAAATCAAGGATAAATGCATTTAAGTTTCTCAAGAACATAAACCCTAAATTACAGTAAACTCAAATCAAGCACAATCCACAAACAAAAATCCCAAACCTGAAATCTTTAGCTTCAAACCCACACTTCAAACTTCAATCCTCCATCATCTCCTTGCCCTTAAGCTTCCTCTTGTAATCCAAAGCTTGCACAAACCAAAACCCCCAAATTACTCTTCCAAAAACCCTAACTCAAAATAGCAAAACCAGGAGAAGAGGAAGAAGAAAAACATGCAGGAAACCCTAACCCAACTTACCTCTTCAAGAAATCTTTAAGCTCTACCAAGACACCAATTCACACATAGTCAAGGAAGGGAGAACAAGAAATGGGAAACGAAAAGAAAGAAGAGCAAGGAAGAGGAGAGGAGAGAGCAGAACGTGATCTCCTCCTCCCTCTCATTCTTTTTCTTTTTCTTTTTCTTCTTTTCCCACTAATTGCCCACCTGCCAAGACACATGGTAGTCTCTTATTGGCTCCAACCAAAATATCTTGCTTTATTACTCTTTAATCCTTTGACAAATTTACACTTACTCACTTGCATAATTATTTCTTCACAAACTTTAATTATCTTTTCAATTAGGTCCTTATCATCCAAATTTCACATGCACAAATTACCGAAATATCCATCACTTATTCGACTTAACTTGCCAAATCCGACTAGGCCCGATTTGGGGTGTGACAATATATGTGGAAACAGGGAAAGTGCTTGAAAGAGGTTATTGTTGTAGGAGTTTGAACATATAGTTCTTGCTCTGTCGCGATCATGACAAAAGGCTCCATAGGGAAGATTTTGCCAGGTTATGTTCTCTCGCAAGCACGAGATTGAGCACGAACTCGACAGAAGTTATTTTTGTGCCCTATCATGTGTACTACTTGTGCTATGAGAGTGACAAAAGGGTAGTGTGACGCGCGCCGGACCCCGCGGGGGCCCATTGACCAGCCCGCTTGAGGGCGATCGGGCATGTGAGGGTCCGTTGACAACTTGTAACGTATTTACAAGTGCGTCTATTTTGGGCAACAAGGAGGTTTCATGGAGTCGCCACCCAACAAAATGTTGGGAAAGTTCATCTCGCCTCAGTGAGCCTAAGACAGCGCTTTTATCTATCTTGGGCAAACCAAAGGGGTCTTGGAGGTGAACACCCCAATAGAACATTGGGAATGACCCTCTAACCCTATGGACACTAGGATTATTAATTGAGTTTTTTGGTGGGACACAAGAGGTGTCTTGGAGGTTCCAATGAGTGATCGGATACCTCTCGCCTCGTTGAGCCCAAAGACCAGAGCTGGGTTCGGGACTTCTCATCTATTTCTACCTCGATTAATTTTACGATTAGATTTTGAATTTATTAATTCGCTTTCTCTCCACACGATGCAATTCAATTAAAAGCACACTTATTCATGTCAAAAGCGTAATGAATAAATAAATAAATAAAATGTAACAAAAAAAGGACTATAAAGATAAATACAATAACACTAGGAGCGGAATACAACTCCCATTTGTAAAAGTGCGGTACGTACATAAAACGGGAAATTCATTTATTTTGAGGACTTTGGTCCTCACATGCATTTATTATAAAAGAAACTAGTTTTTATCGTGATGTTTTTATTGGATGGAAATTAGGACATTGGATCCTTGAGTTAAAAAAAATCCCAATTTTATTTACTATAAAATATTTATCCATTCTTATTTAACGCGGAATAAAACAATTCATTGTGAGCACAAAATAATCAATAAAAAACGAATAAATAAATTATTAAATAAGCAAATAAATAAACAAATAAATAAATAAAGGATAAAGAGGTAAACCAAATAGAGTCTCCCATGGCAAAACTCCTCTTAAGCTCCAAATTATCCCAAAGGCATAAAAATAATCTCACAAAATAATCAATAATGTTAATATAAAAAAAATAAAACATTAATATATATTAATGAAAATAAAGGTTAAAATTCTGAACTAAAATAATAAGAATAAAACTATTGATAAAAGATAGAAGAGAAAAGATTTAGAAATAAATAGAAATAAAAAAATAGAAAGAAAATGAGGAAAAAGGTTTTGAGAATTGCAAACAGATCCCAGGGACGGCCTATAACGAATGACAAACGGGCGTCGCTAGAAGCAACCGACGGATTGGCATGCCGTCGTTCATCCGAGAGACGGGCATATCCCTAGATGACCGACGGGCAGTAACGCGACACATACGCGCCGTCGCTCAAACGAGCAACAAGCGTCGGTGGCCTTATGACCCGTCGGTCGCTACTGTTCTTCAAAAAACAGTAAAAACCAAATTTTCTCAAACAAAATAATTTTTCAACACAAAAATCCAAAAAAAGCAAAATAATTAAAATCAACTAAATGAAATATGTGTCCAGAATATTTACCCTTGGATTTTACCTTTTAGGTTGAATTCTTGATGATTCGGGTCCCGCACGCTTCACGAAAAATGGGTAAAAATCAAGAAAAGAAGGGTTTGGATTTTTCTTTCTTGATTTTCACGAAATGCACAAATGTTGGAATCAAAATTCTTAGAAACTAATCAATTTTAGCTCCTTGGAATTAATTTTGATTCACAAAATCAAAAATAGAATGGAGAAATCTTGAGATGAAAAAAGAATGCTGGAAAATGTGTTTTTATGTAGAAAAATATGCAAATTCGTCCAACTAGCCAACCCCAAAAACGGGTGAAAATAACATTTTATAGGCTTTGAATTACCGACAGGCTTCGGTTGAATCCTATTTCCTGTTGGAAACAGGATTCAACCGACGGACGTCTGAAGCCATAGACGGGCATCTGGGCTCTCCGTCGAGCGACGAGCATACCGCGATCGATGAGCTGGCCGCCGGTGGAGGTAAACTTCCTCTTTTTACCCTAAAACTCCCAATTCTCTTTTTTTTCTCTTTATCGTGAATAAAGAAAACATATTTCTTGTGAATCTAGAGGGCCAAAATACCTGAATCTCAACCGTTCATTTGGACTCGGGCATCGATTTCTTCATCGGGTAATCTCTGATCTGGACTACCTCGGGACACGGTGCTTACAGTTGCCCCCAATTTTGGGGAAACTAGTGCGCAAGTGCCTAGATGAGCCAAAATTCAGAGAAAAAAGAAAACAAAAGGAAGAATAGCATACCTGAAGCAATCCTTACCTTCCGTGTTTCTTGCTGGGTAAACCTTGTCTCAATTTGCTCAGCGGATAATGATGGATGTCCCTACCGATCTCGTCTTGACCCACAAGGGGTTGATAAGGTGTAGCATTCTCTAGCTACAACCTTGCTATGAAGAGCAGTGTTCTCTAACGGCAACTTCATTCGTGAGATGCGGTGTTTGTTAACCACAATACCGGTGCGAAGAGCAATCTTCTCTAACTACAGCTTCAGTTGCCCTACTGACCTCATCTCGGTCTGCATGGCCTTCCGCTAACCTCATCTCGGCCTGCACGGGGAATGTGAGATGCAGCACTCTCTGACTGCAATCCCAATTGCAAGATGTGGTGTTATCTAACCGCAGTCCCGCCGCGACGTATTCAATCGCTAGTACCCTACTGACCTCATCTCGGTCTGCATGGTCTTTCGCTAGCCTCGTCTCGGTGTGAAGAGCAGTGTTCTCTAACTGCAACTTCGATTGTGAGATGTGGTGTTGTCTAACCACTATCTCGAGGTGGAGAGCAGCGTTCTCTAACTGCAACTCCGATTGTGAAGTTCCCCTGCTAACCCCCGTCCGCTCTGCAAGGTGCGTAGCACTCTCTGGCTACTGCGTGAACTGTGAGATGCGGCACTCTCTGACTGCAATCTCGGTTTTGTTAGAAATTCCTTGCTAATCCCTATCCGATCTACAAGGCGTATAGTGCTCTCTGACTACACCGTGGATTTTGAGGTGCGGTACTCTCTGACCACAGTCTCTGCTTGTTGGCATTTCCTTGCTAATCCTCATCCGATCTGCAAAGTGAATGCCCGTTGGAGTATGATTTTGGAGGACATAATGCTTGATGTGTCCATCCTCCAATGTGATTAATGTCTGTGTTTGGATCAATATTAAGCAATGTTCCTGTGTGACAAAGAATTTTTTTGTTAATTCTTACTTGATATGCTCATAAATGATTTTGGATTACCATTTATTATTTATCATTATTTTCTATGCATCATTTCTTGTGGTCATATAGTTTTAAAGTAGATAAATAGAAAAGTTTACAACCATCCTTAATGCAAATAAATCGCAAATAAAGATAGAAAAGAAATAAAAACATGTAAATCTAAAAGTAAATGTTTTTTCCACTAAAACTCCATTTTTGTATAATGTATATACAAGTGCACTGATAATAAATAGTATATAAAAAGAAACAAAACACAAAAATGCCATCCCAACTCCTTGAATGACTACAATGGCGGATAATCCGTGAGCTCCTCCTCGTGGTCATCATCCTCATCATCAGACAGATGCATCGGCTGAGGCTGAGGCTGAGGCTGAGGTGGAGGCTGAGGCTGAGATGCAGAAGGTCCGGCTCCAAAAGTAGAAGGCTGGCTAGAAGGACCTGCTGGGTCGGGCCGCTGAGAGTTCCATACTCTGACCATGGGCTGGAACCTAGGAGGAACTGCCACTGGCACGAATCGAGGCTGTGGTCTCTCAAAACTGTACGGCTGAAACTGTACCTGAGCATACCCGTCTAGGAAGGGTTGTGCACATACTGTCATGAAGCCCAAGGTGTCTGTGATCATCCCCCCAAGCTCCTTGAAGACCCGACTCAACTGGCGAGTCTGCTCAACCGAATCGGTCCTCATACTCTCTAGTCTCTGCTCTGTCTGCCCCCTGAAATCCCGCATGGACTGAGCTAGGGGAGGAATGATCCCCTCCAATCCTTGGACTCTGGAGTCTCCCATGGCAAAACTCCTCTTAAGCTCCAAATTATCCCAAAGGCATAAAAATAATCTCACAAAATAATCAATAATGTTAATATAAAAAAAATAAAACATTAATATATATTAATGAAAATAAAGGTTAAAATTCTGAACTAAAATAATAAGAATAAAACTATTGATAAAAGATAGAAGAGAAAAGATTTAGAAATAAATAGAAATAAAAAAATAGAAAGAAAATGAGGAAAAAGGTTTTGAGAATTGCAAACAGATCCCAGGGACGGCCTATAACGAATGACAAACGGGCGTCGCTAGAAGCAACCGACGGATTGGCATGCCGTCGTTCATCCGAGAGACGGGCATATCCCTAGATGACCGACGGGCAGTAACGCGACACATACGCGCCGTCGCTCAAACGAGCAACAAGCGTCGGTGGCCTTATGACCCGTCGGTCGCTACTGTTCTTCAAAAAACAGTAAAAACCAAATTTTCTCAAACAAAATAATTTTTCAACACAAAAATCCAAAAAAAGCAAAATAATTAAAATCAACTAAATGAAATATGTGTCCAGAATATTTACCCTTGGATTTTACCTTTTAGGTTGAATTCTTGATGATTCGGGTCCCGCACGCTTCACGAAAAATGGGTAAAAATCAAGAAAAGAAGGGTTTGGATTTTTCTTTCTTGATTTTCACGAAATGCACAAATGTTGGAATCAAAATTCTTAGAAACTAATCAATTTTAGCTCCTTGGAATTAATTTTGATTCACAAAATCAAAAATAGAATGGAGAAATCTTGAGATGAAAAAAGAATGCTGGAAAATGTGTTTTTATGTAGAAAAATATGCAAATTCGTCCAACTAGCCAACCCCAAAAATCGATTGTGAGATGTGGTGTTGTCTAACCACTATCTCGAGGTGGAGAGCAGCGTTCTCTAACTGCAACTCCGATTGTGAAGTTCCCCTGCTAACCCCCGTCCGCTCTGCAAGGTGCGTAGCACTCTCTGGCTACTGCGTGAACTGTGAGATGCGGCACTCTCTGACTGCAATCTCGGTTTTGTTAGAAATTCCTTGCTAATCCCTATCCGATCTACAAGGCGTATAGTGCTCTCTGACTACACCGTGGATTTTGAGGTGCGGTACTCTCTGACCACAGTCTCTGCTTGTTGGCATTTCCTTGCTAATCCTCATCCGATCTGCAAAGTGAATGCCCGTTGGAGTATGATTTTGGAGGACATAATGCTTGATGTGTCCATCCTCCAATGTGATTAATGTCTGTGTTTGGATCAATATTAAGCAATGTTCCTGTGTGACAAAGAATTTTTTTGTTAATTCTTACTTGATATGCTCATAAATGATTTTGGATTACCATTTATTATTTATCATTATTTTCTATGCATCATTTCTTGTGGTCATATAGTTTTAAAGTAGATAAATAGAAAAGTTTACAACCATCCTTAATGCAAATAAATCGCAAATAAAGATAGAAAAGAAATAAAAACATGTAAATCTAAAAGTAAATGTTTTTTCCACTAAAACTCCATTTTTGTATAATGTATATACAAGTGCACTGATAATAAATAGTATATAAAAAGAAACAAAACACAAAAATGCCATCCCAACTCCTTGAATGACTACAATGGCGGATAATCCGTGAGCTCCTCCTCGTGGTCATCATCCTCATCATCAGACAGATGCATCGGCTGAGGCTGAGGCTGAGGCTGAGGTGGAGGCTGAGGCTGAGATGCAGAAGGTCCGGCTCCAAAAGTAGAAGGCTGGCTAGAAGGACCTGCTGGGTCGGGCCGCTGAGAGTTCCATACTCTGACCATGGGCTGGAACCTAGGAGGAACTGCCACTGGCACGAATCGAGGCTGTGGTCTCTCAAAACTGTACGGCTGAAACTGTACCTGAGCATACCCGTCTAGGAAGGGTTGTGCACATACTGTCATGAAGCCCAAGGTGTCTGTGATCATCCCCCCAAGCTCCTTGAAGACCCGACTCAACTGGCGAGTCTGCTCAACCGAATCGGTCCTCATACTCTCTAGTCTCTGCTCTGTCTGCCCCCTGAAATCCCGCATGGACTGAGCTAGGGGAGGAATGATCCCCTCCAATCCTTGGACTCTGGACCTGAGAGAGTCAAGTGACTCATCTATCATCTGAAGAGTCATGTCGATCCTCTGAGCCGCCTGGTCCTGGGACATCCTCAACTCCTGCCGAAGCTGCTCTCTGGGGCCCTCCTACTCTTGCGCAATGTGCTCTATGAGCCTAGCCTGCTCCTGACTCATATGCTCCACAATCCTGGCCTGCTGTCCGACCATATGCTCAACAAGCCCGGCTTGCTCCTGGCGCATGCGCTCAATGATGCTCGCCTGCTCCTGAATGATGGCCTGCTACTGGTCCAGCCTCTCCTGAGTGAGTCTGTCCCTCTCTCTAAACTGCTCATGGAGGACCCTGTCCCTCTCGTCCTGCCTACGCTCAAATGTTGTAAACATGGAGACCATGAGCTGGGAGATGTTTGGTTGTGATGGCTGAGGCTGAACTGGCTCCGGAGTCTGCTCTAGTGGCGGAGCTGTGGAGGTAGATGCCCCCGAGTTGCCTCTGGAGTAGGGGTGGAACCTCTCTGATGGCCTGAGTATGGCTCGCTGTACCCTCGTAGCTGGAGGAGGAGTGGGGTCGGCACCCTCGGCGCCATAGGAGTGCCAAACAGGTCATCCATAGTGAACTCCACCTAAAAGTCCGATGGCGTCCTGGGCTACTCCTGCTCTGGCTGTAGCTGTGGCTGCTCCTCCTGATAGCCCTGGTGCTGGGGAGCACTACAAGAAAAATGGCTTTTAATGAAGGGAAATTCGATCGTTAAAAGTCAAAATCCGGTCGTTAAAAATCAATAATGACCCGAAAATTCGGTCAGCAAAAGCCCCTTAGTTAAAGGTATAGGCGACCGAATTTTGAATCCGGTCGTTAATGCCTTTAATTACCGGAACATTTTCGGTCGTTAAATACTGATTTTTAACGACCGGATTTTCCCTTCGTTGATTATGTTCACTTTTAACGAAGGGAATTCCAGTCGTTGAAAATGCCTTTTAACGACCAGATTTTCCCTTCGTTGATTGTGCTCACTTTTAACGAAGGGAATTCCGGTCATTGAAAATACCTTTTAGTGACTGAATTTTTCCTTCGCTAATTGTGTTCACAGCTAACAAACCATTTTATAATATTATATGTACAACAAATATCATTCACATATTTTACACAATAATATAATGAACTCTTTTCATATATTAAAACAGAAAAGTTATAAAGTATAGTGATATTTACAAATTGAATAGCATTCTATTTGTCGCAACTCCAAGAAAACATTAACTCTCTATACTAATTTTTATTTAAAAGATTTTTGAGAAGCCTGTCCAAAATTTTGAAGACCTGCAAAATATATAACAAAAGCTAAAATTAAGATTCACATGCACAGACAAAAATATTAATAATAGAGATTATGAACAAATAATAAATGCAATCATAAAACTTACACTGCTGAATTGACAAACAGATCTTTTAAATAGCTTTTCAGCTCTTAATTGGTATTCTAAAGATCAAATATTGCTTATTCAGCATAAATTATTACTTCAAAAATTAGACTACTAAATATCTAAATTTAGACTGCATGCTTTTATTAGAAATCTAAAGGGGAAAGCAAGGTTTTGAGAAAAAGAAAAAAGAAAAAAAAAACTTGCCATTCAGGATAGTTCACAATAATCTCAAATAGCCAGATCATGCACTTTATCAAAGCAAAAAATATCATGTAAGGCAATATGTGATATGTTTCAGAAGATAAATCATGGATAAGAGCCTAAAACAAGCAACATAAGTGCCTTGTGTGTTTGCATGGACATGCTTTAGCATGTAATCTATAAGCTACCATGGCATAATAGTAGTAAAGAAATCAATTAGCATGATCTAATTATCTCCCCCATTCATCATCTACAAGTTTTTGATAGACCGTGATCTAATTAAATAATGTCTGTTATTTAAAAAATAAAATCTGAATTCTCTTGGCTGAAAATTTGTAATAACATCAAGGAAATTTGAAAATTTTAATCGATAGTTAATGAGGTAATCAATGTTTTAGTTCAATTAGTTCATAATTAAACATGAATTTTATACAATTAATCATCAACATAATTATATAAATAGAAAGAAAGCCATCCATAATTCAAAAATTACATTAACCTCTATACCATCAATTTCCATATTGATCAGTCATTTCATATTTACATTCATAAACTAGAGCAATAACTTTGCAAATTCTTGGAGAGCTCCTTTATATTAGCTTTATCTGATCATACAAGAGGTTTTGGGAAGTCACTCAGTTCCAGAGCTTAACATCCTTAACATATCCAAGTGATTCTAGACATATAGAACTACAAGCAACCATGAGCAGCACATAATATTTACATGAACAAATCTATTGGGATATCAGAAATAACCAAACAAATATAACTTTCAAAAAAGTATATAAAAGCCTTAAATGGATAAATAAATAATCTATGTTCCTAAATGATGTTATTACAATAAGTTGAGCCCATGAAATGCCATATATGTGTAATGAATTGTGATAGCATAATCAAACAAGGAGCAGAAAGGTTCTACAAATACTGCATGTTTACAAAAAGAAAGTAGAAAATCTAACCGTGTAGGTGATCTTCCAATGATCCAAGTGGCATGATACACTCATATACAAGGAATTCCCTATTTACTTTAAAGCCATTCCGATCAAGCTGCTTTACATAAACTACCTGCAAAACCAAATCCCTAATTAGCCCATTAAAAAAGGAAATGAAAATTTAGCCAGAGCAGGAAGATGGGTAAAAAAAGAAATGAAAATCAACACAATATACCATAAAAATATACAAATGAATCAAAAATATGTTTGATCTACCTGCATTGCTACTACATCAGCATGATCGATAACAAGAACCTGTTCAATCCATTGAAACATAATGTCTCCAACAGCTTTTAGGATACCAAAATTAGAGAACACAAGAAACAAGATGAGATAAAATCTAAAGAAGCAATAACAATTCCCAGTAAGTAGATCTGAGCAAGACCCAGAATATAGAAAGGAAAATATTCAAATGAGAAAATAAAAAGCAATAACTAAAATAGATGTTCATCAACCCAGAAAATACAGCGAAAAAAATAGTAAGAAAAGCAAATAAACTAATCAAATTTCCAGCTTTTAAAACAGAACCACGTTAGTTCAAAATAAAAAATCTATAAATTGAATCTTTCTTTTCTTTTCCTGAGTTTATCAGTAAACAAACAGAGTAAAGTGAGCTCCTTTCAAGTTT
The DNA here is from genome assembly GCA_947683425.1 of Excoecaria cochinchinensis. Lineage (NCBI taxonomy): Eukaryota > Viridiplantae > Streptophyta > Magnoliopsida > Malpighiales > Euphorbiaceae > Excoecaria > Excoecaria cochinchinensis. Next base: position 2,977,225 of record CANTUQ010000132.1, on the reverse strand, counting down.
AGAAGATCTTTAAACCAGTATATCAACCCACAACACATGCACTAGGAATTTATACGATCAAAGAAACACACAAAACACAGTCAAAAGAAGGGACAAAACTGAAAGAAATAGTCATTCTTAAAATCTACAAAAATGGCCAACAAAACAAAAGAGTATCTATGAGCATAGCAAGTTTCAAACTTTAAGGATCAGAAATTCAGAATAGCAAAAACCCACAAAGAGAAAGAGAGAAGAAGAAGAAGAAGAAGAAGAAGAAGAAGAAGAAGAAGGAGGAGGAGGAGGAGGAGGTGTGATTATAATAGCAGCTTCAGCAACTAGCAATCAGCAATTCAGAAAGCATGGAGAAAGAAATTAACAAAAAATTCATAGAGAAAGCAATTAGCAATTAAGAAAGCATTGAAAAAGAAATTCACAAAAAATTAATAGAGAAATGAATCAGTAATTCACAAAAAATTCATAGAGAAAGAATTCAGCAATTCAGCAATAAAAAAAAAATCAAAGAAATCAAAGGAAAGTAAAAACAAAATACTGAGAAGGAGAGAGCTTACCTGGAACGTAAACTAAAAAGAAAGCAGGGGAAGCAGACCAAGATAAGGAGAATTATCGGTCCCTTCAAGCTGCATTCAAGTTAATTTCTCAATTAGACATTCAAATCACTATCAAGTTCCAACAAAAATGTATAATCGCTTCTTTCAAAAAAGTTACAAAATTTAAGGAATTGAAAATCGTCAAACCTGGTGCAGATTGGGAAGAGAGAGTGGCTGGAGCATTGGGAAAATGCCTAGATTGGGATAATCCTCCCAATCATATGAATGCCAAATGACTACCCTAAAAATCTATTTCGTCAAGGTTATAGTCTAACATAAGGGTGAGAATTTGCTTCCGGCTGTGAAATAGAGAACAGGGTGAGAATTGATAAATATAATTTATGAGAGGATAAGAATCTCAGAATCTCAAACAAAAGGATGCAGAGCACGAAAGGGATTTGGGGGAGAACAGAGAGGGACGCAGGAAGATGAAGGTGGGGCTAGTGGGGTGGCTTCCGGCGATGGGTAGCGGCGAGTGGTTGAGGAGGGGACGGATTAAGGCTCCAGTGGGAAATTTTGTGGGTGTGCTTTCCGATTTGAGTTTTTCTTACATTTTATATTTTTTTATTTTATTTAAATAAAATAATTGAGAATTATTTTTGGAGGCAAAGAATGAAGTCCCACCATTTTATTTAGGCCAACAACGACCGGATTTTATGCCTTTTAACGACCGGAAATAATCCTGTCGTTAAATAATAATAAAATTTGAGTTTTAATGACCGCATTAATTTCCCTTCTTTGTTTGTATCCTTTTATGACCGGATTTTTATCCCTTCGCTAAATTTTAGTCGTTAAAACTCAGTTTTCTTGTAGTGGAGGTGTGACACCCCAATGCCCCCTGGAAGGACAAGGGAGCGCTACACAGCACTATCATGCAATTATCTTATTAACTTTCCTTATATTTTAACATTACCATTTCTTATAATTCATGCATACCACTACACTATAAGTTTATCGGATGTTCTTCACTATACACTATTACAAGTTACTAGCTTCACTACTATACGTTACATATAACACTATACATATACAAAAGAATAGCTTTTACAAAATGGAGCTCCAAATACAAAACTATACACCTGAAGAGACACTTCACGCTCCTATGGTGGCCTGCAGTACTTCTTCAAAAACTCGACTCCAATTCACAACCTACACGGGAGACAAGCACCCGTGCTAAGCGATAACGCTTAGTGGGGATGTACAAACAGATACTAACACAATAATCACAAAGCATTACACAATAGAGAGCATGCTTAACACATATGGCATATGATGTACACTCACTAAATCAATATTACGCTATCATGTCAATACGCTATAACTCATGTTAATCACAAGTCATAAGCTATCTATAACATGCTTTAAATCGCTATTCACTTACCATGTTCAATATTCACTTCACCAAGTTAATGAGGAACAATAAGTCACTATCATTCAATATCCATGTACACTGCTCATTAATCACTACACTAGGCCAATCGTAGGCTCATTGCATTATTTCTAATTCAATAGCATGGCATAAATATCACACTATCATCAAGAACAATAATTCCAATACACATTTATCATGAACACATACAATATTCTTGTTAATCATTAATAGCCTGTATAGTCTTAGGAATGGATACGGGTACACTGATCAATAACATTAGAGACCGAGGCCTCGAACACTATATCACTAAAGACAGAAGTCTTGATCGCTATATCACAAAATACCCGTCGGTATCAATCACTAGACACCCGTCGGTATCAATCACTAGCAGCCACAAATCACTAGCCCTTCATAAGCATGCTTATTTATCCACGACTCGACTACAGGCTTATTACTTTATTCACACACTACGCATTCATTCTCATGGCATTATTCATTCGCATATTACATTCATTCGCATGATTTGATTCTCCTCACTTGTTCATAATTCGCATGATAATGCAATCAAGTTTAGTTAGGCTGTCATGCATTTGTAATTCACATTGTCACATGTTCGCATGATGATGCATTCAAGCTTAGTTAGGCTATCATGCATCTCTAATTCACATAATCACATAGTTGTATGCACATAAACTTCATTTATCATTGATATAATGCTCATACAATAAGGCTCCTAGTTATAGATAAGATTGCACAATTTATACATTCATATGTAATAGGGTTACATTGCCAAGACAGAGGGGTCACGGTCACAATCAATGTGGTTGTCACCGTGACATACTGAATCCCCAAAACAGAATGTAGTTTGTGATAGGTCACGGTCACAATCAATCTGATTGTCACCGTGACTTATGACCAACTCACGGGCAGAATGCATGTCTGGGGTATGTCACGGTCATAATGAGTTTGATTGTCACCGTGACATACTGCACTTCAAAACAGAATGCTCACTTTGATGCCTCACGGTCACAACCAATTTGGTTGTCACCGTGACGCATGCCAAATTTCCACTTCACTGCTGTGTTTTACCAAGACACAGCTGTGCTTTTTCTCATACTTGGCATTCTTGCATTCACATGCTTGGGCAACCCTCTTCACCACACAAGCATACTTTACCTCTTCATTTACATGCCATGATACACAATCAATTTGAGCATGCCAATAAATATTACAAATCACTAGATGCCATTAACACTAATATCACTACAATAATCACTTTATACTTGTTCGCTATCCAATTCAATATCAATAACAAAATCAGTATCACATCTCATTTACAAGAACTTCAAACACACTGATCACATCAAAACACAACAAATCCCTAACCTCTTGGAGCACTCCTTCTTACTCTTCTATACCACTTTCTCCTTCCCTTTTCCAGCTCTACCTGGCTCTTCAACTCATAACACATAAGCACACAACACATTTAAGTCCATTAGACTTTACCCATAACAATTATGAAGCAAATAGAAAGATATGAAGAAGATGAACTCAACATCAATATACCTTTTCTAGACAATAATGCACAATCTTCTATCTATCAATATCTACCCTTTGGTCTCCAAGGTCAAAGAGAACAAATGAAAGAAGAGCAAAAAGGAAGAATGAACTCATGAGAGAGTGAGGGCCGGATCAAGGGATCAAAATACAGATTCATTCCACTAAACCACCTCATGCTTGCATGCATGAATGAGGTGTCAACCTCTCAATCCCCTTATGCTAGGTGGCTCCCTTAACACAATCCACTTGGACTCCACTAAGATACAGCTGATCCCACTAACTATTGACTAACTTAATTAATCTCCACTACACTAATTAATCTTCACTTGTTAGCTAATCATGCAAAGTGCAATTCAGCCACTACAATACTTTATTTTTCTTCAATTGGGTCCCTCACTTCACTTTTTCACTTAGGTCCAATGCTGTAAACCCTAATTATCATGCACTCTATTACACTAATGACACTTAATTCTTCTAGGGTGATTTTCGGGGTGTTACAACTCTCCCCCACTTAAGGAATTTCGTCCGCGAAATTTCCCTTATCTATACATGTTATGATTCTTACCCCATGCAATATGCAAGACACTAACTTTAACAATCACAACTATATCTTAACTCATACCGGGTATCTCGTCTTGCCCTCTCTTATCCGCTTCCATAGTCAAAGCATACACTTTCCCTCTCGATACATTAGGTCCTTCCACTATTTCTGAAACTATGCCTGGTCGTTGTCCGGCTTGACCAGTTCTATTCCCGGTTATACCTCTTCTTTCACCCGTAGGGTTTGATACACTATCTCTTCCTGATTGCATAGTCAAATTCTCTTGCGCTTGTGGACATCTTGCAACCATATGTTCAGAGCTCCCACACTTAAAACAAGCTCCTGTGAGCTTTCGACATACTCCCCAATGAGACCGCCCACAATGCTCACATGGCTCCGGGACACTTCCCGTGCTTGGTGGGACTTTAAACCCAACTTCAGATACTCGAGTTTGCTTACTTGACTTGTCTCGGTTCACTGCTTTTGGAGTTGCATCTTGTACGCCTTTGTTATCCTTTGCCCAACTATACCCATGTCCACGGTCTTGTGTCTTTCTCTTTTGATTCTTTCTTTGAACTATCTCAGATTTCTCTACCTTCAATGCAGCGTGTACCAATTGATAGTAACTAACTGTTTGCATTGATGTCGTAGCTGCCAACAACCCCTTAATCATCTCATCCAAGCCCTCTTCAAATTGTTGACACTTAAACTCATCCGTCCTTAGGTCCTTAGGCACATATTTAATGAGATGACAAAATTCTTTATCATATTCTGCTACACTCATACTTCCTTGCTTCAGACTCACAAATTCTCTCCACTTAGCCTCTCGATAAGCTTTGGTAACATATTTCTTTTCGAATTCTTGCACAAAGAATTCCCAAGTCAATTCTGTAGGTCGTTGCGGATCCCTCAATACCAATTTCCACCAATCATATGCTGGTCCTTGTAACAAAGACACAACACATTCCACTCGTTGCTCTTGAGGACAATGCACTTCTTGTAGCACTCGATCTATTTTCTCTATCCAATACGCAGCTATGTCCGACTCATCCATTGAGGTTCCCTTAAACTCCTCTGCCCCTCTTTTCCTAATCAAATCTGAAGGAGGTTTGGGGGCCGTCATCCTATCAATCATTCGCATAAACCCTTGCATTAACATGGCATTTTCTTGCATAAGAGGTGGATTTGCATCCCTGTTTGGTGGAGGCTCAGGTACAAACTGATTTCGGTTAGCTCTACCCGGGTTAACACTTCCGGTCGTTTCACCTATTTCTTCACTAGGATCAGTTTCCATGTTATGCTACAAAACGAACACACAATTTCTGCATTATGGCCACACTTTAGACATACTCTAAACAATTCTATTCACTATAACTTCTATAGTCCAGAACCGCCTAAACCTATGCTCTGATACCACAACTTGTGACACCCCAATGCCCCCTGGAAGGACAAGGGAGCGCTACACAGCACTATCATGCAATTATCTTATTAACTTTCCTTATATTTTAACATTACCATTTCTTATAATTCATGCATACCACTACACTATAAGTTTATCGGATGTTCTTCACTATACACTATTACAAGTTACTAGCTTCACTACTATACGTTACATATAACACTATACATATACAAAAGAATAGCTTTTACAAAATGGAGCTCCAAATACAAAACTATACACCTGAAGAGACACTTCACGCTCCTATGGTGGCCTGCAGTACTTCTTCAAAAACTCGACTCCAATTCACAACCTACACGGGAGACAAGCACCCGTGCTAAGCGATAATGCTTAGTGGGGATGTACAAACAGATACTAACACAATAATCACAAAGCATTACACAATAGAGAGCATGCTTAACACATATGGCATATGATGTACACTCACTAAATCAATATTACGCTATCATGTCAATACGCTGTAACTCATGTTAATCACAAGTCATAAGCTATCTATAACATGCTTTAAATCGCTATTCACTTACCATGTTCAATATTCACTTCACCAAGTTAATGAGGAACAATAAGTCACTATCATTCAATATCCATGTACACTGCTCATTAATCACTACACTAGGCCAATCGTAGGCTCATTGCATTATTTCTAATTCAATAGCATGGCATAAATATCACACTATCATCAAGAACAATAATTCCAATACACATTTATCATGAACACATACAATATTCTTGTTAATCATTAATAGCCTGTATAGTCTTAGGAATGGATACGGGTACACTGATCAATAACATTAGAGACCGAGGCCTCGAACACTATATCACTAAAGACAGAAGTCTTGATCGCTATATCACAAAATACCCGTCGGTATCAATCACTAGACACCCGTCGGTATCAATCACTAAACACCCGTCGGTATCAATCACTAGCAGCCGCAAATCACTAGCCCTTCATAAGCATGCTTATTTATCCACGACTCGACTACAGGCTTATTACTTTATTCACACACTACGCATTCATTCTCATGGCATTATTCATTCGCATATTACATTCATTCGCATGATTTGATTCTCCTCACTTGTTCATAATTCGCATGATAATGCAATCAAGCTTAGTTAGGCTGTCATGCATTTGTAATTCACATTGTCACATGTTCGCATGATGATGCATTCAAGCTTAGTTAGGCTATCATGCATCTCTAATTCACATAATCACATAGTTGTATGCACATAAACTTCATTTATCATTGATATAATGCTCATACAATAAGGCTCCTAGTTATAGATAAGATTGCACAATTTATACATTCATATGTAATAGGGTTACATTGCCAAGACAGAGGGGTCACGGTCACAATCAATGTGGTTGTCACCGTGACATACTGAATCCCCAAAACAGAATGTAGTTTGTGATAGGTCACGGTCACAATCAATCTGATTGTCACCGTGACTTATGACCAACTCACGGGCAGAATTCATGTCTGGGGTATGTCATGGTCACAATGAGTTTGATTGTCACCGTGACATACTGCACTTCAAAACAGAATGCTCACTTTGATGCCTCACGGTCACAACCAATTTGGTTGTCACCGTGACGCATGCCAAATTTCCACTTCACTGCTGTGTTTTACCAAGACACAGCTGTGCTTTTTCTCATACTTGGCATTCTTGCATTCACATGCTTGGGCAACCCTCTTCACCACACAAGCATACTTTACCTCTTCATTTACATGCCATGATACACAATCAATTTGAGCATGCCAATAAATATTACAAATCACTAGATGCCATTAACACTAATATCACTACAATAATCACTTTATACTTGTTCGCTATCCAATTCAATATCAATAACAAAATCAGTATCACATCTCATTTACAAGAACTTGAAACACACTGATCACATCAAAACACAACAAATCCCTAACCTCTTGGAGCACTCCTTCTTACTCTTCTGTACCACTTTCTCCTTCCCTTTTCCAGCTCTACCTGGCTCTTCAACTCATAACACATAAGCACACAACACATTTAAGTCCATTAGACTTTACCCATAACAATTATGAAGCAAATAGAAAGATATGAAGAAGATGAACTCAACATCAATATACCTTTTCTAGACAATAATGCACAATCTTCTATCTATCAATATCTACCCTTTGGTCTCCAAGGTCAAAGAGAACAAATAAAAGAAGAGCAAAAAGGAAGAATGAACTCATGAGAGAGTGAGGGCCGGATCAAGGGATCAAAATACAGATTCATTCCACTAAACCACCTCATGCTTGCATGCATGAATGAGGTGTCAACCTCTCAATCCCCTTATGCTAGGTGGCTCCCTTAACACAATCCACTTGGACTCCACTAAGATACAGCTGATCCCACTAACTATTGACTAACTTAATTAATCTCCACTACACTAATTAATCTTCACTTGTTAGCTAATCATGCAAAGTGCAATTCAGCCACTACAATACTTTATTTTTCTTCAATTGGGTCCCTCACTTCACTTTTTCACTTAGGTCCAATGCTGTAAACCCTAATTATCATGCACTCTATTACACTAATGACACTTAATTCTTCTAGGGTGATTTTTGGGGTGTTACAGGAGGCTGCTCCCCTGGATACTCTGGATGTAGGGGCTGCTGCTCCTACGGCTGTGGCGGTGTTGTTCCTGTGCTGGTGCCTGCTCTGGCTCCTCCTGCACTGGTGCTAGCGAAGGAAGTGCAAAGGCTCACCGAGTCTTATGTATGGTAAGGAGTCTGAATGCCTCAGGCTGCCCTACTAGGCCTAGAGGCTCCAAATCTCCACCGTATTAAGCGACCCTGGGTTACCAGCCCGTCCGAGGTACGAGCTGGAGAGCACTCTGTGCAAGTACCGGAGTGCCTGTGAAACAAACATGTTACTCTTTGCTGTATCATGGTCATACAGCACTCCGGGTAAGGCTATGGCCGCCTAATGGGCACGTCTCACTGCTCGCTAGGGCACCATCACTTCGTCGCCCCCTGGGAGTCCCATAGCCTCTGCAAAACGCTGACGCATGATGCTGAACTAATGACCATCGAACCAAAACTGTATCACTCAAGGCTCGGTATCGGATCTCTGGTACCCTCCGTAGCGCAATGTGGCCAGGACCTACCGCACCGCCTCTAGATATGTCTGGAAGGCCGGTGTTAAGAACTCCGTCCAGCCTGCACCCTCCAGAAGTATGTCAATCTCCTTGGCCATCCCCAAGGCCTCTAGGAATGGCCTAGAAATGAAGCGACTGGCTCGGAACTCTACCTGAACTAGTGCTCTGTATCTCTGTGCAGCCTCAGGGTCCATCCAACCAGGAGCCTGTGGCTCAGGCTGGCCCTGTGGGACACGTCATCGTGGAGGCATCCTACAAGAAAGAAATTATGCAATTAATTTAACATAACAGCCATAAATAGACCTGATTTCTGGTATAAGGCAAATCGAGCATCCTCCAGATAAGGAGGGTCTAACCCGAAAAAGAAATAAGACAAAAATAAATAATAAAAATAAAAATAAATAATAAATAGTAATAACATAATAATAAAAAATTGAACAGCATCCCGGCAGGGATGTGACCAACCCCCTGCATTAGGAAAGGCAAAATAACGACAGGCCTTAGGCCCCAATAATTAATCATAATAATAAATAAAAATAAAAATTTGGGCAGCATCCCGGCAAGGGTGTGCCCCACCCCCTGCATTAGGAAAGGCAAAATAACGACAGGCCTCAGGCCCTAATAATCAATCATAATAATAAAAATAAAAATTTGGGCAGCACCCCGGCAAGGATGTGCCCAACCTCCTGCATGAAAAACAAGAAAACCACAGACCTCAAGCCCCAACAGCAGCACAATATTTATTGGTTTCACAACTAATACATGCATAAGAATTTCTCATTTCTAAGCAAGCATGCTTTATTAGAATTCAAGGCAACAAAATTTTCATGTAAAGTTGGCTAACAATGCAACTTGAGGAAAAATATATACCTAAAATTAATTATTTAAACAGCACCTAGGGCTAATTATTGAGGCACAATATCTATACTAACAACAATCCTTAGTAATAAAATGGAAAAATTAAATTTATTTACTTTAAATTAAGACAAGAAGAAGAAGATAATTAGAAGAGAATAAATGATAAAAAAAATAGTTACTAACCTATAATTGATAGAAAAATGACGAAAAACGCAGAAAATATACTTCACTGGGTGCCTAAGGAACGTGAAAATGCAAGATAAAAACGTGAAAAGATGAAGAAAAGTGAGAAAATCGTAATGAGGGACAGTTTGAAGGAGGAAAGCAAAAAACAAACACCAAAAACTGCCTGTCCGTCGGTCTCTGCTCATTTTTATAGTTTTCGTGACCGACGGGATGGGCACCTCCAGGAGCGATAGACGGGCTGCCCGTCTGTCGTTCAATATTCCCCCATTAAATGCGTAATTAATGCGCGTGATAAATGCAATGATGATGCATGCATCTGCCAGGTGGATGACCTCCGACGGGTAGGCCACCGCTACTGAGGCACGGGCAGGCCGTCTGTGGAGCGTTTCTATAAATTTGACCAGTTTTCTTGGGATTCGTGCCTTTTCTCTTATTTTGACCCTTTTCTATCTTCAGTCTTTGACTTTTAAAGGATGACTTCTCCTCTTTTCCAAAAGATGTACCGCATCTTGGATGACGCTCGCACCTGGGAAAATAACGTCCTCACTACTCTGTCCGGGCTAAAACACTTACGGAGAGCCAAAATAGACCACAACTTACTCCTAGCTGCAACCCATTTTTGGAATCCCTGCTTCCATGTTTTCAAGTTTACTTATCAGGAATTGTGCCCCCTACCTGAGGAGTTTGCTGTTATCACTGGAGCATGGTATCCTTCCCATGCTCTGCCCTGCGTCCCCCTCTACGGTCTAATTCAGATTCGGGATATCGCCCTATCTCTGGGCATAGCTCCTTCCGAGGCCGCTCGGCTGGTCTCACAGGGTCCTACTTTTCCGCTGGAGCCACTGATCGAGGCTCTAGATAGATTTTCTGATGTCCCTACATACCGTGTAAGCATTGTGTTCTTATTCTATATGATGAGCCTCTTGACCGTAGCTCCAGGGGACTTGGTTGGTGACCTTCGCCTGTTTGGGGTTCTAGATGACTTTCACCGCGGATTATCTCCCTTTCCCCTCATTCTAGCCGAAACCATTCTAGGCTTGGATGCTGTATGCTCTGGATCCACCACCTTATTCACCGGAAGCCCCTTATTACTCCAGGTATGTCATTATTTTAAAAGGTAGTGCGTCCCTTATGGATTTTCGCACTAGCTTTTCTTAGCGGGAAGTGCGTCCTTTCGGATTTTCACACAACCCTATGCCTAATTTTTGCCTGAAGTAAACCCAACTTACTCCAACGGCTTATTATTATTATTATTATTATTATTATTATTATTATTATTATTATTATTATTATTATTATTATTATTATTATTATTATTATATAGATATTTTTTTTTTTAGATATGGTTGCAGGAGAAGCTGAGGATGCTGTCAGAGCCACCTCCTCGAGTCATAGCAGAATATTCGCCGAGACACTTCCTCCCGCGCCAACGATTGTATTTCTTCGCAACTCCTGATGAAGGCACCGCTAGATTTGGCAAGCTATCAGACGATGACATCAGTTTCATGTCTGCCTGGCTCCCCCTATCCCATGCAGTCGTTGACGGATCATCAGGGTGCGTTCCCCTATGCGGGCTTCGTCAGGCCACCTTCTGCATTACAGCTTGATGTGCTCGTCAGCTCGGGATGACCCAAGACGTGGTGAGGGTCCCGTTATCCTTTCGGGGAGGGGCTTTTTCTACTGCTTTTGCTTCTCGCTATCACGAGTTGTGGAGCCAACTTCCAGTTAAGACCGTCATACCTCGATTCAGAGCTCATTCTGTGGCCTCCACCAGCGAATATAAGAGATGGGTCCTCAGCCCGGTGTCTGATAATAGGACGTGAGGACTTAAACATTTGACCGGCGAGAGTAATGGTAGGACCTAGTTTATCTTACACATGTACAGCCCTTTGGGCATCTATGTTTCTTTTCAAAACAGAACTAGAAAATGACGGAAATGAAAGAATAATTCTTATTTTATTTCGCAAAATTGCGTACATTTCCACAGAATTTCAGCATACATGATCAATTTTTGACGTTAACTCGACTGTGTACGCCTTATTAATTCATGAAACCAAATCTTGATAACATCAACTCCTGTTACCAATCGGCCCTCTCGGGTTTTCTCGATCAGACATTTTCTCTCATCCCTCTAATTTTTGCACAGGATGCCTTTTTTCGGTTTTCACCCTGTCGAGGTGCCCAATTTTAGCAAAGCCGCCTTTTTTCGATTTTCGACCCGCAAGGCATTTTATTCTCTTCTTTTTATTTTATTTTTAGTCTTTAGCCGTGGAACCTTTTGAGTCTGTCTATATTGATTGGTTCCTTAAATTCGTTGCCATCGCTATCCGATAGAATTGCAGCTCCTTTAGACAGCAGCTTCTTGAGGATGAACGGCCCTTCCCAGGTTGGTCTGAACTTCCCTCGAATATTCGGTGCCCCAGGTCTCATCTATTTGAACACCAAGTCACCCTCTTTCAATGGATGCTTCTTAACCTTCTTCCTAAAGGACCGGGCGAGTCTCTTCTGGTAGACCTGGTTGTGGTAGTAGGCTTTCAATCTGCTTTCGTCCAGCAGGTTCAGATGTTGCAACCTTTGCTGTGCCCATTCAGCTTCAGGAATCTGGGCTTCCATGACCACCCTAAGTGACTTAAGCTCTACCTCCACTAGCAGCACTACTTCCGTCCCATACACCAGAGAAAATGGCGTAGCACCCATAGATATTCTAACCGTTGTCCTGTAACCCCACAGCGCGAAGGGTATCTTTTCTGCCCAATCTTTGTAGGTCTGGACCATTTTGGCTAGAATCTTCTTGACATTCTTATTAGCGGCCTCTACTGCCCCATTGGCCTGCGATCGGTATGGAGAAGACTTATGGTGCTCAATCCCATACTTCTCAAGCAGCTTCCTTGTTTCTCCCATAAATTGGACCCCGTTATCAAATGCTACATGATGCGGGAGGCCATATCTGCAAATTAAATTCTTCTCAATGAACTTTGCCATATCCTGTGCATCAATCTTCGTAAAGGAGTCCGCCTCTACCCATTTGGTGAAGTAGTTGATGGCGACTATGATATATCTGTGCCCATTAGATGCTGTAGGATGGATCTCCCCAACAATATCTATTCCCCAGGCTGCAAACGGCCAAGGCGACGTTAAGCTATGTAGTTCTGACACAGGCAGGTGCCTCAAATTCGAATACTGCTGGCACAACTGGCACTGCTTCACGTACTTTGAACAATCATTATCCATAGTGAGCCAGTAGAATCCTTGTTTCATGATTTTTTTGGCCAGCGTCAAACCATTCATATGAGCTCCACATACACCTGCATGAGTTTCTTCCATCACCTTCCGGGCCTCCCCTTCATCTAGGCACCTGAGCTGAATACCGTCAGCCTGCCTCTTGTACAATGCTTCGTTTATGCATATGAATTGAGTGGACAGCTTGCAGATCATTCTTTGGTCTTTTTCAGTAGCTTCTTCCGAAAACTTCGCGCTTTCCAAGTAATTCATTATATCAAAATACAATAGCTTTCCGTCCGCTACCTCTATTTCCATTATCGGTTTGACCTCAAAGCTACGCCTCTCAGAACTCAAGATTAGAAATCGTTTCATGGCTACTCCTTTCGGATTGTCCCACATTGACACTAGGGTTGCCAGTGCATCAGCCAACCGGTTTTCATCCCTTGGCACGAAATGGAACATACAAGTCACAAACCGACTACATAGCTCCCTCATATATTCGACGTAGGGCACTAAACACTCTTCCTTGATAGCCCACTCTCCTCGAATCTGGTTGATTACTAAGGATGAGTCTCCATACACCTCTACATCTTTTGCCCCCAGGGCAATTAAAGCTTCTAGTCCGAAAGTGCACGCCTCATACTCAGATTCGTTGTTAGTGGCCCTGTATCTCAACTTTTTGGCCAAAGGGAGTTTTTCATCATCCGGGGTTGTCAGGATGATTCCTACTCCTGCCCCCTTATTATTAACAGCCTCGTCAAAGTGCAGTTGCCAACCTTGAACAGAGATTGCCGCTATGTTTTCATCTGGAAAATTGAACTCAAGTGAATCACCCTGGATGGGATGATCGGCTAGAACCTCGGCTATTGCTCGCCCTTTGATAATCTTTCGAGTTACTCAATATCAAACTCCTATAGCAACAGCAACCACCTTCCCATTTTCCCAAGCAAAGATGGTGCTTCTTGCAAATACCTCAGAGGGTTCTGCTCTGCCACTGCCTGTACTTTGTATGAATGGAAATAATGCCTCAGCTTCTTGGATACCCAAATCAAGGCGAGGCAGATCTTTTCTACTTCTGCATATTTTACCTCATAAGCGAGGAATTTCTGGCTGAGATAATAGACTATAAATTCCACTCCGAATTCATCTTCTTGAGTCATCATGGCACCTACAGAGCCATCTTCCACTGCCAAATACAAAATGAGCGACTTGACTGGTTGTGGCGGCCTCAGTACTGGTGGGTTCAGCAAATACTCTCTGATGCTGTCGAAGGCCTTCTGGTAGTCCTCGTTCCATACCACAGGCTGATTCTTTCTAAGCAGCTTGAAAATTAGCTTGCATATCGAGGTGAGCTTTGCAATGAACCGGCTAACATATTGTAACTTGCTCAGGAAACTTCTCACATCCTTTTCCTTTTGCGGTACTGGCATTTCCCTAATAGCTTTCACCTTATCCGGGTTGATTTCGATCCCTCTTTGGCTGACCACATGTCCTAGCAGCTTTCCTGAAGTTACTTCGAAGATACACTTTTTGGGATTTAGCCGAAGGTTGTACTTATCTATTCTAGTGAAAAACTTCTCTAATGCTTCAAAGTGGCCCTCTCTGGTGGCTGACTTGACCATCATGTCATCTACGTATACTTCCACCTCTTTATGGATCAAGTCACTCAAGATCTTTGTCGCTATCCTCTTGTAGGTAGCCCCTGCGTTCTTCAAACCAAAAGGCATCACTCTATAAGCATATGTCCCCCACTCTGTGATAAAAGCCATTTTGATCCGATCGATTATCTTATTGAGGATTTGGCTGTAGCCCACATAATCATCCCCAAAGCTATACATCGCGCAATTAGCGGCACTGTCTATCAATACATCAATATGGGGTAGCGAAAAATCATCCTTAGGACAAGCCTTGTTCAGATCTCGATAGTCCACGCATACCCTCACTTTTCCATTCTTTTTGGCCACAGGGACTACATTGACTAACCACGTGGGGTACTGTACTTCTACCAGAAACTTAGCTTCAATCTGTTGTCGAATCTCTTCTTTCACCTTATCTGCCCATTCCAGCCTTAGTCTTCTCAACTTCTGTTTCACCGGCTTGTGGTCTGGATAAGTCGGAATGGCGTGCTCCACAATGTTCCGATCGATTCCCGGCATGTCCTCATAGGTCCAGGCAAAGACTTTTTCATATTTTTTAATTATTCTCTCAAATTTTTCTCTTTCCTCAGGAGTTATGTTTGATGCTATCAAGATTTCTTTCGAATTTTCCGAGGTTCCAAGATTAAATGGGGTAGTATCAGTAGAATCAATATTAAATATGGATGGAATGTGATCATGATCATGCATGTTGAAATTATCAAAAACATCGCACAAGTAAGCAAAATCACTCATTTCATTAATAAAATTATAATTGTCATTTACATCACTAAAAAGTTTAGGAATGAAAAGACAATCTAAACCGATCTCTTCCTCATCTCCCGCTGGATCTGCCAATGCTGACGGTCCTGCATCATCAGGATTGACCAGAGGCTCTTCATCCACCTCTTGAGCAGCTTCTTCCATCTTCGCCTCCCCTTTGACATGAGCGGCCAACATAGCTTCGGTCACCACTTCCTCAGGCTCTTCCTTGTCCCAGATAGCTCTGTTGGTCAAGACCTCTTCATCCCAAAAGTCATCAGCTGGCTTGATCATCTCGATGTCCCAGTCATAAACATCACTGAATACCTCAAAACCTGGCACAATCCTCCCATCGACTAACTGAGGCTCGGCCTCCCCGGTGTAAGCGCAAAGTGTTGTTGCGGGCACGAAACTTTCCCAAAGGTGGGGAATCCCCTCTGCTGGCTTCACTCCTCTCTGCACCCCTCCTTTATAGCCCAGGCCCTTTTTATCCTTCTGACCTTTAGTGGCGATGGCCTTTGGCATCCCTTGGGAGTTCTTACCCAATCCAGCACCCGGAAGGAACGACATCTTCTTCATCATAGCTAGCACTTGTGGGCTTCCTTCTATTGTCCCTTCCTCCTTGATCATGGCCACGTGGAATCCACTGAAAGGATGCCTCACTATCTCGAGTATTAACACTTGATTCTCTCTTGCAGCCTGGATGGTCACCACTTGTCCTTCATGTGGTATCTTGACCATTTGGTGGAGAGTAGAGGGAACACCTCCCAACTTGTGGAACCACGGTCTCCCCAGCAATGCTGAAAAATTGGCAGGAATGGGCAAGACTACGAATTCTACCTCAGTCTCCACTGGCCCTGTCTTGACCAATGCCTTGAAAGTCCCTAAAGCATGCCGACGAGAATTGTCATAGGTTGTGATCATCAAATCTGACTTGGCTAGCATGTCCCCCGTCACTCCAAAGGCTATCATGGCTACTTGAGGGCATACATCAATCGACGACCCATCATCCACCATCACACAAGAAGTGTGTTTCTGGTTGATTTGAGCCCTAATGTACAAGGGGCGATTGTGGTTACGGCCTTCCGCGGGTAAATCAGCATTCGTGAACACCACACTCTCTCCAGCCCCTCTTTTCACCACTTCCAGCAGCTCAGTGGGCGAAATCGTTATAGCCACAGTCGTCATGCATAGAGCCTCTACCAGTCTTTGCCTATGAGAGGGGGACTATCTCAGTAAATCCCATATGGAAATCTGGGCCGGTGTCTTCTGCAACTGTTTGACTATCTGATCTCCTTCTGGCTCCCTTCCCTTCTCTTTCTGACCTTCCACTGGCTCTTGAGGCGCTGCCACTTCCGGCACTACTCTCCCATTGCGGGTCACCGCTCCTACCTTCATTTTTCCTTTGCGCTCTTCTGCTTCCTCCTCCTCTGAACCCCATGGGTCAGAAAACTCAGCAGTTCCATCATCATCACTTCCACTCTCACTAGTGGACCAGCAATCGATCACTGCAGCGGGCATCCCTTTTTCACTTACCTCATAGAGGCTCGTGACAGCAGTGTTTACATCGATGCCGTATAATTCATTCAAGACAAACTCCTCCGGTAAACTGGATCCGATCATGAACACGGGTGGGGGCACCTTGTTATATCCGGCTTTCTTCTAGCCTTCCCTCTTCTCAAGGTCTGTAATCTGCTTTGTATTGATCAGGTCTTGGATTGCATGCCTCAAAGCCTTACAGTTGTCCGTCACATGACCCGTGTGCTGATGGTAAGCACAGTACTCATTCTCCTTGTGACCTGGCATTCCTTGTGTCCTAGGAGGTCTAGGAGGCAATGGCTGTAATTTTCCTTCCTTCATCAGCCTCCTCAGAACCCATGACAAGAATCTCCCCAAGTTTGAAAAATTTCTCGTGGTTGCGTCAGCAGCAGACACCTCAACCGTTCTTCTGGTACTACCGCTGGGACCCACCGGCCTACTTGCCCCCTGGCTACCATTCCCCCTCTTGGCATAATTATCATTATTCGCTCTTCGGGCCAGGTACTCTCCTTCCACTTCAATGGCTATATCCTTCAAGGACTCCCAGTCTTTTAATCCCTTCATCTTCAACCCTTCTCTCAAGTATGGGCTTTCATTCTTGATGAATAATCTAATCTGGTCCTGAGTCTCCGGCTTCCTTCTCATTTCCATCACTCTATTCCTCCAGCGAGTCAAGTACTCATGGAAGGATTCACTAGCCTTTTGTTGCAGCAATTCTAGATCTTTGAGGGTCACGTCCATCCTCGTATTACAATCATATTGCCTCAAGAACTCTTTCGTCAGCAAATCCCAGTCTTCTTTGGTTCTACGGTCAAGACCATAGTACCAATCTATAGCCAGACCAGTCTGACTTAAGCAAAAATACTCCACCTTTTGTCTCTTCATCAAGGTGGTCCCCTTCATGATCAGTGAATATTGCTTCACATGGGCAGTTGGGTCGAAGGTGCCATCGAATTTGGGAACATCTGGCATTTTAAAATTATAGGGAATAGGATCCTCTCCCTCTATCTCTTTATCTTCGAGATTCATCCCCTGTCCTCTACTCAGCATCCAGGCCATTACCTCAAATTTTTCCTCCATTTTCTTCCACATGATCTCCTCCGACTAGGGTGCCTTCCCCTTTTCCGACACAACACTCTCTTCATAATCCTCATCCATGTGGTCATCCTCTAACCTCTGAACCGGTCTTCTCCTCTGAACCCCCGATGCTACCGACCTCAAATCCACCGGCGGTGGTCGGATCTCTTCCTGCCTTTCTTCTCTATCCTCCCCCTGTTCATTTTGTCTCATAGGAGGAGGAGGTAGGTCTTGCGGAGCAGCACGCTGGGTCATTGTGGCTAGCATATTCATCATCCGACCTTCAAATTCCTCAAATCTTCTACCAACCTCTTCAGCAACCAAAGCCCTAGTGGCATCATTTCCACTTGGTGAGTTAGCCATCTTTGATGCAGTATAGCTGGTCTCTGGACAGTTCTCTAAGAAGCTCTCCCTTTCTAGTGATTCAGACACGAAAGTTCGGATCAATCGCCCCGCGGGTCCTCTCGTCCACCTGGGCAGATCTATGATGGCTATAGAAACAAGGAGTTAGAATGATGCATGAGTGCAAATGAAATGCATGATCGTGATATGCAACACCCACAAATCACATACAAGCAGATAAGTCCTTCCACCCTTATTACTTCCACACATATGGTCATAGTCTCTTCCCTAGGCAGGATTAGCCCATGGGTCAACAGGGAACCCGATGGACACGCATGGTGCGCGACGAAAAACCGGCAGCATAACACTCCTAAACTAATGCACAAGCACATGGGGAATG
The DNA here is from genome assembly GCA_947683425.1 of Excoecaria cochinchinensis. Classification (NCBI taxonomy): domain Eukaryota; kingdom Viridiplantae; phylum Streptophyta; class Magnoliopsida; order Malpighiales; family Euphorbiaceae; genus Excoecaria; species Excoecaria cochinchinensis. The sequence goes on along the minus strand of CANTUQ010000132.1, from coordinate 2,958,565 downwards.
GTCATTACATATTTAAGTAATCCAAATATATCGACGTGGTCCTACCGGGGCATGAAAGCCTTTGGCTAGGTAACCAAGCAAGACATTTGGACTCACCCAATACATAAGGACCCATACAGCAGGCACGGTATTACGATTCATATCACCTAGGGGAAGTATCTATGGCCATTACATGAGTTTTACTCAAGGGTGGTGTTACTTCAGGTCTACCCAAGCATGGTCCCTGCCAACGGGTCTAGCTCGTCGCGAGCGTAACGATCAATTGGGTCTCCATTTTATATACCAAACGGTACAAGGTTTGGGCTGGTGATTATCCTTAACACTTCCTTACATTGAGTGAACATAGGGTTGTACTTCGGGAATGCACCGAGGTTTAGAAAGGACCAATCTAGAATAGTCTAAGGCTCTAATGGGATGTAAATGCAAATTTGAAAGAAAGCGAATTTATAAACTAAAATTTAATCATAAATTTTAATCAAGGTATTTTCAAATCAAAGTCTCGAACCAGAGTCCCTAGTGAAGTCGCCACTATGATGCGTGCCGGACCCCGCGGGCACCCATCGACCGGCTCGCTTGAGGGCGATCGGGCATGTGAGGGTCCATTGACAACTTGTAAGGTATTTACAAGTACATCTATTTTGGGCAACAAGGAGATTTTATGGAGTCGCCACCTAACAAAATGTTGGGAAAGTTCATCTCGCCTCAGTGAGCCTAAGACAACGCTTTTATCCATCTTGGGCAAACCAAAGGGGTCTTGGAGGTAAATACCCCAATAGAACATTGGGAATGACCCTCTAACCCTATGGAGCCTAGGATTGCTAATTGAGTCTTTTGGTGGGACACAAGAGGTGTCTTGGAGGTTCTAATAAGTGATCGGATACCTTTCGCCTCGTTGAGCCCAAAGACCAGAGCTGGGTTCGGGACTTCTCATCTATTTCTACCTCGATTAATTTTACGATTAGATTTTGAATTTATTAATTCGCTCTCTCTCCACACGATGCAATTTAATTAAAAGCACACTTATTCACGTTAAAAGCGTAATGAATAAATAAATAAATAAATAAAATGTAACAAAAAAGGACTATAAAGATAAATACAATAACACTAGGAGCGGAATACAACTCCCATTTGTAAAAGTGCGGTACGTACATAAAATGGGGAATTCATTTATTTTGAGGACTTTGGTCCTCACATGCACTTATTATAAAAGAAACTAGTTTTTATCGTGATGTTTTTATTGGATGAAAATTAGGACGTTTGAGTTAAAAAAAAAAAATCCCAATTTTATTTACTATAAAATATTTATCCATTCTTATTTAACGCAAAATAAAATGATTCATTGTGAGCACAAAATAATCAATAAAAATGAATAAATAAATTACTAAATAAGCAAATAAATAAATAAACAAATAAATAAATAAATAAAGGATAAAGAGGTAAACCAAATGGAGTCTCCCATGGCAAAACTCCTCCTAAGCTCCAAATTATCCCAAAGGCATAAAAATAATCTCACAAAATAATCAATAATGTTAATATAAAAAAAAACAAAACATTAATAAATATTAATGAAAATAAAGGTTAAAATTCTGAACTAAAATAATAAGAATAAAACTATTGATAAAAGACAGAAGAGAAAAGATTTAGAAATAAATAGAAATAAAAAATAGAAAGAAAATGAGGAAAAATGTTTTGAGAATTGCAAACAGATCCCAGGGACGACCTATAACGAATGACAAACGGGCGTCGCTAGAAGCAACCGATGGATTGGCATGCCGTCGTTCATCCGAGAGACGGGCATATCCTGGGATGACCGAAGGGCAGTAACCCGACACATATGCGTCGTCGCTCAAACGAGCGACGAGCGTCGGTGGCCTTATGACCCGTCAGTCGCTACTGTTCTTCAAAAAACAGTAAAAATCAAATTTTCTCAAACAAAATAATTTTTCAACACAAAAATCCAAAAAAAAAATAAAATAATTAAAATGAACTAAATGAAATATGTGTCCAGAATATTTACCCTTGAATTTTACCTTTTAGGTTGGATTCTTGATGATTCGGGTCCTGCACGCTTCATGAGAAATGGGTAAAAATCAAGAAAAGAAGGGTTTGGATTTTTCTTTCTTGATTTCACGAAATGCACAAATGTTGGAATCAAAATTCTTAGAAACTAATCAATTTTAGCTCCTTTGAATTAATTTTGATTCACAAAATTAAAAATAGAATGGAGAAATCTTGAGATGAAAAAAGAATGCTGGAAAATGTGTTTTTAGGTAGAAAATATGCAAATTCGTCCAACTAGCCAACCCCAAAAACGGGTGAAAAATAACATTTTATAGGCTTTGAATTACCGACGGCCGTCGGAATCATACCGAAGGCCATCGGTTGAATCCTATTTCCTGTTGGAAACAAGATTAAACCGACGGACGTCTGAAGCCATAGACGGGCATTGGGGCTCTCCGTCGAGCGACGGGCATACCGCGATCGACGGGCTGGCCGCCGATGGAGGTAAACTTCCTCTTTTTACCCTAAAACTCCCAATTCTCTTTTTTTCTCTCTGTCATGAATAAAGAAAACATATTTCTCATGAATCTAGAGGGCCAAAATCCCTGAATCTCAACCATTCATTTGGACTCGGGCATCGATTTCTTCATCGGGTAATCTCTGATCTAGACTACCTCGGGACACGGTGCTTACAAGTAGTTAAGGTTTGTCGCAGGCGTGACGAGTGTCGTGGCCTTATCATTTTGTAAGAACTATTATATTTGACTTATGAATGATTATGCATATAGTAATGACAAATGTGTTTATCCATGAGAACATATATAATGAAGTGTGGGCTTGTTTAATAAGCCATATGTACGTGCAAGATATCTAATGATATAATGTTGCTTAATGTGGTTGTGTGAATATTATACTATACGATAATATGAACATAAAATGGATTAATAATTTAGCCTACAAATCAAGTCGTGGATAGATAGGCATGCCTATAGGGTCAAGTACTGCAATCGAAGCATTTATTTTTTATTCCCGTTTGGAATCTCCAATGCATATAGAATCCCGTTCGGATTCACATAAGTGTATATATATATATAAATATATCTATACCTACGGGTACTAATGCATAAGTGATGTATCTACGGATAGTAATGTTGTTTATGGTATGTACGAGTACTAATGCATTATCCCGTTATCCACTTCTAAGAATAAGCAACAAAGGTAAGAAATGAATGATAAGTTAATAATAAGTAGTGTGAATGCTATGCATTATAAGAATGTTATGTGATATCTGAATTTAAGAATATGATTTATTGATGATGTTAAATATATACATATATCCATAGGAATGGTAATTGATATACTATGTGGTGTATTACTATGAAGCATATCCATGATGATATTTAAAGATTGTTATGCATGAATATTGTGTGTTGTTTCCCCACTAAGCGTTATCGCTTAGCATGGGTGTTAATTCGTGTAGGTTCTGAAGTAAAGCGCGTGTGAAGGACGGTCCCGCATCTTCTATGGTCAACACATTAGGGTCCTCTGTTCGCGTAGGTTCTTTGTAATATGTATTATGTAATGACTAGTTTTTGGCATGTCTAAGAGAAGTGATGTAATAGTTGAGCTTTGTAATTATAAGTTAATAGTATGTAATATAAAGTGACCAATAATATTATGTATATTATCGTATGAGTTTTGAAATATTTTGTGTTGCTTTAAAAAAATTTGTTAATTTATTGCATGCGTATTTGATGTGCAAGTGGCGACCCTCTTCGACTGCCATAGCGAGGCTATCCGTGCGATCGAGGAGAGGCACTACAGATCGGACCAATCTCATACTGTTAAACCTGGGATGGTAGAGATTCAACTTTAATTGACATATGAAGAAGAAACAATCCAAATGGAAATAAAGCAACTAAGAAATAAAATAGTCCCATTGGTGAGAGAGCTTTAGAGAAATCACAACACAAAAGAGGCCACGTATAACGCCCCAATTTGGACCCTAGTAGGACTTTCAGTATTAATTGAGTTATGGAAGGGTAAAATTGAAAGAGTAATTAAAATTAATAAGGAAAGAATTTATTTAAGTGATTAGAAAGATATTTGCTAGGGAACAACGAGACAAAAGCCAAGGATTAATTAAGTTGGACCCATGGGAGTGTGACACTTAGGAGTGGTAGGTGAGAAATATTAAATGAAAGGAAGAAAGGAAGAGAGAGAGGTAAAGAGAAAAATCATATTTTCTTTCCTTATTCCCGTTCCCTCTCTTCTTCCTGCGTGACGCTCTTTCTTTTCTTCTTCTTCATTTCCTGTTTCTTGCTCCTTGCATCTCCTTTTTGGGTGGTCCTTATAAGAGCTTTTTGTTTGGATTCCAAGAGGTTTAGAGGCCGATTGCAAGTTAAGTTGAGCTGGTCTTTTTGTATCTTCTTCCTCCCTCTATTTTTGTTTTCACGTGATTGGGTGTGGTTTAAGAGTGTGTTTTGTTTTGGTTTGATTTGTGCAAGAAGTTGGTGCCAAGTAGAAGGACAAGGGTAAAGAGAAGGTGGGATCTTGAAGAGTAGTGATTTTGAGCTGCTATAGAGGTTTCGGAGTTTTATTTTATTGTTATGTTTTAGTCTTTGAGTTTTGAGTTTTGGGAATTGGTTTTGAGAAGCATGTTTATGGGTGCTTGAGTGGGTTTTTGGTTGATTTTAAGTAATGAGGGAAGTGGTATTAGTGCTTGCATGTGGGCATGGTTATAGGTATTTATGGTTAATTTGAGTGTGACTTTAATCTAAATGTTATTTTGTTCACTAGTTAATTAATTGCTTGTTATGAGTGTATAATGTTATTGGTATAATTATATGCATGTTTTGATATGCATTTGATGAGTGATTTGAATTATATTCTTGTTTATATGATTGTGGTGAGTAGGGTGAGAGAGAGGCTGGTAAGTTCGTAACCGAGCTTAAGAAACACGACTCTGTTGTGAGCGCGACAAAGTGCGTGTTTTTCGATCTTCACTAAGGTGCTCTTTGTCGTGAGAGCGATCTTACTAGCGAGTGCGATAGAGACCTCGGTAAGTGAGCATTAGCCGGGCTGTTCTACGTAGCTGGTGTGCCTATTCGCATGTGTGCAACGGGGAACTAGGCCCCTTCTGTCGCGAGCGCGACCCTTGTCGTGAGCGTGATAGAGGCTTACCAGCTCCCTCTCGCGAGTCTAGAGCTTGTCACGAGCACGACTTTGGATGAGTTTCGCTTTTGTTATGGGCGCGACCCTCCCCTGTTTTTCAAATGTGTTTTATTAGTTGCATTTTGCATGGTTTCTCACTTATGATTAGTATGTGATATGAAGTAGGAATTTTTCTATATTATCTCGTGTCTGTTTTTCTCGAATTATGTGTATTAAATTGTTCGGACATTTGATTAAATGAAAGTAATTTGTGAGCAAGAATAGAGTGTTTATGTAAGCCTGAATGGTCATAGTAGTGGATAGATAAGCATGCTTATAAAGGGCTAGTGATTACAGCTGCTAGTTTTGACCCCCTTTGGGTCTAATGTCGGCCCCGTTTGGGTCTGGTGTTTGGTACCTCCGAGTATCTAAAATCTTTCAAAGTGTTTTGAGACTTCGGTCTCTAGTGTTTGATACTATTCGCAGTATCCAATGTACCCATATCCACCGTCGATGAGATTCAGGCTATTGTTATGTTATATAGTGTTATGATATGATAATTGCTTTAATTTTGTGGCAAGCATGATAAGTTTGTACATATAAAGACTTATGCATGTGATATTAGCGTGTTACCCTTTTCTCACCTTAAGGAGTAGTACATGAATGCTATTGATATATATATATATATATATATATATATATATATATATATATATATATATATATATATATATATATATATATATATATATATATATATATATATATATGTATGTATATTGTACTGCCTATGTGTTGTGACTCCGGTAAAACTCTTCTGCTTCTATTTCTCCCCTCTGAGCCTTTGCTCAGCACGGATATTTTTTCGTGTAGGTTGCAGGTTCAATTTTAGAGTGGTGCATCTGCAGGTCTTAGCTACTAGGAGTTTGGAGCTTTTAGAGTTCGTATGTTTTGGTTATGTATTATTTTGTAATATCTGTGACATGTATATGTATATAGTATTTTGTAAGTATTTAGCTACGTAAATGTATAAGGATACTTTTGTAATTTTCATGATTATTTATATCATAAATATTTAAGTTATTCATTATATTATGTTTATTTCTGCCGCTTTTGTTTCTACATGTTTGCCCTTCTGTTTGTGTGCGTAGTGCTCCGACTTCCTCCCAAGGGGAGTTGGGGTGTTACACCACTTGTGAACCAGAAGATACAATGAGAAGGACTCATCTACAACTATTTAAGCCAAGTAAATTTCGAGGATGAAATTTTTTTTTAGAGGGGAAGAAATGTAATGCCCTGAAATAAGGGTGACCCATATAGTGCGGGTAATGAACCCAACATTATGGGCACATAAATAAAATTATAAATTGACTTATTTGAGGGTATATTAGTGTTAAAATTCAGCACAATTTTGGGTAATATAAATGAAATAGTGATAAAGCAATCGAAATTATTATAGAATAAAAATTCATGGTCTGAAAGAATTTAAAATAGGGATTCCATTTGATGGAAATAATAAAAAGAATGTGTGTAAGAGATAAAGGGAGAGACTAAAGTGAAAGAAAAATAAGGATTAAAGGGGATTTTGTGACATAAAAAAAAATTGCCCCTTTACCCCTAAAACAACGTTGTTTTGGTCTTCCTTTTTTTCTTTTTCTTCTTTCCTTTTCTTTTCTTCTCTTCTCTTTCCTATTCCTGATCTCCTCCTTCGTTTTCCAGTTGCCCCCATCTTCTTCTCTCCTTCCCTTCACCGTTTTCACAATCTTTGCCCCCTCCGTTTACCACCATTATGTCGACAGTCCTCCCTCTCTCTTTTTCTATCTTCACGCGTGACGACAGAAGTTGTTTTTCCTCTTCCTCGTGCGTTATTATTTTGGGTTGCAGCCTCTACCCGACGTTCTCTTATCACTGCCAGCCACTGAATTATTCCTCCTTAAATAGCGACTATAGGGTGAGTAAGTGATGATGTTATTAATTTTAAATTTAGGGGAAATGTATAAGGGGGACAGATTTTAAAAAAATAGGGATTAGAAAATTCAATTTGGGAATTTGGTGTTTAGCGCTTAGGATAAGTTAAATTTCTCATTTTAAGTTAATATAAATCAATATAATTTACATTATTATTGTAATTTGTTGAGTGTATAGTGAAGAAAATGAAGAAGAAGCGTGAAGAATAAAGGAAAAGGGAAACAAGAGGAGGTCTAAGTTTATTTTTATGGGTTTAGTTGAAATCATTAAAGTTGTTTTGCCATATATCGAGGTTTGCAACCACTAGAATTTACCTTTCCTTAACTATTTTTATCTGTTTTGCTTATGTTTAAGGTAGAAAAATATGGGTATGGCTTGATATAGCTATAATCATATTAGAAATTTTAAGTTTAATATGTGAGTTTGTAACACCCCCTACCCATACGTAGGCGAACCCATTCGCATCGGAGTGAGAAGCTGTATGAGCAGAGTGTGTCACCAAACAGATCGGGGCAAAACATGCATTCATCCACAATAAACATGTATAATTATAGCGAAAATTAAAACTTTTGAGAACAACAACTAATCATTCATTAATATAACAAAATCATTACAATAATGTTCTGATCAATTGCCAAAACAGCATAATTACATAACCAAAATATACAATGCGGAAGCTTACAAAATTACTGATACAATGAGAGTTCTATTACAAAAACAATCATCATAAACTACTACAAAAATAAGCCCTAACGCTAATCCCTTCTGTGTTGGCTTGACTAGCGGCGACTCTCCCAAAACACAGCACCTTCCGCACCTACACGGATAAAACACTGTGCTAAGCGATAACGCTTAGTGGGGAAACACACAACAAAAGAGTGGACGGCCATTCACAATGGTCGTTAAAGCATAACACATATGAGATGACATATGCAGATAATCATGTCAGATATATAATCATGCTTGCATAATAAAGTCACGCATTCAGAAGCTTATATCCACATTCATATACATATTAACTGATTTCTCATACTTATCATTATGCGCATTCGAATATCATATTCTTGTAATCATATCAAAGCATAACAAAACAAACAGAGCACCTGCTGACTCACAATAGTGGATAACAAGTATACAGTGACAGTACCTTACGGGTACGAATTGAACAGTGACGGTACCTTACGAGTACGAATCGAAAACCATTTTATTTTATCACATTCAAAACATTTTACAGAAGGGACCTTAAACAAGATCCAAATACTTTTAGGGATCACGAGGATCCAAACGGGGACCTAATTAGGATCCAAACTGAATAGAGGGCTGCAGCAAAAGGACTCTATTAGGCATGCCTAACTATCCATTAGACTGACTCTTGTAGGTCATGTATAAAGAAATTCACATATTGAGTTCATAACTTAAGGTAATAAGTGACCCATTCTGGAATCAACTAGCATTCAATAATTTCATAGAGCAAAAATACCAATTTATGATATGAGATAAATAAAATAACACTAAATAATATTTAAAACCAACTATAAGTGAAAAGGAGTGAAAACAAAGAGAATAAAAAATCATCAAAATTGAGGGACAGAAGCATTTTACACAGCCATACCGCCGTGTAAGACACCTTACACGGGGGTATGGTATGGTCCATACCGCCATGTAACATGCCCAACACGGAGTTGGGCAAAAGCATTTTACACGGGGGTATGGGTAATCCCATACCGCCGTGTAAAATGTCCAGTTCAACCCCTGAAGAAGGCTCACGATTCACACGGTGGTAAGGCCCTCTATACCGCCGTGTGAATCACCAAATTCCAGATTTTAGCAAAGTAACAACCCAATTCCAAACCCAAAACAACACATTTCCAAAACTCACACATTCAAACCATAAAATCAACCCATAAACTCACCTTCCAGCTCAACATTCAAGCACCACATGCAATAAACATACTTAATCATTCAATCCATCCAACCAATTCAAATCCACAATCTAACAAACTCACATATGCATAATCCATCAAAATCACATTCTCAAAATCACAAACTAAAATCTTAACTCAACATACCAAAACCTCAAAGCATTAAACCATCATACAACTCATTATAACTCCATAAACCAAATAAATTTCCAGAAATCATGTCAAAACTCAAAATCATCATAGAATATCAAATTCAAAGAAATTTCCCAAACCTTTACTCCTATGCTCCAATCTAGTGAGCACCACTTCTCGACGCCTTCTCCTTTCCTTTTGGATCGCGAGGAGGCTCAACTAAAAACCAAACCCACAACCACACAAACCACCAAACCCTAAATTAAAAACCCAAACTAGAAATGGGAAAAGATGAAGAAAATGCAGTGAACTTACCAAATGAGGGTTGAGCAGTGATTAATTTCCACCACAAACACTTAAATCCAAGCTTAAGGCACAATATGGGAAGAGAAGAGGAAGAAGAGGGGTAGAGGGAAGAGAGAAATGGGAATAGCTAGGAAATTTATGCTTTCCCTTTTCTCTTTCATCTTCTAATCACTCCTTTCATCTAACCCAAGCCACATGTCACTTCCCTAATGGTGGAATTTAGCCACTCACACCCTACAAGCATGCAATACACCACACACAAGACCTCCCTCACTAAAACACACCCTACTAAGATATGCTCATGCACCCACTATTATAACCCAACTAACTCACTTACATCTTACAACCATGTGAGCAAACACACACAAACATAAACCAACTTACATATACTCTAATACCATACATGCGCCCACACTATACTAAAGCCCATAAACATGCAATTTATCCAAAATACCCATATCACATGACAAAACACACTCAATGCACATGCACAACCATGGCTTAAACTTCTAGGGGGCAAATGGGGTGTGATAGAGTTAGCCTATTGAGATAATTAGATAATAATGCTTGTATATGAGGGTTTCTTTTTAAGATGTGAATTTATTTAATTTATAAGTTGATTTGTATATGCCGCGATAAAATAGTGGGTGGGTTAATTAAAGTCAAATAAAGAGAAATGTATTATGGAAATGAAGATATGGTGTGTTTTGGATGGGTATAAAAGATGGAATGTAGAAGTTGAGAATTTGAATGAACTTAGTATGATTATAAATGTATAAATTATTATGAATGTCACAATTAGAAATAAGAAAGATAAGAAGAATACCAATGCCCTTAGTAAGCGATAGGAAACATCAGTAGAACATAATTGGTCGGCCATAGGGATGTAATTTATCCGGAGTGTCGAATGAATTTTGAACATTTATTTGGAGTGTCGGATGGATTTTGAACATTTATTTGGAGTTTTAGAAGGATTTTGAACATTTATTTGGAGAGTATGATGGAAATTTGATTGACGTGTTGGGCGGTGTATTTGGTTATTAGCGATTTGTATTGTAGGTTATTGAGAACCTAAAGATAGGAATTGAAGTGCAGTGCAAGGTATAGGCCACTTCAATCCATTAGGCCTGTAGGGCCACAGTCCCGTGTATCCCCTTGATGTGTTCCACCGGGTTACTATGGGCAACATTATGAGGTTTCTTATTTATTTATTTAAATTGCTTTTAAACATTGAAAGAATACTAGTTTAATATGATTTATCAATTTAGTAAGGGATGATATACTTACTTGTTTAATTATTAATGATGGTGAATTACATATTATTTCATTTTGATTTTGTCATTTAATGTTATTAAATTTTAAAACTTATGGTATTAATTATTTTGGAAAAAGTAATTTTAGTGGTTGCCACTAAGCAAATTGCTTAGTGCGTGAAAATTTTATTTTTGCGCATAGGTATATAGAATTTTGGGAACTAAAATGCAAGCCAAGGCTCTACCAAGAAGTATGGAGGAGTTCTTTAACTTCAAGATAGATACTTAGGCTTAATATTGTATTTTTTCATTTTGGAGCTTTGATGTTTGAAACTATTGATTGGCTTATCAAAAAGCCGAATTAGAATTTGAGTTGTAATTCATTTTGAATGATAGTTGTAAATATTGAAGGATATTGTAATTATATGTATGTAAAGGAAGATGGATGTTTTAGTTCTTCATTATAAGAAGTGTACAAACTAAGAGGAATAAATTCACAATTGTTGGTGATTTTATTTATTTATGTTGATGATTTAAGGAGGATAGGAAGATGTGGAGAATGTATTAGTTTTTGAGGGAGTTTAATAAATACATGATTTTATAGAGGTGTAAACTTTGATTATTTGACAGGGGGATAGAGACCCGTATAGGGGCAACTATGCTCGATTTTCTGTAGAAACCTGAGAAATATAAAATAGTAAAATTTGATTTCGATTTCCAAATATAAATAAAGAAACAAGTCTAGTAACATTCAGTACCCAGCCCTTATTGGACCAGCCTTTGGTGTAACATAGTGATCGGAGCTTAGTTAAAGATGCACCTGCGAAGTTATCCCGCAAAGTGATCCATATCCATTGCATTTTAATACTTGCGGAACTGTTTAGTGGTATCACCATCCATTGCACTTAGCAAGATGATTAGAGCAATGAAATTTAGCTTTTTTCATGCCATATAGGCATCTCAATCCCATCTATATAGGGGTGTCGTGGCATCCTCAGGTTCAGCCATAACCGAACTTAAGGGTTCTAGAGCCCCTTGCTCTTCAAGCACATACTAGATCTCCATACTGTAAAGTTTGTAATTTTCATCAATCAGCTTTAGATCTTTGCTCTGCTTGGTGATAATTGTCTTGGAAACATTAGCCATTAAGATCCTCTAATCTCTAATGGAACAAAGTTGCACATTAAGATTAGGTAATACATTTAATTTACTATGAATTCGAAATAATAATCTAGTAAAATTTTCTATCAGGCTCAAATTAGAAAAGGCTACTTATAGTATCCAATTACCCTTTAAGTCCTAATGTCTAACTTTATAGATTAAAATTTCATGCATAGTAAAGCTAAATTATTGGATTAAATTCTCAAACTTAAGAGGGGAATTAAATTAGAATGATTCATTCAGTCTCAACTTAATAATCATGTAATCACAAAATATTGTTAGGATATTAACAATTAAACAAATACATTTATCATAAAATTAAAAAGCCATCACAAATATATAATAAATGTCATTCAAACATTAAAAGAACCCAATAATGCAATGTTAAGACATTATGTCTAAAATAGGAAACATAAATCCTATTTAAGCAAAAAATGCTTATTAAAATTGACACTTATGTTAACTATGCTACAAGTCTAGATTTTTCGCAAAATCTTTCTTGTTATAAGGATTATTTTTTTAATTATGTTCTTCAACTCATTAAGCAACTCAAAAGTTCGTTGATTAAGCCATGGATGATGCACTCTACGTCCATTCCTCAATACAATCACAGACTTAATGTTGCTCCTCAACACTCCCCCTCCTAGCAACCCTTAACAGAAAAAAAAATGGATAATAGATTTTCTATAAAATCTATCTCCTTTGAACCAACTTCCTTTCATTAAATTCTTCAGCTCTTGATGGTTTTCGAAGAAATTAGTTATTTTCTCCCTATATTTAGACCATCAATCCAAATGCACTCTTACATTTGTTCTTACATATGCTCTATATGATGCACTATTGCATCAATATCATTAACTCAGATCCCTCTTTTCATTTTTATGTTGCTTACTTCTTACACTCTTACATTTTTCAAAGCAATATCATGCAAAGTTTTAGGAAGAATAGGTGTCCTTATCATCAATTCCATTTCTGCAACATATTACAAAAAAATTAAGGGGTTAATACAGTCATGTACAAACACATATGATTGAAATACATTTCAATCAATAAGTAAGGACAAAACCTCATAAAAATATTTTTGAAATATTTTAAAAGATATCTAAAGGCAAAAAACACATTTTCTATAATTTTTTAAAATTTTTTGTTATTTGAAAAAATAAAAACTTATTTTTTGGTCATTAAAATAATTAAAAATCACAAAAAAAAAATTAAAAAAAATATGAAAAAATTATCTATAAAAATTTGGAACTGATTTGGTGGTTGGATACATCCTCACGCACCGAGAAATTATTTTTTTATTTATTTACCACATGGTGAAACCTTATTAAACCAAGTGTTGCCATGTCAAACCTTATCGTGACACATGGCAAGTTCTTGATGGTCCACTTGGTGCCCACGTGGCATCCAGATGGCTTGTCGTTGCCATGTGGCATGACCACTTTCATCCTTCTATTCGGCCACGTGTCAATAATGACATCATTTTGACAACTGTCATCGTGTGTATAGGCCACTGCCCACTCACATGCACTTTACATATGGTGGCAAATGCATTCCACCTTCCGGGCGGATTCTGATGATCAGGTTTTAGCCAGTAGGGGGTTTTCAGGATTTGTGATTCTAAGGCTAAGGTCAAAAATGTCATAGCCCAGCTTTTAGTTTAATATTTTTGAACACTTATATTCTTCCCCTCAAAATGCAGTGTATATATACACAATTTAGAAAAGAATATATATATATATGTGTGTGTGTGTGTGTGTGTGTGTGTGTATCATAAACACTTTGAAAATATTATATAATTTTTTATAGTGTTCCATGTAATTTATTTTATAGATCTACCATTTTAAAAATAAAAACTAGACCTATTTTAGCCATATGCCAGGACGCAAAACATGAAAGCTCTAATACCAATGTTAACAAATTAAGTAAAATGCAATAGCTTGTTTGCCTCTTGTAGCACAAAAACTTTGCGAAAGCGAATACAAGAATGTTGTAACACCCCAATACCCCTTGGGAGGATATCGGAGTGCTACGCACAAACGAAAAACATATATTTAAAGCAGAAGCATCTAAACCAATATAGAATATCAAAAATATTCCATGTAATATAAATGGATACTCAAGATTACACAAGCCTTTTAATAACAAATACATGTACATAATGAAATAGTCATTTACAAAAATTTATATATACAACTTGGTCATAATATCCCTTACACAGACTTATACAAAATTGTACAACTTATAATAGCCAAAAATACAGAAAGGACTACAATTAGATCTTCTAGTGGCCGACTTGCAGATGCCTAACCCGATAACGAACCTGCCACCTACATGGGAAAACACTCGTGCTAAGTGATAACGCTTAGTGGGGAGTCACAAAGAAATAAGAAATCTCTATCGCAATTATAAACATCTCTAAAAATAGGGGTGTCTCGTGCTCGCAAAAAAGGTCAGGCCCGTGACAGACACCAAAACTCCACTGGTTGCGCTTGCGATGAACATTCACGCTCACGATAGAAGACAGGGGCCTCGTTTGTGCTCGCACACACCAGCGCACTCGCAATGGAAGACTGCCCGCAAGATGTTCGGCTCTTGCGCTCTCTATCACTCTTGAGACAAGGTATGCTCGGTAGGACCTCAGCTAGAGATCGAAGCCCGAGCTCTCGCCCATAGTCCGAAACTTGAGCTCTTTGCCATGCTCACGATAGGGCATGTTCAGCTGGAGATCAAAGCCTGAGCTCTCACCCATAATCCAGAACCCAAGCTCTCTGTCGCGCTCGCTACCGAGACGAGCTCCCAGACCTGGAAATGCCCAACTCCACCTCAACACATGCTCAACTTGGCCCAAATTCTAATCTAATATGCATATAACCACAATTCAATCAACATATGCATTCTAAACATGCTCATAATCAGGTAAAAAACAAAATATACTAATTAGAAATAATTAAATTGGCAAAAATGCACAATTAGAAACACAAACTCAGAAATTGCTCCAAAATCATACCATTCCATATTTGAACTCTTATATGCCATAATAATCCTAACATAACATACATATATCAAAATTCAACTCAAAACATGCATATCAACATATTTAGCAACTTAATTTCTAGAAATTCATCACAAGAATTTAAAGCAAAAACAATCAATTTACACAAACTCCCAAACCTCAAAATTTGCTGCTCTAAGATCACTCTCTTCAAGATCCCACCTTCTCATTGCCTTTGCTCTTCCTCTTATCACCAGATTCTTGCACAAATAAAGCCAAACAAAGCTCTTAATCCAAATCGAAAACAGACCCAAAAACGTGAAGAAGAGAAGGAGAAGAAATTCAATACATCACCTCATCTTACCTTGCAATCAAACAATAAACTTTCTTTCAAAGCAATAACTTGTCCAATTAAGTCCTCATTTAATCCAATCTTACTTGTCCAATTACACTTATGCCCTTATTCAAAGCAATAACTTTGTAATTTCTACTAGGGTCCATTTTGGGGTGTTACAGATGTGATTTTGTGTCACTGGCAGGTTCTTATCCACTTGAAAGATAATAGCTACTTTCACAACCTAAAAACCTGTAACGTCCTAAAATTTTAATTTTTGTGAATAGTACTTTTCAGGTGGTGAATAGTGTCACCTAGGGTGAATAATACCACCCGAAGTCTAAAACTTTATTATTTGATCATTGGAAAGTACAATTCATGATGACTACGATATATAATTTGAGGTAAAATTGAGTTAAATAGGCACTTAAAAGTCTTAATAGTAATCGATTTAACCGTACTTTAACTAAGCCTAAAAAAATGCTAAAGACTTTCAAAAAAAATTTTGACTTCATAGACTCATTGGAAATATTAAAAGAGAATTTTTGTAAGTAAAAACCCAAATTTTGGATGAGACAGAAAAATAAGTTACCGGGCCGGTAAAATTTGTATCGAATCGACAAATTTACTAAAACGACTTCATTTCAACTCAAAATGTTTTATTCAACCTAACAAATATTTTTTAATATTTGTTGATATTTTTTTTGAGTAATGACACAAGATAAATGAGGAAAAAAGTTTTGGGCTTGATTAATTAAGTTATAAGGCTCGTTTGGGTTTAATTATGGTTGGACCAATTTTAGCCCAACATGATGTGTATAAATACCCTAAAAATCAGAAATCTCAAGAATTTTCATCCATCTTCTGTAACAACCCAAAAAGGGCCTAGTCGAAATTCTCAAGATAAGTCAGAAATTAAGGGGTATCGGGGTGTTACATGTATCCCCATACCGCCAAGTAACCCTCTCCTGTCTCTGAAATTTGGTTTTGAAAATGGTGTTTGATTTTGGTGGATTGCATATTATTTTAAAATCCATATTTTTCCAACCTTATCTTTGAAATGCTTTGCATGGTTTAGTGCTATTACATGACTTATGTCTCGGGTTTTGATTTGCATATTGTTATTGCTCTAAATTGTGTAAATAATTAGGTTATGATAGTGTTTTCAATTCCTAATTCTGATATGGTTTAACGTAGTGATTAATATTATGCTAGTGTTTGGACTTGTGCCATGTAATATTGCCTAATGAATGTTTAGTGAAGATTTAAGCCATGATTTCCAAAAATTCATCTTAAAAATCCTTTGCATTGCTCTCATTCTTGCATGAGTCAAGTTTAGCTTTTCCTTGTTAATATTAGTGCCCTCAAGTTGAGTAATGCCTATGCTTTGTTAGTGTTTGATTTCGATTCTGGCATGCTTTGATGAGTGATTCTTGCTCCGCTAGTGTTTGATTTAGTTTTTGCGTATTTGTCCAAGGTTGGGTATTGTGTGAGTGAGTTGAGCCTGAAGCGTCATGATAGTGGATAGATAAGCATGCTTATAAAGGGATAGTGAGCGCAGCTGCGTATGTTGGCCCCTTTTGGGTCTTTCGATTGACCTCCGTTATAGTCTAGTGAAAATATTTTGAGACTCCGGTCTCCCGTGCTACCTTCGGGTAGAAAAATGTTTTTGTTTAGGCTTCAGTCTCCCGTGTAGTGCTCCTGTATCCACAGCTAGTGAGGTTCACGTTATTGGTTGAGATGTGTTAGTGTGTGTCCAGTGAGGTGTTATAATCGTTCAGTGCAGTGTTACTATTAATGAATGGCCTGGTATAGTGATTATGTTTGATATGATTCTGGTACATTGTGCATGTGATCTCCCACGTGTGGGCACGGTAAGTATTTCGGTATGTGTAAGTATTCGTTTCTGCTATATACTTCTGTTTCTGCTACTTTGAGAATTCGAGTACGTTGATGTTTTTTTTTTTAGATACTTGTGCACGTGCACGATATATGTATTGTATAGTGTTCTGTTATGTTTTGTTCCTCCCCACTAAGCATTATCGCTTAGCACGAGATGTTTTTATCTTCCCGTGTAGGTGGCAGGTTCGTTCGGTTCGTGTTGCGTATCTGCAGGGTCGGCCACTAGGAGTTAGAGTTTTATTTTATTTCAGCTTCCGTATTTTGTATATGTATATAGTATGCGAGTAAGCATCGGGTAGCACGCTCGCCGGCGCCCTTCCAACGGGGTAACGGTGGGGGTGTTACATCTTCTACATCCTCTATAGCCGGGCACTTCCACTATAGTTACTTCACCATTTTTTTTATTCCATTTTCCACCCTATCCTGTAAAAATTAAGCCCAAAATTAATTCCTAAGCATAAATTAAGTCTACCAGCATCCTAAGAGTAAGGTTAAGTGAAGAAATTGAGAGAAATTTGGAAGAATTGGATTTGGGGATTTTATTAAGTAAGTAATTTTTGTGTAATGTTTATAGTTTTGATTAGAATTAGGTGTAACTAGCATGAATATAAGTAAATTCTAGTGAAATTTGAAAGAAAACTTATTGAATTCTTTATGGTGAAATTTGGCCAAGGTGGTGAGGAAGAAGAAAAAAGGAGGAAAAAGTAAGGAAAAGGAAGAAGAATAAAGAATTAAGCAATAAAGGAAGAAAATTAAGGTTAGTGGATACAAATGCTTTTATTTTCCATTTATTTTGGTGAATCTTTAAGCTATGTATATGTATATTCATGAAGAAAATTTGGGTTCTTTAAATTTTAATGTGGAAATATGAAATTAAGGTTAGAATATTGTATTTGGAATAATAGAATTGATGCAAAATAAATTTAGATTAAAAAAATTTTTATGGACCGAATTTCATACCCAAAATAAATAAATTGAGTATGTAGAATATCAATGAATTAAAATTTAGAAAATGATATTAGGGTTAAGATAAGGTAATTAGAGACTTAATATAAATTTTTGAGAATTTATTTTGACATGTTATGGTCTAGACATACATTATGTATATATTGAAATAAATTATGTATGTATGTTTTAGGTAAAATAATGGTATAACTAAATAAGAAATAAATTGAGGATATTGTGGAAATGAATTATTTGGAAGAAAAATAATATGGTAGTGATTATAAGGGTAGGGCCGAATATGCTATGGTCTGGAAAATTCATGATATGCATGTATATTGGCTTAATTTTTAATAATGAATAAAGAGAAATAAATAAGGAAGAAAGAAAAGAGTTGGAAGATATTTTGTATGGTGTGGCCGAAATGATGCATGTATGAAAATTGAGATTATGTGATGAATATGGCTATGTATGTGTAGGGAGTGAGTAGAAATTATAATGTATGGAAACATAGTATGCAATGTGGAAATAAGAATTAAAATTATGTACATTGTTATGGAATAAGGTAATTTAAGGCAGAACACATAATTATATAAGTAAAGAAAATAAAGGATAATTAGTTTTGCCCTTAGTATGCTGGTAGCGAAATTATTAGTTCATGATATAATTGGCTAGCCATAGGGACACATATACCGTAGTTTGAGTCATGGCGACTCATGAGGGTAGGCTAATGACGGTCTACTATGCATAGCTTCATGCCATTATGGCTTTATGGATTATGGCTTTTACGACTCTTTTATGGCTCATAATAAGTGATCATTTGTGGTCACTTTCTCTTATGGATATGGACCTTTGGGGTCCATGTCCCATATATCCGGTTTGAAAATTTATACTGGATACCACTAATGGCAAAATGGTAATTTAAGGATAAATTGGTAATTATGAAATAAATCTGTGAATTAAAGAATAAAAAATGATAACAATGTAATAAAATGAGAAATAGAGTAAAATGGCAATTATGTCAGAACTTAAGAATAAAAGGAGTAAAATGCTAATTAGGTAAGTAGATAAGGATATAAAGGTAAATTGGTAAATTTAGGTAAAAAATTGGTAAATATGAATTAAATGTGCAAGTTAAGAGAATAAGTGGTAATTTTGCAAGAAAATATAGACTAAAGGACCAAAATGGTAATTTAGGAATAAAAAGACAATTTAGTAATGAAAAATAAAGTTTAATAGCAAAATAGTAAATTTAAGGAAATGAAAGGGGTAACTACGAAAATAGAGGACTAAATAGTAATTATAAAATATACATGTGTGTGTGTGTATATATATATATGGTCTATTTTAAAACATTTTTAAAACTGACTATGTCATTAAAACGGAAGAAAGGGATGTACAAATTTCAAAACCTTTTGAAACCATCCAACTTCTTTCTCAAAAAACCTTACAAAAACACCAAGACAGGAAATATAATTACATTCATATAGGCCTTGTCCAGGTGGGAATCAAACCTTTAACTAAAGATGGCTTAAACACTTCAATTCTTTGTGTCTTGAGGGATGCTAGACATATAAATTTCCAGGATTCTATGATAGCGTCTGTAGAGTCAAGTCTTTGCCAAGGCCCAATCTCTTTTGAGTGCTATCCAGATATCTCTTTATCTTTAAAAGATAAAAACATTTTAAAATCCTCGATATTACAAATCAAAACCCACAATTACAAAATGCTAGAAGGTTCAATTCCAGTAGCAATTATGTTTAAAGTGCATTACAAAGAAATGGTTTCTACTTTTACTGCAACTAAAAACATTAATTTCAAAAAGGGTGAAACCCTTTTTTTACAAACAGATCTGTCTAGATCTAACACTGTCATTTCAAAATCTATCCTTTGGAAAGATATTAGTCTTCCCGAAGAATGGATCTTGGAAGGAGTTTCAAAACCAAAATCTCCTGAACAGGTAAAACCAAATACTCAATTGAGGGAAATTACCCAGTACAATGACGGAAAGGTAAAAATAAGCTTCAGTAGAGCTTCCAGTCATCGATATTTAGATGCTGGTTCTTCCACGAGTACCTTAGATTTGGGAAAAATTTCAAAATTACCCTCAGTTATTCATCTACCTGATAGGATGGAGAGTTTTCAAAATCCAAGATTTTCTTATTCAAGCATTCCAAGTGCTTCTTTTCAAAACGTGGATTATTCTTCAAATGTACCTCACCAGGTCTATACTAGACCACAGGAAGGTGATGAACAACAACAAAATAATTCACCTCCTACTTTACCGTCTTTTTCGACGGTAACCGAGAATGTTATCAATAAACTAAATGTTTTAGAAAAAGAATTTGAAGTTGACAAAACTTTCTTACATCAGGATTTCTATTGTTCAAAAAATTCAGAAAAAAGAAATTAGTTTTTCAAAAATTTTCTGGATAAAAGAAAAGAAATTTAAAATGAGTTTTACGACTTTGTCATGCAAAACAAAGCTCATGTTTTATTCTTTGACTGGTTTGAAATTTACACATCTCAAAATGAAATTTCATATCCATTCAAATCAAACACCAAGTCTATCAACCCTGTTACCATTAGAAATAAGGTTACAGAATGGGAAATGGTAGATGGGAAAAGAACTCAATCTGAACATCCACCTTTAAGACAAATAAAAATTGCACATCTAGAAACCATAATAGATGCGGCACCTTACAAAACCCCAAGTAATGATTCAAACAAGGATATTAAAAACATTCTTCACAAAACAACTTTACAAGCACTCATCTTAGTACGATTGCCAAGCAGTTAACTAGGATAGAGGACCCAAAAAACCACTATTGTTTCCTAGGTTGAATCAACATAATCAAAACTAAAAAGTCCTGTGTTTAAACCTTTTTAGGTTTCAAAAACAAGTCAAAAACTGTTCAGAGAAGGTAAATCAGAATTTACCGAAGCTCTTAAAACCCAACTCAGTAGGATAGAGCATACCTCTACCTCTACACCAGTAGTTGTACAAGACACCCCTGACCGTAACAAGACTGTTAGCACTTTAAATCAGGTATCTAATTCTGAATAACAAGCACAAGAAGAGGAGTTGTGCATACTCCATTGGCAAAAAGGCCAACCTTTGGCCATGACCACAGCACCAGACTTAGGCATAGAAAATAGACCAAACATTTTGTCTCAGTCTAAGTTCAATGCTAAAACTGTTTATGAATGGAATATAGACGGTATGTCTGAATATAACATCCTTAGTCTTCTACAGCAGATGAATATGGCTTCCATTGCCTACAAAACCCAAACGAATACACCTGATAGAGCTATTGTTGAACTCCTCATAGCGAGATTTTCAAGACAACTGAAAGGATGGTGGGATTATCATCTCACTGCCCAATAGCAGTTAGAAATATTAGGTGTTATCCAAACTACAGAGGATGGAACACCCATTCTCTATGAGATAGGTAACCCCATACCTGATGTTGTAGCAACCCTAATCCATATGATTAGTCTACACTTCATAGGTGACCCTTCTCATTTGAAAGATAAAAACGCATAATTGCTTTCAAACCTTAGGTGTAAAAAGCTTTCTGATTTTCAAAATTATAAAAACACGTTCTTGACTAGGATTATGCTTAGGGAAGATTTCAACCAACCTTTTTGGAAAGAAAAATTCCTTGCAGGTCTTCCTACCCTTTTAGGGGAAAGAGTTAGAAACAAAATCAAAGAAACGTGGGGTATTAGTCAAATTCCTTATAATCATCTAACCTATGGGGAATTGGTTAGCTTCACTCAAAAAGAAGGTTTGAAAATCTGTCAAGATTTAAAACTTCAAAAATATTTAAAATGGGAAATAAAGAAAACTAGGCAAGAACTAGGATCATTTTGTAAACAGTTTGAAATTAAGGATAGTGAAACTCAAACAGAATCATCAGAAACAGAAGATTCTTTTCAAAATGATGAACTAGCTGCCCTTGATTCCTCTAGTAGTGAGTCGGACACTAGTTTCAAATCAACAAAATTTTTGACAAAAGATTAAGAATTAATTCTTGATATTATCAAACAAGTGGAAGATTGAAAACTTCAAAAAGAAATCATTGAAAAACTTTTGAAATCCTTTAAACCTAAATCTCCAAAGCCTTCCACTTCAATTTATAAACTAATTCCAAATAGTACCTATGATCTCACAAAAAGTTTAGGTACTAAAACAAAGTCAAAACCTCCTGTGACAATTCAGTCACTTCAAAAAGAGATTAAAATTGTCAAACAAGAGCTAAAAACTCTTAAAGAAAAATAGGAGAGTGATTCAAATCTTCTTCATTCTCTTTGATCACAAGACTCTAGTTCTAATGATAATGAAAATGAAGAAAAAGAAGAAAAGGAAACTGCTAATCTAGACTTAGAAAATGAAATTCAAAGTTTAGAAAACGCTCCAAATGATTTCATGTTTATTTTAAGAGAAATAACCACGAGAAAATATTTGGAAAAAGTTTCCCTAGTTTTTTCAGAAGACTTCAAAATAGATACAATTGCTCTTTTTGATACAGGAGTAGATTTAAATTGTTTAAAAGACTGTATCTTTCCAAAAAGATTTTCTGAAAAAACTTCTGAAAAACTTATCACAGCTAATAACTCCGACATGAAAATAAAATTGAAAATAGAAGCTTCCATCCAAAATGGTAGCATCATCATTAAAACTCCTTTTTTTTACTCGAAAATATTAGTCATACTGTCATTTTAGGGACTCCATTTATCAATATGATTACTCCCTATTCTATTACGTATGATGGTATTTCTTTTAAAACAAATAGAGAAAAATTATTTTTTCTTTTGTTGAAAAACCCAGGACAAGAAATCTAAATCTTTTAAAAGCTTGTTCTGTTTACAAAAGTGAATTAAATTGTATGATTCAAGAAAAAAAAACATTTACAATTTCACAAACAGGATGTTTCCTTCTTTAGAATCCAAAAGGGTTTGGAAAATGATGTGGTAAAACAAAGAATTTCTGATTTTCAAAAACTGATTGAAAATGAAATTTGTTCGGATTTACCAAATGCTTTTTGGAGTAGAAAATAACATATGGTTGATTTACCATATGAAAATGAATTTTCAGAAAGACAAATTCCAACAAAAGCTAGACCCATTCAAATAAATCATGAACTCGAAGAACATTGCAAAAAAGAGATTCAAGATTTAACACAAAAGGGTTTAATCACAGAATCCATATCTCCCTGGAGCTGTGCAGCTTTTTATATTAACAAAAACTCTGAAATTGAAAGAGGCACGCCTAGACTTGTAATTAATTACAAACCATTAAACAAGGCATTAAAATGGATTCGGTATCCGATTTCCAACAAAAAAGATCTTTTGCAAAAACTGCATTCTGCATTTGTTTTCTCAAAATTTGATATGAAATCAGGTTTTTGGCAAATTCAGATTGAACCAAAAGATCATTACAAAACTTCTTTTACTGTTCCATTTGGACAGTATGAGTGGACGGTTATGCCGTTTGGTTTAAAAAATGCTCCTTAAGACTTCCAAAGAATTATGAATGAGATTTTTAATCCTTTTTCAAATTTTTGTATTGTCTATATTGATGATGTTCTTGTCTTTTCAGAGTCAATCGAACAACATTTCAAAAACCTCAGGACCTTTTTCAATGTGGTAAAGAAAAATGGACTTGTTGTTTCGAAAACAAAAATCTCTCTTTTCCAAACAAAAATTCATTTCTTAAGACATTACATTTCCCAAGGGACAATTACACCAATAGAGAGATCTTTAGCTTTTACTGATAAATTTTTGGATAAAATTTTAGATAAAACCATGCTTCAGAGATTCCTAGGAAGTCTGAATTATGTTCTAGATTTTTGTCCAAATATCAACCGGTTAGCAAAACCTTTGCATGATAGGTTGAAGAAAACCCCTGTTGCCTTGTCTGATGAACATATAAGTGTAGTTCAACAAATTAAGAAACAGGTCAAAGACATCCCATGCCTACATTTAGCTTACCCATTAGCACCTAAAATAGTTGAAACAGATGCGTCTGACTTAGGCTATGTAGGCATTTTAAAACAAAATGTGGGCGGAAAAGAATGTATAGTCCAGTTCACATCTGCACATTGGAATGATTGCCAAAAGAATTATTCTACAATTAAAAAAGAAATTCTTTCAATTGTCATGTGCATTTCAAAATTCCAAAGCGATTTACTAAATCAGAAGTTTTTACTTCGGATTGATTGCAAATCTGCCAAAGAAGTTTTACAAAAAGATATTCAAAACATCTCATCAAAACAGATTTTTTCCCGATGGCAAGCTATCCTTAGTATATTTGATTTTGAAATTGAATTTATTAAAGGAGATAAAACCTCAATTCCTAATTTTCTAACCAGATAGTTCCTTCAAAATAGGACCTAAAAATGCCCAGAAAATCAAAAGGGAAGGGGAAAGAGGTCCAGAAAAAGGACCAAAAAGTTTCAAAACCTGTAGCAGCTTCTTCTGCTACAGAAATTAAATCATGAGCCCAAATTGTCGAAGAAGATGAGGAGGCCCTTGCCAAACAGTCTCAAGTCCAACAATGGATTGAGACTCTTTCCAAACAGCCAGAACTTGGCTTCCTTTTCAAAATGTTGGCTGAACGGCAAACAAGTAAAACCCCTCAAACCATTTCAAAACAAGTGGAAGGATCTTCATCCTCAAAACTCTTCTCTAAACAAATTTCAAAACATACACAAGAAACATCTTGTGATAGAGTACTTGTCAAACCCTCCGACCTCGAAGTTGTTTCTTCAAAATCCTCACAAGAGGAATTTTCAAAAATTGTTTTAACCCAAAATAGTTCTGAAATTGTTTTATCTCAGTCAAAAACTATTTCAAACTATTTTGTTAAAATGGATTTTTAATACATTTGGACCATGGAGGAAGGATTTTATCTTCAAAACCCTCAGATGGCCATTTCAAGAGTTTTCCCCAAATGTTGGTTTTTTAAACCATGGGATTTAACAAAACCCCAGCCTTATTACAAGGTAATCTTAGAATTGACAGGTTCTGTGTCCATTGTAGATAATCCTAAAACCGGACAAGTCAATTACTCAATGGGAAAAATCCATAAAGTTCTCTCTCCTCTCGAGTGGGGACAAAACCTTCACCAACCCAAAACCTTTCCCATTGATTTTAAAACCACCTACAACTATTGCTGGACCTATTCCTATTGGGATTATCAACAGGCCATGTACAATGCCTTTCTCTTTCAAAACACAAATTTCACCCACACCTGGTTATTCTACTTCAACCTCAAATAAGAACCCTCCAAAATTCCTTTTTAGTTCGCTCATTGATGGAAATTGTATAGAGCTTCTCCTGAAATCCTAAAACCCCAAATTCAGGAAAACTATCACCTCTTTAAAACCTCTTACAAACCCTCTGACAAGGAATAAAGGTTCCATCCTTTATTGCTTTTTGCCACAAGGTTTTTCTTACCATGGGTGACAGCCTGGTATTCGGATTACCATCAACAGGAAGCCCAAAAAACCTAGTCAAAAGATTTAAAATCAGATTGTGGACAAAATTTTCCATTCCGGACTCCATCAGAAAACTAGCCGTTAACTTATGGCTCCAAAGTCAAGGCCTTCTCAAACCAGTGAAAGCAACAACTCAGTTTCTAGCCCAGACATCCTTCGCACAGACCCATTTGGCGGCAGCAAAAACTGAAGAAGAATATTTTAAGATTATGGCCCAGCTACTCCAAAGTAAGGTCTCATCTTCAAAAGCCTCTTCAGGACCCTCAAAAGCAGGCTCTTCCTCTGGATCCGAGCCCATAATTGACTTGGACGATGACAATGGAGATGACTGCTACAATATTTTCCCAAACTCCTGCTTAAGCCCATAGATAAGGCATTTTGTAAACATGGGCCTAGCCCATTTATTTTCTTTATTTTGTAAACATAGGTTTAGCCCATAACCTTGTAAAAGGCCCAGCCTATTTGAAAAAAAAAAAGAGAGTCAAAAAGAAAACAGTAAAAGATATTTTATTGTCGGCTACTTTTGGCTCCTTTCCCTACTTTTTCAACGGCCATCATAGAGCAACAGGATTTTAGCATGTGAAGGCATCTCTTCCAGCTCATCCCATCACTTCATGTCTCAAAAGGCTCCCTTGATTGATGATAGACTCTCTTTTTAAGGCTTTCTTCTTCCCAGTTGAAGGCAGAGACTAATTTGGAGAGGATTCCCAGTCTTCAAGCTCTCACACTTAGATCAGATTTTAAATAGCTCATGTGTTGAGCAAAAAACCCCTTTGTAATCTCGAGCTGAGTGTTTATCTTCAAAGTTTGTAATTATTTAGCTTTCTTTCAAAATTGGTAAGTGTAGCTCATGTGTTGTAACACCCCCATCCGACACCCCCGTTGGAAGGGCACAGACAGGCGCGCTACCTGCCGCATGCTCACATACAAGACAATACTAACGTACATTCATGCATCACAAGCATACAAAAACACGGGTAAATTTAAAACTTACCCTGAGGGCAGAAGCTGATCATGCAATAATTTATACACACGCAGGCACTAAGCGGCAGCATACACACATACATACACACAACTATTCAGCGGAAGCATAATACAGAAGGTGCAACTCATAACTTGATACATACATATAATAACATGTACTTAGCCCAAAATATTACATCTGGATCCTTACTTATAAATACATATACAAAAGCTGACAAATACAAAATCCAAAATATAAAGACTAATAACAAAAATAACACAACTTCTAACTCCTATGTGGCCGACCTTGCAGATGCTCGACTCGAACCGAACCAAACCTGCCACCTGCACGGAAAAGAATCCGTGCTAAGTGATAAACGCTTAGTGGGGAGAACATGCAAGCAAAATGGACGGCCATTCACAATGGTCGCCAAGGCAAGTCACATACACAAATGGCATATGTAAATAATCATAGCAGATAGATATACATGCTTGTATATAAAACCATGAACTCAGAAACTCACATCCACATGCGTATATATATACATACAGTTACCACATTTTATAATCATATTAAGCAAATCAAGTAGATGGAATATCATATAAGATACAGATATTATCATGCAGAAATACTTACCATCCCACATGCATATACTTACCGAGATATCAGATATCAGAATTGCGTCATGCATAAACACAAACCTTTAAACATGCAATTATCATACCAGAATATCTAGGTACTCAATAAAAGCCAATTCACATGAGTTGCAATTAGTATATACATTTAGCATGCAGATTCATAGAAATCTCAACATGTCCATATCATACCATAATACACCCACACTAGCCGAGAACCAAGGGACGTCGTCTAAACACTACTCTTCCACTGCGTAACTCTAATACATAAAGTATCATGCCATGGAATGCGACACATGACAACATACCGAAGACGCTATGATAACTGAGTCCAAAGAGACATATAACATAACATTCCGTTATGGCACATGCACTTACCGAAAGTTGATCCACATACCTAGCATCACAATAATACATATATAATCAAATAATGAGATGAAACGCATGCCAACCTGCCGAGACTACTACCATAACAAAACTAGAGAAAACAATTAACATTAGTCAATATTTATAACAATCCGTAGTCAAGAATGCACTCATACTTATACTAATTCACATAATTCACCATAATGGTCAAAAGTACAAAATCACATTCATGTACATACTAATTAGCCCAAGCACTTAATAATTCAAGCTTATATTCAACCCATTTAGAGATTCATAATCACATTCAGATACATAACTGTTCCACATGTCCGAAATAATGCTCATCCGGATATCACATTCATTTACTCATATCAGACAAAACAAATAGAATACCTACTAACTCAAAATTGTGGATAACGAGTGAACTGACAGTACCTTGCTGGTACGGACTAAACGGTAATGAACTGACAGTACCTTGCTAGTACGGACTGAACGGTAGCGTACCTTACGGGTACGAGTCAATAAGCAACATCATTTTCCACATTCAAAAATATTTTACAAAGGGGGGGACCTTAAACAAGATCCATATACATTAAAAAGGATCGCGAGGATCCGAACACATTAAAAGGGTTCGCGAGGAACCAAACGGGGGACCTGATCAGGGTCCAAACATCCAAAGGGCGTTGTAGCTATAGGGCTCTATTAGGCATGCCTAACTATCCACTGACTTGACTCTAGGTCACGCATAAATGATTCACGATTCAAATCACATAGTACATATATATATATATATATATCATCATACGTAGACCAGAGTATGATAGGCATATCAATATGTTCATAATGCCAGACATGCATTGAACAATTTACATTGCAATCCATTTACACACTTTAACTTTATTCATTACTCTAAGGCATATCAAAATCAAATATAAGAAACCATATTATACCAGTAAATGACATTAATAAACTAAGTCATACATCAACATGCAAAATCATAAAACATTTACTTACTTAAACATAGGGTTCAAACACCCGAAATCACCTTCAAAACCATTTACAATAATTATCATGCATAAATAAAATTATAGATAAGCATGACACATTGGGCTCTTGAGCTAAGGCATAATTTTGCATTTTGACGTCAACCATAATAATCAAATAATTTGGCATAGCACAATACTAACCACATGTTGAGTTCATGACTCAAGGCATAACTAACACATTTTATTATCAACTATAGCATTCACAAGATTTAGCATAGTAAAACATGCCATTAAATGCTATGAGATATATGAAATAACACTAAATAATATTTTAACCCAAGCATAAGAGAAAAAGGAGTGAAAAGGAAGAAGGTCAAAAATCTGTAAAACTGAGGACAGTAGCGTTTTACACGGCGGTATGGGTAGTCCCTTACCACCGTGTAAGGCACCTTACACGGGGGTATGGTTTAGACCTTACTGCCGTGTAAGACGACTTACATAGGTACTGGCAAAAACATTTCACATGGCGGTATGGGGGAAACCCTTACCCCCGTGTGAGACATTCAGCTCAAAACGCTCTTAGGGCAGTAGCGTTTTACACGGCGGTATGGGTAGTCCCTTACCGCCGTGTAAGACGACGGCCTTGCACTTTCTGATGAATATTCTCGATCCACACGGCGGTGAGCCATTTCCTTACCGCCGTGTGACTTCCAGAATTTCCAAAAATTGCAGAGTTCACTCCAATTTCGAACCCAAAACCACATACATCAAAATTGCACTTAGTAAACCATAAAATTCAGCCAGAACTTACCTTTCCAACTCAACTTATTATCACCATATGTAATATCATACTCAATTAAGCAATTTATCCAACAATTTAAGAATCACATTTGGGTAAAACTTATACATGCATAACTCACCAAAATCACCATCTTAAGCTCACAATTCCAGCTCTTAATCGAACATGTGCACACTATCATATCCCACACACCATTTTAAACACCAAACATCTTACAAATTTCCATAATCATGCCAACTTTAAATCATCAAAACATAACCATTCAAGAAAATTCCCAAACAAATACATGCATAAACTCATAACCAAGCACTCAAATTTCTGGAAAACAAGTACAAATACACATTCATGATCCAAAAAGAAATAGGGCAGAGACAACTCAAAACTCAAATGCAAAAATCAAACTCACAAACCTCTTTGAAGCACCAAGACCACAATCCTCTTCAAGCTTTAATCTTCAATCTTTTCCTTGCCTTTAAGCTTCCTCTTGTCACCCAAAGCTTGCACAAATCAAAACCCACAAATTACTCTTCCAAAAACCCTAACTTAAACAAAATTAGAAGAAGAAGAGGAAGAAGATGAACCCAAAAACGCAGGGAACCTAAACCCCACACATACCTCTTTGATCTTGCTCCAAACCCAAACAAAATCACCTCAAAGCAAAGCACAAATCCCAGCCAAAAGAGAAGAAGAAGAGAAAGCAGAAAATGAAGAAGAGGAGAAGGAGAGAACGTGAGAGGGATGGGAAACGGGAATGCAGATTTCTGTGTTCCTTCTCTCTCCCTTTCTCTCTCTCTTTTCTTCATTCAATGCACATACCTACCAAGTCCACTTGGCAAGCTCTCATTGGACCAATGATTCCACTTATTGACTCATTCCCTCATTGATCCCTACAAATCCCACTTAAATCCTTGGTAACTTACACTTCACTCCCTATCATAATTAATCCTCACTTAAACCTTGATTATATTTTCAATTGGGTCCTTAGATACTCAAATTCCATGTGCATATTTTACCATTAACTCCAATCCAACCAATCCAAAATTACAGAACTACCCTCAACCATTCCAACATCGAATGCGCATTCCGACTAGGCCCGATTTGGGGTGTGACATGTGTTGAGCCTTTGTACCTTATAGTTTCTGTAATTTAAATTGTTATATTAATATATATATGTATTTTAAAACAAATTGTTTTGCATTCATAAGTATGTTTTGTACTTGCAGTTTATACTGATCTGGTGCATTAGAAATATTGTTTGCATATTTTTGAAATTATTTTTGCATTACATCTTCATTTTAGTTTAGGTTGTGAAATCCATTCGTGGATCTGTTGCTGTTTGGCAGTATCTTATTTAAGTATTTTGTATTTATACCCTTTGAGCCTGCGGCGTCCTTGGTATCAGAGCCTCAGGAGGCGTCCTTGGTATTAGAGCCTGGAGGGGGATAGTGTTTATATAAAATTAATTTTTTATAATTTGGTAAATTTAATTGTTCTTTGAAAAACTAAAATATTATCTGGGTAAGGTTAGATGCGAGGCAGTAAGTCCCGTCTGAGCCATTGAGAGGCGGTTAGGGCAGTAAGGTTCAAGGGTATAGTTATCCAGGTAAGAAAATATATTTTTCAAAAATAAATTAAATTTTCAAAATTATGAATAATTTACTTTGTAGATCCACTTCTCTTTCAAGTTCTCTTGCTTTAGATTCCACGGAATCAAGTTTAAAACGTTCGGTCAATAGTGAAGAAATTACTATTGAGGATTTTCAAAAATCTTTAAGCAACTGGGAAATTCCAAAAATTAAAAAAGATCAAGTTTATGAAACTGATCTGTTTCAAAACCTTTTTAAAACTAACTATGTCATTAAAACGAAAGAAAGAGATGTACAAATTTCAAAAACTTTTTGAAACCATCCAACTTCTTTCTCAAAAAACCTTACAAAAACATTAAGACAGGAAATGTAATTACATTCATATAGGCCTTGTCCAGGTGGGAATCAAACCATTAACTAAAGATGGCTTAAACACTTCAATTCTTTGTGTCTTGAGGGATGCTAGACATATAAATTTCCAAGATTCTATGATAGCGTCTATAGAGTCAAGTCTTTGCTGAGGCCCAATCTCTTTTGAATGCTATCCAGATATCTCTTTATCTTTAAAAGATAAAAACATTTTAAAATCTTTGATATTACAAATCAAAACCCACAATTACAAAATGCTGGAAGGTTCAATTCCAGTAGCAATTATGTTTAAAGTGCATTACAAAGCAATGGTTTCTGCTTTTACTGCAACTAAAAACATTGATTTCAAAAAGGGTGAAACCCTTTTTTTACAAACAGATCTGTCTAGATCTAACCCTGTCATTCCAAAATCTATCCTTTCGAAAGATATTAGTCTTCCCGAAGAATTGATCTTGGAAGGAGTTTCAAAACCAAATCTCCTGATAGGTAAAACCAAATACTCAATTGAGGAAAATTACCGAGTACAATGACGAAAAGATAAAAATAAGCTTCAGTAGAGCTTCCAGTTATCGATATTTAGATGTTGGTTCTTCCATGAGTACTTTAAATTTGGGGAAAATTTCAAAATTACCCTCAGTTATTCATCTGCCTGA
This sequence comes from Excoecaria cochinchinensis, assembly GCA_947683425.1. NCBI lineage: Eukaryota > Viridiplantae > Streptophyta > Magnoliopsida > Malpighiales > Euphorbiaceae > Excoecaria > Excoecaria cochinchinensis. Next base: position 2,926,633 of record CANTUQ010000132.1, on the reverse strand, counting down.
TAGGATGGAGAGTTTTCAAAACCCAAGATTTTCTTGTTCAAGCATTCCAAGTGCTTCTTTTCAAAACGTGGATTATTCTTCAAATGTACCTCACCAGGTCTATACTAGACCACAGGAAGGCGATGAACAACAACAAAATAATTCACCTCTAACTTCACCGTCTTTTTCTACGGTAACCGAAAATGTTATCAATAAACTAAATATTTTAGAAAAAGAATTTGAAGTTGACAAAACTTTCTTGCATTAGGATTTCTATTCTTCAAAAAAATCAGAAAAAAGAAATTAGTTTTTCAAAAATTTTCTGGATAAAAGAAAAGAAATTGAAAATGAGTTTTATGACTTTGTCATGCAAAACAAAGCTCATGTTTTATTCTTTGACTGGTTTGAAATTTACGCATCTCAAAATGAAATTTTATATCCATTCAAATCAAACACCAAGTCTGTCAACCCTGTTACCATTAGAAATAAGGTTACAGAATGGGAAATGGTAGATGGGAAAAGAACTCAATCTGAACATCCACCTTTAAGACAAATAAAAATTGCACATCTAGAAACCACAATAGATGCGGCACCTTACAAAACCCCAAGTAATGATTCAAACAAGGATATTAAAAACATTCTTCAATAAAATAACTTTACAAACACTCATCTTAGTATGATTGCCAAGCAGTTAACGAGGATAGAGGAAACCCAAAAAACCACTATTGTTTCCCAGGTTGAATCAACAGAATCAAAACTGAAAAGTCCTGTGTTTAAACCTTTTCAGGTTTCAAAAACAAGTCAAAACTGTTCAGGGAAGGTAAATCAGAATTTACCGAAGCTCTTAAAACCCAACTCAGTAGGATAGAGCATACCTCTACCTCTACACCAGTTGTTGTACAAGACACCCCTGATCGTAACAAGACTGTTAGCACTTTAGATCAGGTATCTTATTCTGAATAATAAGCACAGGAAGAGGAGTTGTGCATACTCCATTGGCAAAACCTTTGGCCATGACCACAACACCAGACTTAGGCATAGAAAATAGACCAAACATTTTGTCTCAGTCTAAGTTCAATGCTAGTACTGTTTATGAATGGAATATAGACGATATGTCTGAATATAACATCCTTAGTCTTCTACAGTAAATGACTATGGCTTCCAATGCCTACAAAACCTACACGGATTAACACCCGTGCTAAGTGATAACGCTTAGTGGGGAAACAACATACAATATACATATATTCATAACAATCATTGTATAACATCAGATATTTATTCTATATTCATCCTTCGACATAATCAAGCTTTACAATCATAACATGGAACATATCTCGATGTACATATAGCATGCTTAGGAAGTCATATTCAAATATCACAATATCACATGACAATCTTATAACGCATCACATTCACATTCTTATATTGCATAATATTCACATCACGTATAAGTTCACATCGCTTCACAATCAATTTAGCACTCATTTAACTGTTCTCATAACACATGAAATTCACATTCACTTCTTAACCATAATATTTATTATTAGCCTTGCCTGCAACTCACAGATGCGGATAACGGGTATCGCATTTGTGCTCGTAAGTACCACATTTCATATTTGTATCCAAAGATACACACTTTCACATTACCACCCGTAGGTACCGATATAATCATTAATCTATATAATCATTTTGTGAACCCAAGAAGGATTCAATATGCATTGGGGATTCCAAATGGAATCAAATGCTTCAGGTGCAGCACTTTGACCCCATAGGCATGCCTATCTATCCACGACTCGACTTGCAGGCTAAATTATTAATCCAATTATTATTTATTTATTTGTAAAATGTAACATTCATATATTCACATGAAGCAATATCTTAACACACACATATATAGCTTGTCAAACACATTCCCACTTCACTGAATAAAATTACATGAATTATCACATTTATAATCTCATATGCATCATTATTCATAGACCAATAACATAATTCTCACAAAAATAGGACATTTAGAAAATGTCCCAAACTTGAGACTCTGTTGTGCTTGCGACAGACCTCGACAATCCCTTCTGTTGTGCTCACGGCACAAGTCGCGCACACGACAGAACCAACCAATGACTTCTGTCATGCTTGCGGCAATGCTCGCGCTCGTGACAAAATACAAATTGGCAACTTTGCCTACTAAAGCATTTTATCACGCCCGCAACTACTATGCGCTCGCGACAGAGCCTGAACTTCATGTTCAAAGCTCCACTCCACATACCTCTTTTCATGCACTTAGCAATATCCACACAAATGACTTCAAAAACCCAACCTAACATCATTTTCTACCATTATGGCCTTCTAACAATATGTTCACCTACATGTAAATTATATAATAACACAACCTCATTATAATTGGATTTAAGATTAAGGAGTTATGGTCTATGGAACACCACTTGCTCCAAAAACCCAAATACACATTTGAAGACCTTAAGGTCCTCAAATCAATATGACCATTTCTATGACAATTATAGGCATATCTCTTAGGAACCTAATCCCATTAACTTCGTTTATTTTAGAGTCATAAAACTCAAGTTATGACACAGTAAATTCTAATAGGTCAAGTTACTCTAAAAGACTAGTTTTACCATATCAAGCTGTTCAAGCTTGAAATCAACCAAATTGGAATATCCAATACTCCAAACTCACACAAAACTACCCTGTTATACACATAGACACCTCGGCACATTCAATACCACATTAAGTATCAATCATTCACATATAACATAGTGTAGACACCAAGTCCTGAGGCAGTCCAGATCAGAGTTACCCGATGAAGAGATCAATGTCTGTTTTCAGGCAAATGGATGAAAGTTGTGAGTTTTTGTTCTCCGATTTTACAAAGATTGAGGATTTTTCTTGGTAATAAGAGGTTTCTAGACGTCAGGGGGAGTTCCAATTTTGAAAAACTGGATTTTGCTCTACAGACGGGTATGCCGTCGGTCAGGGGACGCTCGTCACTCGTTTCCAAGTACAGCCCTCCTCTCGTGTGAGCGACACCTATCGCTCACGCGAGGTAGCTTCCGTCTCTCATGGGAGCGATGCCCATCGCTCACATGGGAGGCCCATCCCTCGCGACAAGCGCCGAGCATCGTTCATGCATAGCGGGCCCGTCTCTCACGATTGAGCGACGCCCGTCGCACGTGTGAGAGACACCTGTCCCTCGCGAGCAACGACTGCCGTCTCTCATGGGTGACCCATCGCCCAAAAGACCGTGGATACCCCATTCAGCGATGCCCATCGGTACTCCACCGATGCCCATCGGTCGTTGGTCTGTCATTATTTGGGCGAGATTTTCCAGATTTTCCTATATCCTTTTAAATATCTTTCAAGATTTTCAAATATTTACTAAATTAATTCAAATATATTTTTAAGATTTCCTTAATCTCTTAAATCTTTTCAAATATTTTCAAATCTTGAATTTGATTTTGAGAATAATTTTGTAAATCATTCGGATTTTATTTTGATTTCAGAAATCTTTTTCAAATTTAAATTCTAAATTTGAATTTATTTGAACTAATTTCCTAAACCTATAAATAGGAGGTGGAGATTCATTATTTGGGGTTAACAGTTTTTACAAAAAAAAATATATTAGCAATTTCTACAGAAAATTTTCCTACAAAAGTTTTCATGCCTTTAATTTTAGAAATTTTCATCAAATATTCTCCTAATTAAGGAGAATCCGAGGGAACGATATTAATTCATTTCTATTTGATCCAGCCTGTAGACACTGGGTCCCGAGTAGCCTTGATCAGGATTACCCGATGATAAAATTTAGCTACGCCGGCTTATAGGCAAAAAGATTGGAGCTCGGAAGTGATTTTCCTTGTCTTTTTTATGAGTAAAAAGTGTATTTTAAAAATATTTTTAAAATATTTTTAAAATTATTTTGGAGAAGAAAAAGCGTGTTTTAGGTTGATGGTGTTTCATAAATAAAAAAAAAAATTTGCAAAGGTCGGGGCGCAGCCGCGCTCTGGGTGGGCGCCCCCGCGCGCGGAGTGACGCCGATTTCGGCGATTTTCGCCCCATTTCGCCCACTTTCGACCCCCACTCGATTTTTAACGGTTTTTGGACGGTTTTGGGTGGTTTTTGAGTGTAAAAAAGGTAGAAAAAAATTGATAAAAAAAGAAGGACGAATTAGAATGATTTTGGAGAGAAAAAACTGAATTTTTGAGCTTTTTAGTTGAGAAAAAATCAATCTTACACACTTGCTTCCAAGGGTGATTTTTCAAGTTTCCAAGTTATTTTTCAAGCATTTTTCACAAGGAAATGACAAGGAATTCAACACTTCTACCTTCCATTCTTCAAGATTAAATTTGAGGGTAATTATTCATGGCTTAACTCCTTAATTCTCTTGTTGATTTTAATTTCTCTTGTTTCCAATTAACTTTTAAAAATGTAAATCCTTTTAGTCCTCATAATTTTCTTCTTGTTTTATCTTTAATTGTTCATATAACAAGTAAATTCTATTATATTATTTTCATGTCAAATTGTTTTTGTACATATCAATATTATTATAATTATTTATTTGATATGTTGAGCGTGGTTAATATTTTTTTTTATTCTTATGCATGTTAAATTGCATCATAATTATTCTTGTGCATGTTATAATATTTTATGCATGTTATATTTCCATTACACATATTATCCTTTATGTCATATTATTTCTTTGGCTTAATTTCTAACATGAATTTCATTTTTTATTTTTAGTTGCAAATTGTTATTTTATTCTTATTTGAGCATCCATGCACATGAAGGAGGAGATGCAGGGTTCGGTATCTTCTTTATACATCTTAATTCTCATTTTGTTTATATTTTTAATTTCCTTGTATATATTCATTAAGTAAAATGGTTTTTTTATGCACGTCCAAATAAAAATCACAAAAATATTTCTACTAAATTAAACTTGGATGTTTCATAATAAATGAGACCAATGTCCTAGTTTTCATCCCAAATAAGTCACCACATCCAAAATGTTTTCTTTAAATACACATACGGGGACCAAAGTCCTCATAATTAATGAATTCCCCGGTTTTATATATGTTTGCATTTTTTTTAATGGGAGTTGTATTCCGCTCCTAGTATTATTGTAATTTACTTTTAATATTTTACTGCTTTCAATGTGAATATTTGTGCCTTTTAATTAAAATTGAATCGTTGCATCGTGTGGAGAGAGAGCGAACTAACAAACTCAAAACCAAATTGTAAAATTAATCAAGGTAGAAATAGATGAGAAGTCCCGAACCCATCTCTGGTCTTTGGGCTCAAAGAGGCTAGAGGTTTACCCTCCAAGACACCTCTTATATCACGAGACTTAGACATCAAATCCTAGGCTCCAAGGGAGAGAGGTTCTTCCTCCAAGACCCCTTTGGCTTGCCCAAAATGGATAAAAGCGTTGTCTTAGGCTCTCCGAGAGAAACTTTCCCAATGTTTTATTGGGTGGCAACTCCATGAAACCTCCTTGTTGCCCAAAATAGACGCACTTGTAATTCGTTGCAAGTTGTCAACGGACCTCAAATGTCCGATCACCCTCGAGCGGGCGGTCAGAGGGGCGGCCGCAGGTCCGGGCGCACGTCACACAGCCGTTTTAGCACTCATAACTGCTACCAAAATGTCAAGAAAGAAAAATACAATTTTCTTTTCTCGATTCATTTTCAAAAATACGATTTTTGCAATTAAAAATCCCCTAAAGTCACACATCATGCATCAATCCTTGTAGAAATCAAGCGACCGAGACCACACGACATTCACCTTCAAAGGTAATATTCCGAGGTAAACATTCTAGATCAATCTCTTTTGCATTTAACCATTTCATTCTAATTTTTACATATAAAATCCCATTTTATTCAAAATCAAAATAAATTCCGTTTGATTTCCTGCATTTTTCTGGGTCTGGAATGACCGACGGGCAGAGGTTCCACCGACGGCCATCCCTCATACGAGCGATGGGCAGTTGAGGGTTTCCACCTCCACCCGTCTATCGGCCCAAGGGAGGCCCGTAGCTCACGCGCCATGGGCCGTCCCTGGGCCTTTTCCCCTCTATTTTCTTCATTCTTCTACTATTCATGCATTTCCACTTCCTTGCTTTATTTTCATGAACAATTTTTCATAGATTTCCTTTCCTTACTCGTTTTTCATGTTTATTTTATTTTATTTGTGGCACTAACATGATCTTTGCTTTTGGGAGTTTTATTTGCTTTATTTGGTGGATTTGGGTTATTAAAGTGGAGGACACCGGGTTTTTTTTTCTTTTACCCTTATCCTTTTTATTTTATATATCATTATCGTAAATATTGTTTTATTCCGATAACACTTGAAAATGGCTAAATATTTATAGTTATTGAACCAAGATTTTCACTAATAAATTGAGGACCAATGTCCTAATTCTTTCATCAAACAAGTTGATACTTCAAAACCATTTTTGTAAATAGCATGCAAGGACCAATGTCTTCATCCTTAATAGATATCCCGCTTTGTGTATATTTCCCTTTTCTGCTCATTTATAATGGGGGTTGTATTCCGCCCCTAGTTTTGTTGTAATTTATTGGGCTTTCATTTATCTTATTTTAACTTTGCTCCTATTTATCGCTTTCCTTATATGATCAATTTGCGCCTTAATTAACTACATTAAGGGGAAGTGTGGTTACAAATTGTCCTAAAAAGCAGCTAGCAACCTTAGAATTTTCAACTTTATGTTCAATTTTCTCTTTAAATCATGTTTAGTTTTTTGGGACTCTATAATCTTGGTGTTTGAATTAGTAAAGTTTGGTGACTTGTTAAATTTTCAATACATGTTTTTAAATCTGATTAACTGATATTTTGAGTATATAAGATATTTGATTTCTTTTGTGATATGCCTTATGAACAATGCTGTATAATATGGTCAACTTAGTGTTTTGGTATTAAATTTTCTTATTCTTTTCTCTTGCTTGAGGACAAGCAAGGGGTAAGTGTGGGGGAATTTGATAGGTGCCTAATTGATGTTTTAATTAGTATGTATTTTGTGTGAACTTAAGTAGTTAAGTATGCAAATGCGTTTATATTTCATGTATTTGTATTAGTTTATGCGTTTTTGTTTTTGTAGGCTGAATTAAGTATAAAAGTGAGAAAAGACGCATAAATGGTGAAGAAAATGCATGGCTGGAGAAAAGGAGCACGAGTCGAACAGAGAAGAAAGGAAGAGGAGCACGAGTCGAATGAGGGGACACAACTCGTGCAGTTTGGCAAGAAAGAAAGCAGAAAGACAGGAAGAAGGAAGAGAAGAAGTGACCAAGTCGTTAAAAGGAGCACGACTAGGACAAGCCATGCACGACTCACATAAAGGAGCATGAGTCATGCGAGTACAGAGGCAAAAGAGAAAGGGAAAGGAAAAGAGAAGAAGAAAAGAGGGAAGAGGCCGAGACGTGCAGCATGACCACAACTAGGAGGAATAGACACGACTCGTGCATAAAGAGCACGAGTCGTGCAAATGCAGAGAGAGGCAAAAAGGGAAAAGTAGAAAAGAAAGAAGAGAAGAAGCGTTTCGTGTTCTGTCGCAAGCGCGGCAGTCTCGCGATCATTACAGAACTAGCCGTTTGGCAGTTTTTCCTTGAAAAGTCATTTGAAAAGGCACAATTTTCACCAAGCTTTGCAACTATCTAAAAGGACATCTCCAAGGGACACATTCTTTAGAATTTTATAAATATCAACGTTAACTGTAATTTTAGAATGATGTAATTTAGAGGATTATTTTTATTACAAGTTAAATTTTTATTTCCTATAAGCACTGTAGTTAGATTTACTTAGTTTGTTTTCATGTTTTGAAAAAGAATACCAAGGAGAAGAAGAATATTTACAAGGGTTTGAGAAAAGGGTTGAAAGATTTCTTTCTCATTACTCTTATCTATTATTTCTTCTCTATATATCAAATGAATATTATTTGAGAACTTGAATATTATTGTTATTTTCTATTTCCATCTAAATTAGTAGTCTTTTAATGTAGAATTTTCTATTAGTATTTTTTATACATGATCTTTATTTTCTATTAGTATTTTTATGCATCATCTTTATAAGTAAGTGTTTAATTGAAAGATAAATTCTTACTTACATCTAATGGAATTTCATCATCGAAGTATTATTTGACAAATCGTAATATTAAATGGTTGTTATAGGTTGGTGATTATTCCTGAAATTTGCATGTATAACTCTCTAATTCATTAATAAAAATTTTGAGTTAGAATTATAAATGTATGTTTTGGGCACTCTAATTTATGTTAAGAGAGTAAATTGGAACTTTATTCCAACTTGGCTTGCTTATGAGATTAAATTTATATTAAATGATGGAATCAAGTTTTATAATTGTTAATTCTTCATTATATGTTTTATCTTCTTTGATTAACATGAACTAGGTTTAAGTAGTTTAGGTTTAATTCAACAAATTTATGATCATTGTAAACAAGGTTAAAATTAAGTAGTAATAGTGTATAATAATTAGCACATTCCTCGTGGGATCGATATCTTTTGTACTATAATCGGTACACCGTATGCTTGCAGAATTAGCATGTAAAATAGGCTAACAGCAGTCGTGTTTGCTCTCAAGGTTTAGCGGCATTACCTGTATAGGGAAACATGTAGAATCTTCATTGATCACAAGAGTTTAAAGTATCTGCTTACTCAGAAAGAATTGCATTGAGGCAGCTAAAATGGTTAGAATTGTTTAAAGATTATGACTGCATCATTAATTATCACCAGGGTAAAGCTAATGTAGTGGCAGATGCTTTAAGTAGAAAGCCAGTTTCGGCTCTATCGTTGCAAAGAGGTAGATGGAGGTTTGATTCGGAAGGAGCAGTTATTGCCCAGCTTAAAGCTAGGCCAAGTCTGAAGCAGTGGATTGTTATGCTCAGACAAGCGATCCTATTTTGTAGCGTGCTTTTCAAGTAGCAAGAAGTGGTAGTCAGACTGAGTATTCTGTGGATGATGTAAGGGTGCTAAGATATGGGAACCGTTTATGTGTGCCTAATATCGGTGATTTGAAAAGAAAGCTTTTGCAAGAGGCACATTCTACGATTTTCACTATGCATCCGTGAGGAGATAAAATGTATAGAGATCTCAAGCAATTCTACTAGTGGTCGGGCATGAAAAAGGACATAGTGGATTTTGTTTCGAAGTGTCTAACATGTCAGCAGGTAAAAGCCGAGCATCAAGTCTCATCGGGTTTGCTTAATCCCTTACCCATTCCTCAATAGAAGTGGGATGATGTCACGATGTACTTCGTATATGGTTTACCCTTAACTCAGCGAAAGCACGATTCGGTTTGGGTTATACTTGATAGACTTTCTAAATTAACACATTTCTTACCGGTCCGACTAAATTATTCTATGGATAAGTTGTCAGAGATTTATGTGAATGAGATAGTTCAACTTCACAAAATTCCATTATCAATTGTGTCTAATCGAGATCCAAGGTTCACATCAAAGTTTTAGAAAGAACTGCAATCAGCTTTAGGTACTCAACTAAATTTTAGCATCGTATTTCATCCTCAGACCGATGGTCAGTCAGAGAGGGTTATTCAAATTTTAGAGGACATGCTTTAGGGTTATGCTTTGGACAGATATGTGTCATTGATGGAGTTTGCCTACAATAACAGTCATCAAGTGAGCATTGGGATGTCTCCGTTTGAGGTTTTATATGGAAGGAAGTGTATAACTTCAGTTTGTTGGACTGAGTTATCGGAATGTTCTATTGTAGGTCAAGAATTAGTTAGAGACACCGAAGAGAAGATCAGACTAGTACAACAGAATTTAAAGGCAGCAAAAGATAAATAGAGATCCTATGCCAATTTGAAGTAGAGTGACATTCAGTATGAAATTTGCAACAAGGTGTTTTTGAAAGTATCACCTTGGCGTAAAGTTCTCTGTTTCGGTAAGAAGGGAAAGTTGAGTCCACGGTTTATAGGACCTTATGAGATTATAGAAAGAATCGGTCCAGTTGCCTACCGATTAGCCTTACCGATGGAATTAGCCAAGCTGCATGACGTATTCCATGTGTTAATGCTTCGCCGGTATAGATCATACTCATCTCATGTGTTGTCAATTTAGGATGTGAGGGTTCAGCCTGATTATTCATTTGATGAGAAACCGAAGGAAATATTGGCTCGGGAAGTGAGACAACTTAGGAACAAGCTAATTCCTTTGGTTAAAGTGTTATGGCAGCATCACGGGGTTGTAAAAGCAACATGAAAGCCAGAAGAGATTATGAGATCACAGCACCCTCTATTGTTTGACTTAGGTGAGAATTTCGAGGAAGAAATTCTTCAAGGAGGGGAGATTTGTAACACCCCGATTCCCACCCTACTAGTCTGAGCAATTTTTGTGTGTATTATTGTGGTATGGTAATTTAGGAGTTAATTGCAAAATTTTGTTAATTAAGTGATTTGATTGTGTGGTAGAGAAAAGAAGAAGAGTTGAAATGGAACTTTGCCAACACCAACTAAGAAATTGACAAGTGTAGGAAAGAGAGAGTAAGGAAGAGTAGATAAAGATAGAGAGAGAGAGTGTGTGAGGGACAGAAATTCACGTTTCTGCCTCTTCCTCACCGTCTCCTCCTTTTTCTTCTTCTTCTTCTTCTTCTTCTTCTTCTTCTTAGCCTTGATCCTTTGATTATCTATGAAAATTTGTGGGTTTTGAGTTGGTTTTGGGAAATTTCCAGGTTTGTGGTTAGTGATTTTCTTCTTTTCTTTTACTTTTCTCTTACTCACGTTTCCTTTTGGTGTGTATGGGTTTTGAGTTTTGGTGTTTTATGGTTTGGTTGATTTGGTGTTCAGAATTTCCTACTAAGGAAGCCAAAGGTAAAGAGAAGGTTAGAGGGAGTTCATCCAAGTGATTGTGGTGAAGCTTTGTATCTCAAGGTTTGGGAATTTTGTTTTTGAATAATATTGATTTATGTTACAAACGTCTGGTAATTGATGAAATTGTGCCTGATTATTTGTATATTTACATAAGTATAGTTAACTTTGAGTTGAATTTAGAAATGATGATGATTTTAGATGAAAATTGATAATGTGGTAGTATAATAGAATTTGTGAATTTAGCATGATTTTGGCTTAAGTAGTGAATTAAGTTGCTTGAGATGCTAATTAGGAGTTTTAACTTGAGAGAATTAAGTTTTGATGGCATTATTTGAGTGTGGTGTTGAAGTTGGATTTTGGGTTTAAGGTTTGGGAAAGTGTATAACATGAATTTTCTAGGTTTTTGATGAGTCACACGGCGGTATAGAATGCCTTACCACCGTGTGATCAAATTTCTCGGTTGAGTTTTGTTTGTCTATAAGGTTCCACGGTGGTAAGGGTTTCACCACAAGAAAATTATCAAATAGCAATGGAAATTAGCAACCAAATTTATTGAATTTTCGTCGCTAATCAAAATTAGCAACCAAAAATAGCAACGGAAAATTCGGTTGCAATTTTGACGGTTGCTAAATTTAGCAACGGAATTCTATTTTTGTTGCTTTATATAGCAACACAATTTATCTTCCGTTGCTAAATTTAGCAACGGAATTTAAATTTCGTTGCTAAATTAGCAACGGAATTCTTTTTCCGTTGCTAAAAATAGCAACGGAATATCTCTTCCGTTGCTATTTTTAACATCAGAAATTGTAAGATTTCAATCAAATTTTTTATTTATAAATAAATATAATCAAAATTCATAATGTAATTAAAGAAAATTTTCGTATTAATAATATAACCGTAATAATATATAACTTAGCATTTCATAAATAGATAAATGTCGATTACAATTGTACCAAAAATATACATATATAAATATTCCTTTGGTTTAAAAGAATAAAAATATGACTTTGGACACTCTCTTCACCGCCCAAAAGGGCTAATCATAGTTACAAATATTTGCATTCTTCTATAAGCATGCAGTTAAGCTTGCAGCGATGAGTTCCACAGCAGTGATAGACACTGATCCAATTAATTAAGGACCTGTTCAAATATAAATAGATTCTCTCAATGTTTATTAAACCAAAATCTTTTATCCCCATTTTCAGCATATAAAGTAAATAGAAAAGAGTAATCTATAAAATATATTGGCTCGACCTACACTTTACTGACAGATAAAGCAAAGAATAACATGAATATGCACATGAAACAAACATCATCAAATCCAACTAGCATAAATGACCATAGCATTTTAATCTAATATGTGGACCCATTAATTTGTATTCATTTCTGATTCTACTTTATATGTGTTTTTGTCCACATAAAATCTCCTATTTCCATTTTTTCCCTACTATTTTTCCATTTTCAAAATCATATCCATCAAAAATCAATGAAGATAGAAGAAATTTGCAATTGAGATATCTAATTGGAATCTGGAAAAAAAAAAGAGATATCTAATTGGAATAATATCAAAATTAAATCAATTGAAATATAATATTTCGATATATATATATATATATATGTTTCATATAATAATATTTATAATAAAACTCTTAAAATACTGATATTCATAAATAATTTAATATTAATCTAATATCTATATATGTTTTTAAAAAATCACAATTCAAATATTATAATTTATAATACTAAAACTAACAAATTAAGTCTTATCATTATCACCATTTTTATCTTTTAAGGTCAATGGATCGTCCGCATTAAGCATTAGATACATAGCTTACCACTAAAACTAAACAGAGTATTCAAATTTTATTTTCTGTAAATAGCTTTTGATATATTATTTAATGAGCAATTATAAGCTAAAAATAGCCAAATGAAACTAAACTCACAGGCCTAACATGTTTATAACTTGATTGAACTCTCTTTCCATGTTGAGAATGAGTCTGATTGAAAGCTGAACCTTCTTGTAAATGGGTTGATTCTGCTGGTATAATCAGTAATGAAGATGCAACAACTAAACAAATCAAAAATTTTCCTCTACTTCTCAATTCCCAGAGCTGTTTTGATTCAATTGTACCCATGCTTATATGTTTTTCTGCCAAAAAATGTAAGGTTTATGAATTCAAGAATGAGCTTTGTAGCTTCATTGATGTATTTATAAAGATTTTATGTGTGATGTGGAGGATTCTCGACAAATGTGTGCTTTAAAACAGAAAGAGATGAAATTACTTTACGTATAGAAGCAAGTTACACGCATCTAAATAGACATTATCACCACTTTGAGAGTAGGCATGCCTCTTAGCAGGCTGTAATATAGCAAAATTGTAAAATAGAAAGCACATAAAAGCAAAAGGCCAAAAGTTACTAAAGATACAGCTAAGTAGAGAGATAAATCAATGTTGAAAGATATATGTTGTGCTCATCACAAATTTAATAGCTGATTCTTTCAAGTGAAAGATAAAGAATTCTTAAATTAGCAACTGAGATAACAATAATCAAGAGGGCAGAAGGCTATTAAAACAAATAAATGAGTAAACCAAACATAATTAAACTATCATGAACTGGATAGCAAAAGGTATAAAAAAACTTTCATCCACACTGTAAACTGGGCCAATATCTATCTCCTTTATTAGATAATGTTACAGGGGAAATGAGATATTTTTAAGATGATGTTTCAAGTATTGTGTACCCCTTTCTAGTTACAATTAAATTCCAAACATGTCCGTTTTCTGGAAAGAAGTCTATTTAAACATATATTTGCATCAGAAAAAAATGAAACCATAATTACAACTCTTATTTGATTCCATCGGTTGACAAATTATCAACTAACTAAAACCAAATGAAGGATATTGCCATTTCTGCTGCAGATCATTGGCAAGATACATAATACCATATCAATAAATCATATAAATAGATCAAGCATCCAACCCAGAAATCAAAACCCAAGGAATCAAACTCATTTTGAAGAGATCTGAGAAAAAGCAACAAACCTTTAGCAGCTGTAAAGGAGGATGAAGTAATAAATATGAAAATCCAAAAACCAGCTGCAGCCTGCAAGAGCAAGAACAGAACCCAGAAAGAACAACCACCAAACAAATACCTATTTTATCTTTAGAGTTTTGATTATTAGATTAGCAAAAAATAGAATGAAATCAAAAGAATTTCAGCAACAAGAACGGAAATTGACCATTCGATTATTGTATTATTGGAGAAACCCCCGGGCCAATGAGATTTTTGTCAACACACGTCCATGCCTGCCATCTCTTCGATTGCAGTCATTCTCTTCGTGATAGAACCCTGTATTGAGTTGAAGACTCTATCAAATTTCATCCTATTATACCCAAAAATCATTGTTCCATAGTCACTGAAAACATTTCCAAGTCCATTATTATTAGGTTTATTGACAAATCAAAATTACTAGCTACATCAAAAGAATCAAAAATTAAAAGAGTAAATAGAATTACTTGGACGCAATTATCAGTCAAACGAATGGCATCGAGAGAAGGCGAAGGAGAAGAAGCTTCGCGAAGAGCAGAAGAGGTGCTCAAAATCTTGTGATTCTTGCTTGCTTGTTTCTGCATATTTTAATAATACAAGCTAAATAATGGAATGATAGTCCATTGTTATTAAACTGAAAGATGGAATTTAATAATTATCGAGTCTCGATTATCATCTCTAAATAGAGGTAAAGAATTTACCATTCTAAGACTGAAATCAAGAAATAAATAAAAACTTAAGAAAGAAAGATGAAGAACACTGACCGGTGAGAGAGAGGGCAGAGTCGCCAGCGAGCAAGAGAAGAGGGGGCGAGCGGCGATGGCGGCAAACTGACAGCAGGAGAGGGAGACGGGGTGCGAGGCAGCGGCAACTGCAAGACTGCATCTGTGAAGGCAGGCTGGGGGCCAGCAGCGGCGAGGGAGCGAACGGCAGCGGGATGGGGGGGCAACACCGGATCTGGCACCTGGTGGCTCTCGTGGAAGATGCTGCGCCAGGGTACAGGAAGAAGCAAAGTTTAGGTAAAGAAAGGAAGAAAAAGAAATGAATTAAAAACCGAATAACACTTGCTATTTAGCAACAGAATAATATTCCGTTGCTATATTTGCAACCGAATATAATTCGGTTGCTATATTTGCAACCGAATATAATTCGGTTGCTATTTTTGAGCCTATTTAGCAACAAAAATATTATTCCGTTGCTAAATTAGCAATCAAATAGATATTCGGATGCTATTATTTAACACAAATATTTATTTAATACATACTATTTAGCAATGCAATAAAAATTCCGTTTCTATATTTGCAACCGAATATAATTCGGTTGCTATTCTTGAGCCCATTTAGCAACGAAAATATTATTCCGTTGCTAAATTAGCAACCGAATAGATATTCGGTTGCTATTACTTAACCCAAATATTTAACACATGCTATTTAGCAACGGAATAAATATTCTGTTGCTGTATTTGCAACCGAATATAATTCGGTTGCTATTCTTGAGCCCATTTAGCAATAGAAATATTATTCCGTTGCTAAATTAGCAACCGATTAGATACTCGGTTGCTATTATTTAACCCAAATATTTAATACATGCTATTTAGCAACGGGATAAACATTCCGTTGCTATATTTGCAACCAAATATAATTCGGTTGCTATTCTTGAGTCCATTTAACAACGAAAATATTATTCCGTTGCTAATTAGCAACCGAAATAATTTTCTGTTGCTATTTTTCGTTTCAAAATTATCCCGCGTTATGTTGGCGCCATATTTAGCAATAGTATAAGTATTCCGTTGCTAAAATTTGGCGCTAAAAATTACCTCCACTTTTAGCGACCGAAAATAACCAAAAATTTTTCCGTTGTTAAATATACAAAACTTAACCAAATTTAGCAACAGAAATAAATTTTCGTTGCTATTTAGAAATGGAATATAATTTCCGTTGCTAAATAGCAACGGAATTATTTCCGTTGCTATGTTTCTGTTGCTATTTCCAAATTTTCTTGTAGTGTTTGCCATACCGCCTTGTAAATGCTTACTATTTGATGAGCTGTTGCAGTTCTTGGTTTAGATGGGTGTATGGGTTCGTTATACCACCGTGTAAATACATTCTATTTGGATGAACTTCTTTGGTGCATTTTTACACAGCGGTAAGGTTTTGTCATACCACCGTGTAAATGCATTATGTTTTCGAATGAGTTTTACCTCGGCAGGCCATACGGCAGTCAGGTTTCCTTGACTACCATGTGGAATGTCTTACACGGCAGTAAGGTTTCATCATACCACCATGTAAAAGCTCCTTGTTTTGAAAACTTAAATTTTTGAATTTTGTCTTGTTTGTCTATCTTGAGTACGTTATTACTTTTAATTTTTTTTTCTATTAGATTATTGCCTAGTAGATGATGTTGAATTGTAGCGTTTATCTTCAGATATATTTTATCCTTATGTGACGAGTATGGGATATTGTATTGATGCCTAACCTGCAAAAATCAAATAAGTGGATAGATATGTATGCCTATAGAGTTCAATTAGCTACAACCATGCGTTCTGGACCCTGATCAGGTCACTGTTTGGATCCTTGCGATCCCTTTTGAATTTGAATCTTGTTTAATATCCTGTACCAAAATATTTTGGAATATAAAGAAAAGAATTATTTTTGATACCTTTGGGTATCCATGCGTTAAGAAATAAATTGTTGGTACCTTCGGCGTATCTATGCGTTTACTTGTTATCCACTATTTTGAATGGGTAGTGTGACGCGCGCCGGACCCCGCAGGCCACCCCTTTGACCGCCCGCTTGAGGGCGATCGGGCAATTGAGGATCCATTGGCAACTTGTAAAGGTATTTACAAGTGCGTCTATTTTGGGCAACAATGAGGTTTCATGGAGTCGCCACCTAATAAAACATTAGGAAAGTTTCTCTCGCCTCAGAGAGCCTAAGACAGCGCATGTATCCATTTTGGACCAACCAAAAGGGGTCTTGGAGGATGAACTTCTCTCCCTTGGAGCCTAGGATTTATTGATTAAGTCTTTAAAAAGGACACAAGAGGTATCTTGGAGGTTCCAATGAGTGATCAGAAAGATCTCTCGCCTCGTTGAGCCCAAAGACCAGAGCTGGGTTCGGGACTTCTCATCTATTTCTACCTTGATTAACTTTATGATTAGATTTTGAGTTTATTAATTTGCTCTCTCTCCACACGATGCAATTTAATTAAAGGCGCAATTATTCAGATCAAAAGCGTAAAAATAAAAAAAGCAAAAATGAACATTCCAAAATAAATTATAATAATACTAGGAGCGGAATGCAACCCCCATTTATAAAAGTGCGATGTATATATAAAACGGGGAATTCATTTATTTCGAGGACTTTGGTCCTCGCATGCACTTATTATGAAAACAATTTTTTTATGTGACATTTTTCATTGGCTAAAATAGGACTTTGGTCATTTATTTGCCAAAATCACCAAATTAATTAATATAAAACATTTATCCATTTTATTTAACGCGAAATAAGACAATTTATACAAGCATAAAGATAAATAAATAAGCATGAAATAAATCAAATAGATGAATGGCAAAAAGGGGGAAGGACTAAACCAACTGGAGTCTTCCATATTTGCGCATGGCGACCTCCTCTCAAGCTCAAATCATCTCAATGACCAAAATTAGAATCTCACAAAATAATAAACAATATTAGTATTTAGTAAACAAGCTAGAATAAATGTAAAAGGAGATTAAAAATCAAAAATAAATAAAAACTATTAATATTCTACTTTTTACAGAAAAGAAAAGATTTTGAAACTAAATAAAAAAAAAGGAAAAATAATGAAAAGGAGTACATTGCAAAGGGAAATAAAATAGCTTAAAAAATGGAAACAAAACACAGGGACGGCCATAAAAGCTCTACCGACAGGCGTCCATTGGGGTGACCGGCGGGTAGTAAGGTGCGCCGTTACGCACCATCGCTCGACAGAGAGACAGGCATCGGTGACCTTATTGCCCTTCAGTCACCTCTATTTTTCAAAACAATGGCAAAAACGCAACCAAACAATTTTCCTCAAAATAAGAACCAAAAATAAAGGAAAATAATTGAAATAAATCAAACAGAACGTGTGTCCAGAATATTTACCCTCGAATTTTACATTTTAGGATGGATTTTTGGATGGTTCGAGTCCCGCACGCTTCACGAGAAATAAACAAAAATCAAGAAAAGAAAGCCTGGATTTTTCTTTCTCGATAATCGTAAAATATTCAGATGTTGGAATTTATGAATATTGACGGGAAACCAATTGATTTTAGCTCCCTTCAATTAGTTAAATTCTTCCAAATCAAAAAAATGAGAATGAAAATAAAACAATTTTAATAAGTTGAAAAATGGATGGAATCAGATAACCAGAAAGGGGTTTTAGGGATATCTCCTAGCCAAAATCGTCCAACCAGCCAACCAACCCCAAAAACGGGTGAAAAATAGCTTTATATAGATTTTGAATCACCGATGGCCGTCTGAGCCATACCAACGGACGTCTGAAGCCACAGACGGGCGTCGGTTAAATCCAAATCCTAATAGGAAATCGAATTTAACCGACGGGCGTCGGAGTACTACAGACGGGCGTCGGGGCTCTCCATCGAGAGACGGTCATTTCGCGACTGACGGGCTGGCCGACTATGGAGGTAAACTTCCTTTTTTACCCTAAAACTCCCAATTCTTTTTGTCGGGAATGAAGAAAACATATTTCTCGTGAATCTAGAGGACCAAAGTCTCCGAACCTCATCCACTCATTCGGAAACAGACATCGATCTCTTCATCAGGTAATCTCCGATCTGGACTGCTTTGGGACACGGTGTTTACAGTTGCCCCCAATTTTGGGGAAAACTAGTGCACAAGTGCCTAGATGAGCCAAAATTCAGAGAATAAAAGAAAACAAAAGGAAGAATAACGTACCTGAAGCAATCCTTACCTTTTGCGTTCCTTGCCGAGTAGACCTCGTCTCAATCTGTTCAGCGAAGAGTGAATTTGATACAGGTGCCCCTACCGATCTCATCTCGACCTGTAAGGTATTGGTGAGATGTAGCGTTCTCTAGCTACGACCTCGGTGTGAAGAGCAGTGTTCTTTAACTGCGACATCGATTTGTGAAGTTCCCCTGCTGACCCCCATCCGATCTGCAGGGTGCGTAGTACTCTCTGACTATCGCGTGAACTGTGAGATGTAGCACTCTCTGACTACAATCTTGGTATTGTTGATCCGTTAGCCTCGTCCCGGCCTGATTGTCCCTGGCATAACGTGAATTAAGAGGTTTGCTTTTCTGGGCAGTTTTTTTTTTATAAGGTTAAGCTGAACCCACTTCTCGGATCATTTCAGGTTGAAGGGATTTGGAATACTTTTGAAAACAATTTGATGTCCCGAAGAGACTGAGAAAGCCTGTGAAAAAGGTTTTAAAGGGAATGCTCCGAAGAGACTGAGAATGCCTGTGAACAAGGTCTTAAAGAGAATGCTCCGAAGAGACTAAGAATGCCTTTTGAACAAGGACTTAAAGAGAATGCTCCGAAGAGTCTGCGAATGTCTTTTGAATAAGGATTTGAAAAGAATGCTCCGAAGAGACTGAGAATGCCTTTTGAACAAGGACTTGAAAAGAATGCCCCGAAGAGACTGAGAATGCCTTTTGAACAAGGACTTAAAGAGAATTCTCCTAAGAGACTGAGAATGCCTTTTGAATAAGGACTTGAAGAGAATGCTCCGAAGAGACTGAGAATGCCTTTTGAACAAGGACTTGAAAAGAATGCTCCGAAGAGATTGAGAATGCCTTTTGAACAAGGACTTGAAAAGAATGCTCCGAAGAGACTGAGAATGCCTTTTGAACAAGGACTTGAAAAGAATGCTCCGAAGAGACTAAGAATGCCTTTGAGAAAGGTCTTAAAGATAATGCTCCGAAGAGACTGAGAATGCCTTATGAACAAGGACTTAAAGAGAATGCTCCAAAGAGACTGAGAATGCCTTTTGAACAAGGACATGAAAAGAATGCTCGGAAGAGACTGAGAATGCCTTATGAACAAGGACTTAAAGAGAATGCTCCGAAGAGACTGAGAATGCCTTTGAGAAAGGTCTTAAAGATAATGCTCCGAAGAGACTGAGAATGCCTTATGAACAAGGACTTAAAGAGAATCTGAGAAAGGACTTTACAAGCTACCACATAGTTTCAACTTGTGCATGTTTCTTCTTGACTTCATGATGCCAAAGCTATCGCTTGGTTTGGCTTTTTTCCTGCAAAATCATTAGCACAAAGGCATACACAAAAGATTGTGTGTGCATAATGTGCGTGAAATGTATACATAAAACCATATACATGAATCACGAATAAATGATTAGTGTACAAAATTATGTGTACACAACTATACGCATGAAGGATCGAATGCACGTGATATACTGGAGGATATGCAAAAGATCTATGCACGTCAGATGCATGTGAGAAGCAAAAATAGATAGACCACATCCCAAGTGGTTAAGAGGTTCGCTGTGGGTATTGTTCGGCTGGTCCTATTATCAGATGCCCCCAAGGATCTAGAAAAGTATTGTCTTGGCTTCAGGGATTCTGACCCGGAATCTCTTCAAAGAGAACTGTCCCATGTGCAATTTTGCCCCCCGGTCAAACGAGGATTTTGCCCCCCAAGACTCTGAATCAAGTTCTGCATTATGCACCACCTGACCAAAGGGAAGTTATCCGGTGTAATGTCGCCTTATCGCTCCAGGCTTCAAAAGTCATTGTTTTAAAGGTAGTGCGTCCCTTGTGGATTTTCACACTAGCTTTTCTTAGCGAGAAATGCGTCCCTTTTGGGATTTTCACATAACTCTGTGCCTAACTTTTGCTTGGAATGGACCCAACCCACTCCAGCGGCTTTTTTTTTTTTTTTTTAAGGGCAGACTGCCTGTTCCCAGGTTTTCACCCTGCCCTTTGGCCTAACTTTTGCTTAGAGGGCGAGTTACGATTTTCATCTCTAACGGCTTCTTTTTTTTTTAGGGGTAGGAGGAGGATTTGTCATATGAAACATCGTTATTAGTGCCTTGATAATTGCCCCAGCATATATCCTTATGTCTGCAACAGGTTTCTCTTAACCGTTTAATTACATGTTTATGCTTAGCTTATACACGCATTTCTATTTATATGCACCATATAGCAATAAGAATGATCACGACTAGACATGTGATTCGAAAACACTAATTTTATTCAATCTCAATGAGTAACAACTTAGGTGCATCCGACTCCTGTTATCAATCAGCCTTCTCGGGTTTTTTTTTTCAGCTCTTATTCTTTGAATGCAGATTCTAGATGCCATGTTGGGGATGAGACTCAACTCAAATGCATAAATGCACTCATGGCTTCTCGCTTGAAGCTCAAGAAACACCATATGCCTCTTCTTACGTACCAAACCTTATTAAAAGGTCATCTCCTCTAATTGGATAAGACTGAACCAAGAATTAAGAGGTCTTACTTTGGTTGTAACGTTAGGTTTAGGTAGATGGCTGTCAAAGAAGGATCAGGTCGCTAGAAAAATGGCCGCAATATTTACTCGACTGATGGATGAACCGTTCTCAGCTCAATTGCATATCCAAAGGTATTCTTGAATTTGTGCTCGATAACATTTTAGCTCATTAAGATCAGAATAACAGTTAAAAAGGTAATCATCAAAACTCGTCAAGTGGTTACTATTTTGAGCTCTATCTTTTTTTTCTTCTTTTTATTTTTATTTATTTCTTCTTCTTTTTTTTGTTTTTTTTTTTCGAGCTCATGCCTTTGCGCATGATTAAAATCCTCTTCCCAAAGTGTAAACTCATCCTTACCAAGGCAATTTTTGATAACCCAAAAAAAAAACTGTGAAAACGTACATCCATCCCTTCTAGAGCGGCCACTCTTCCAAGGGGAGGCAAAAATCATTTTAGGCGAGGGGATAGTTTTAACATGTGTAACAACAAAATTGGCACGCATTTAGCATACCTCCATAAAGGCTCAACGAGCTAGCAAGCGATTGCAGAATAAGGGTAGGGAATAGTCATTTAGAGAGCTATACAAAGGTTGCCTAAATCATTTTCTAGATTCAGTCTTATCCAATGATCGCTTTGACGAGTAATCAGAAAGGTTCGGGTGCTCTTAGTGAGTTTCCATCCAATCCCCTAATCGCAACTAGTTTTTTTTTCTTTTTTTTATCTCACTTCAGGAGTCAAGTTGAATGCAACCAAGATCACTATTTATTGAAACTATATGAAACAGTGCTTATTAAACAATTCCTTAATCATGATTATCACCCATGCTTGATACAATAAAATATAAGAATGCATATATAAGCAAAGTCCATATTATTAAAGCAGAAAAGATAAACAAGTGAATGATTCAGGAATACACTTTAGAGGATGAAAAGCATTGTAACAACTTTAATGCTTTCTTCCATCCTCCTGGCTAGGTATCAACTCTTGTATGCGATCTCTTAGAGGATGGCAATAGTCTGTTCTATGCCCCGTGTACTGGTGATATGCACAATACCAGTCTGTTCTGTGTCTAGGCTAGCCTTGGCTTGGGGCAGGCCCAGCTAGCAAGGGTTGTAATTTCCCTTCCTTGATGAGACGGGGGAAATGCCAAGATAATGGCTTACCCGAGATAGTGAGGTGGCGCCGAGTCATTCCCGTGGTTGAAACTTCTGCTGCACCAGAATTGCCCCCATTACCACTGCTGTTTTCTTCGCTTTTGCCCAAGGCCAGGTTTGCAGATTTAGCCATTTTATCCAAATGTTCAGCTTCAGCTTCAATGGCTATATCCTTTAGGGATTCCCAGTCCTTCAACCCCTTCATCTTTAACCCATCTTTCAGATATGGGCTGGCATTCCTAATAAACAACCTGATCTGGTCTGAGGTATCAGGCCTCCTCCTCATCTCCATTACTCGGTTCCTCCATCGGGTCAAATACTCATGGAATGACTCATCCGACTTTTGGTGTAGTAACTCTAGATCTTTGAGAGTCACTTCCATCCTCGTGTTACAATCGTACTGCCTCAAAAAATCCTCCATCAATAAATCCCAATCTACTTTGCTTCTACGGTCAAGGCCGTGATACCAGTCTATGGCCGGGCCAGCCAAACTTAAACAAAAGTACTCCACCTTCTGTCTCTTCATCAAGGTGGTCCCCTTCATAATCAATGAATATTGCTTCACATGGGCAGTTGGGTCAGTAGTGCCATCGAACTTAGGGACGTCTGGCATCTTGAAGTTGTATGGGATTGGATCCTCTCCTTCCAGCTCTCTATCTTCAGGATTCATTGCTTGACCCCTACTTAACATTCGGGCCATCGCCTCAAATTTCTCTTCCATTTTCTTCCAAATGATTTCTTCTGACTGAGGCACTTTTCCCCTTTCTGACACGATGCTATCCTCGTACTCTTCATCCCCACGGTCATCCTTCAACCTCTGAACTGGTCTTCTCCTCTAAACCCCTGATGCCACAGACCTCAAATCCACAGGCGGTGGTCGGATCTCTTCTTGCCTCTCTTATCTGTCCTCCTGCCGTTCATTTTATCTCATAGGAGGAGGAGGCGGGTTCTGTGTGTGCTGGGCCATCGCGGCCATCATGTTCATCATTCGGCCCTCAAGCTCCTCAAACCTTCGGCCAACTTCTTCTGCAATCAAAGCCCTGGTGGCATCATTCTCTCTCGGTGTGTTAGCCATCTTTGAAACAGTGCAGCTGGTCTCTGAATGAGTCTTCGAGAAATTCTCCCTTTCTGGTAGCTCAGACACAGGATTTCGAATCAATCGTCCCGCAGGTCCCCTCGTCCACCTTGGCAGATCTATGATGGCTGCAAAGACAATGAGTCAGAATGATGCATTAATGCAATGAAATGCATGATCGTGATGTGCAACACCCATAAATCACATACGAGCAGATAGGTCCTTCCACCCTTATTACTCCCACACACGTGGTTATAGTCTCTTTCCTAGGTAGGATTAGCCCATGGGTCAGCAGGGAACCCGATGGACACGCATGGTGCGCGGCGAAGAACCGGTAGCATAACACTCCTATACTAATGCACAAGCGTATGAATAATGATCATTACATATTTAGGTAATCCAAATATATTGACATGGCTCTACCGAGGCATGAAATCCTTTGGCTAGGTAACCAAATAAGACATTTGGATTCATCCAATACATAAGGATCCATACAGCAGGCACGGTATTATGGTTCATATCACCTAGGGGAAGTATCTATGGCCATTACGTGAGCTTTGGTCAAGGGTGGTGTTACTTTAGGTCTACCCAGGCATGGTCCCTGCCAACGGGTGTAGCTCATCGTGAGCGTAATGGCCGATTGGGTCTCCATTTTATATACCAAATGGCACGAGGCTTGGGCTGGTGATTATCCTTAACACTTCCCTACATTGAGTGAACGTAAGGTTGTGCTTCGGGAATGCACCGAGATGATAGAAGGACCAAACTAGCATAGATCTAAGGCTCTAATGTGATGTAATGCAAATTTGACAGAAAGCGAATTTATAAACTAAAACTTAATTGTAAATTTTAATCAAGGTATTTTCAAATCAAAGTCTCGAACCAGTCCCCAGTGGAGTCGCCATTGTGACGCGCGCCGGACCCCGCAGGCTGCCCCTTTGACTGCCATCTTGAGGGCGATCGGGCAATTGAGGATCCATTGGCAACTTGTAAAGGTATTTACAAGTGCGTCTATTTTGGGCAACAAGGAGGTTTTATGGAGTCGCCACCCAATAAAGCATTGGAAAAGTTTCTCTCGCCTCAGAGAGCCTAAGACAGCACATGTATCCATTTTGGGCCAACCAAAAGGGGTCTTGGAGGATGAACCTCTCTCCCTTGGAGCCTAGGATTTATTGATTAAGTCTTTAAAAAGGACACAAGAGGTATTTTGGAGGTTCCAATGAGTGATCGGAAAGATCTCTCGCCTCGTTGAGCCCAAATGTAACACCCCCTTACCCATCCGCAGGCGAACCCATCCGCAAGGGAGTAGGAAGCCGTACGAGTAGGTGTGTTACCGGACAGAAGCGATACAAAGCATATAAAAATACGGAAGAATTTAAAACTTAAGGAGCAAAAGCTGAATATACATAATATACCAAGGCGCATACGCTAAGCGAAAGCACACACACCTACATACTTACAATCATACAACAGAAACATAATAAGAAAGATAAAATCGAGGAAATACTTAATACACAAATATAAAGAAATATTGACATAGCCTAAAATATTACATCAGAATCTTTACATATTATTACATATACATATTATACATATATACAAAAATCCCAATTACAAAAGCTGAACAAAATACAAAACTTCTAGCTCCTATGTGGCCGACCCTTGCAGATGCGCAATTCGAACCGAACCAAACCTGCCACCTGCACGGGAAAAGAACCCGTGCTAAGCGATATCGCTTAGTGGGGAGAACACACCAAAACATGGATGGCCATTCACAATGGTTGCCAAAACATAACACATACACAATGGTAAATGCATAAAGTCTTAACAGAAAGATATACATGCTTACATATGATAGACATGCATTCAAATGCTTATAATCACATTCATATACAATACAATCTTTATGTACAATATACATACATCATCCTGCGAAAATACCATTAACTCTTGCATATACTTACCAAGATTATATACTTATTGAAAGTCGGAGATTTCATAATGCATAATCACTATTTGTCTAAACATGCAAACACTATTACACCACAAGATACATATACAAGCCGAAACCATTCCTAAAGCTAATACACTATACTTCCACATTACTGCACCCCTACACGTATCATCATATAGAAAATATCAACACATAATGATATACTGAAGATATTACAGTAGCAAAAGCCGACAGCACATATACAAAGCAGTATATAGATATATTTTCACCGCATTCCAAAACTTCCAGGTCACACTCTTACACATATTAATTCACATACTTATATCCATAACCAAACCAATTCGCATGCTTATAGGCACATTATAGCAAACCATATACCTGCTGACTCACAATAGTGGATAACGAGTAACAAACTGTACCTTACGGGTACGAATCGAACGCATAAGGTACCTTACGGGTACCAATCGAACAGCAACATCATTTTCCACTTTCAAAAACATTTCACTAAAGAGGACCTTAAACAAGATCCATACACTATAAAGGGTTCGCGAGGAACCAGCCAGGGACCTGATCGGGGTCCATTCGTTCAAAGGGCGCTGCAGCTACACAAAACTCTGTTAGGCATGCCTAACTATCCACTAGACTGACTCTCGCAGGTCATGCATAATACAAATCATGTCTCACATCATGGCACATAATTTAACATATCACATTCATATAATTTATAACATTATCCATGCATAATACATCCAATTATATTAATATACTTCATAAAATAGTCCAAGCATAAACCCAAAGGTATCACAAGTTCGGAAATCAAACATTGGAATCACAAAAGAAAACTCGATTTGGAAACCAGGAAGTGTCACGGTCGCGACGGATGTCGCGCTCGCGATAGAGGCGACTCGCCCCAGGTCGCGATCACGGCAACCTTTGCGATCTCGCGAGGGAACATTACACATCTCACTGTCACGCTCGCGACAGGCATCGCGCTCGCGACGGTGAGCTGCTAGCCCAGTCTATCGTGCTCGCGCTCGAGAGTGCGCTCGCGACAGAGGATTGCCCAATTCAGATCGGCAGCCAAGCACTCGGTCGCGCTCGCGACAGAGGCTCTGCTGCACGGCTCGGAAGTGAGCTCGGACGCGTGCGAGGGCTACTTTCACCGAGCTCTATCGTGACCTCGCAACAATGTCGCGCTCGCGACAGAGTCTTGAATTCCAACCCTCACACGAGAAATTTGCAGAAAAACCCAACGTCACAATACTCAAAACTCAAACCAACATCAAAACATCAACCTACCTCCTCTCCAGCAAGCCACACATCATTGACAACATAAAACACAACATCCATACCAAGAATTCCAAATAAATCATGCCACTAACAATATCCATTTACACAATCTACAATATCAGCACCATTTATCATTCATCTCAATCGCACCCATGTTTATATGCATTCATATATATGGTACATCATGCTTAGGTTACTCATGAGATCAACACATATTAATACTCATCCATATGCCACCCTTCACAGAGGTATATCTATTGTTATTTTACTAGTTAGATCACCAATTTTAATCATGCTCATAAGTTTTTCCCAAAGACAACTACTTTTATAATCACTTAATTACCCTAAACATGCATAATAAGCTGAGGGGAAAGGTAGGGGATTGATCCGGGTCAACCATGGGCTCAAAAAATAAAGAAGAAAAGGCCTTATACATGTTATTCTGTCGCGAGGTCGCGACCCTGTCGAGCTCGCGACAGAGGCTCACCTCTGATACCTGAAGAGACTGCTTTTTACTACAAATTAGCATCGCAAAACCTGACCTCTAAACCTCATTTTTAGGCAAAGTGGTCTCTTAAAAAATGTTGCCCTGCATCTTAAATTTCAAATGTAACAAGTTTCAGGTAATTTTGACATCTATAACTCCATATATGATCTCAACAACCCATAATGTTCAAACAACCTGACACAAACAGAGACACTATGGTTTTGGCCAATTTTCAGTGTCTTAAAGCAAGAATTTGCTCAAGATCATTTCTAGGACTTTTATAGAAATGGAAGTCACGGTTCTAATGGATTAAGAATCACTCAATTTAGATGTCTGAAAATCTACTTATGATAATAATATTGCACAGAGGTCAGATGAAAACTTAACAGATTCTGCCCAAAAATTATACCTTATCATCACAATTACATGAAATCCATCTAACATCATCATCACACTTGCATTTTCTCAAGCAAATCATGTAAAATTTCCAGAATTTACAAGACACAAAACACACATAGCACAAATATCAACTCCCAAACACACACACTCAAAAAAAACACAGCTCCCAAACACACACACTCAAAAAACACAGCTCCCAAACCTAAAAATTGAAGCCCAACCAAGTTGCTCTTCACTTTTCTACCTTCTCTTTTCCTTTAATCTTCTTCTTGACACCAACCACTTGCACAATAAACCCAGAAAATCACTCAATCCAAACTCTAACATATCCAAATCAAAAGCAAATAAAGGAGGAGAAGAACCACACACACACACACAAGCTAAGCTAACTCTTACCTCTTCAATCTTACTCTAATACTCTCCCAAAATCACCTCTAAACAAGCACCAATTCCAGCCAAAAAGAGAAGCAAGGAGGAAGAACAAAGAATGAAGAAAGGAATAAGAAGAGGAGGACGTGAGAGAGGGAGAACGGAAATTTCCAATTCCTATGTTCTCTCTCTCTCTCTTTGCCTCTTTCCTTTCCCATTAATTGCTTCCTATCTACCCCATCCATGTGGCAAGCTACTATTGGACCCAACACACCCACTTTGACTTTATGCACTAACACACCATACAACACATGCACCATAGTTGATCCCTCAAATCAATGACTTAAATTCCATGGCACCAAACTCCACTCACACCTAATAATCTCTTATGTAAATATCTCCAAGGCACCACACACACAATCTACTAGATAACTCCTTAACAAAAATCCTTCATCTAGGGTACCATACACACATACCACTAGATCACTTCCTCACTCAACATCTATACACCACATACACACCAAATAATTTCCCTCACTTAACTTATTTAATTAATTACTTGCAATTAAATCCTATTATCCATATTATTCAAGCACAAATTACCGAATTGCCCTCACTCATTCTGATTGAGCATGCACATTCCGACTAGGCCCGATTTGGGGTGTTACACCAAATACCAGAGCTGGGTTCGGGGCTTCTCATCTATTTCTACCTTGATTAACTTTACGATTAGATTTTGAGTTTATTAATTCGCTCTCTCTCCACACGATGCAATTTAATTAAAGGCACAATTATTCAGATCAAAAGCGTAAAAATAAATAAAGAAAAAATGAACATTCCAAAATAAATTACAATAATACTAGGAGCGGAATACAACACCCATTTATAAAAGTGCGATGTATACATAAAACGGAGAATTCATTTATTTCGAGGACTTTAGTCCTCGCATGCACTTATTATGAAAATAATTTTTTTATGTGACATTTTTCATTGGCTAAAATACGACTTTGGTCCTTTATTTGCAAAAATCACCAAATTAATTAATATAAAACATTTATCCATTTTATTTAACGCGAAATAAGAAAATTTATACAAGCATAAAGATAAATAAATAAATAAGCGCGAAATTAAATCAAATAGATGAATGGCAAAAAGGGGGAAGGACTAAACAAACTGGAGTCTTCCACATTTGCGCATGGCGACCTCCTCTCAAGCTCAAATCATCTCAATGACCAAAATTAGAATCTCACAAAATAATCAACAATATTAGTATTTAGTAAACAAGCTAGAATAAATGTAAAAGGAGATTAAAAATCAAAAATAAATAAAAACTATTAATATTCTACTTTTTACAGAAAAGAAAAGATTTTGAAACTAAATAAAAAAAAGGAAAAATAATGAAAAGGAGTACATTGCCAAGGGAAATAAAATAGCTTAAAAAATGGAAACAGAACACAGGGACGGCCATAAAAGCTCTACCGACGGGCGTCCGTTGGGGTGACCGGCGGGTAATAAGGTGCACCGTTACGCACCGTCGCTCGACAGAGAGACAGGCATCGGTGACCTTATTGCCTATCAATCACCTCTGTTTTTCAAAACAACGGAAAAAACGCAACCAAACAATTTTCCTCAAAACAAGAACCGAAAATAAAGGAAAATAATTAAAATAAATCAAACATAACGTGTGTCCAGAATATTTACCCTCGGATTTTACCTTTTAGGATGGATTTTCGGATGGTTTGAGTCCCGCACGCTTTACGAGATAAAAACAAAAATCAAGAAAAGAAAGCCTAGATTTTTCTTTCTCGATAATCGTAAAATATTCAGATGTTGGAATTTATGAATATTGACGGGAAACCAATTGATTTTAGCTCCCTTCAATTAGTTTAATTCTTCCAAATCAAAAAAATGAGAATGAAAATAAAACAATTTTAATAAGTTGAAAAATGGTTGGAATCAGATAATCAGAAAGGGGTTTTAGGGATATCTCCTAGCCAAAATCGTCCAACCAGCCAACCAACCCCAAAAACGGGTGAAAATAGCTTTATATAGATTTTGAATCACCGACGGCCGTCTGAGCCATACCGATGGACGTCTGAAGCCACAGACGGGCGTCGGTTAAATCCAAATCCCAATAGGAAATAGAATTTAACCGGCGGGTGTCGGAGTACTAAAGACGGGCGTTGGGGCTCTCCATCGAGAGACGGTCATTCCGTGACCGACGGGCTGGCCGCCTGTGGAGGTAAACTTCCTTTTTTACCCTAAAACTCCCAATTCTTTTTGTCGGGAATGAAAAAAACATATTTCTCGTGAATCTAGAGGACCAAAGTCTCTGAACCTCATCCACTCATTCGGAAACAGACATCGATCTCTTCATCGGGTAATCTCCGATCTGGACTGCTTCGGGACACGGCGTTTACAGGTAGGTTTATTGTATTATGTGTAATTTTTGAAAAGATGCATATTATTGTGATTCAGTTCATATAATGATATTATGTGAGCAGTGCTGATGAAGTTATTGAATTTATGTACTTATCTTCTGAATTGTCTATTAATGCTTCATTACTGCATATGTACCACGCGTATGTGAAATTGCATTTGACGTCTACTGTGAGTGGTTGTTTTCTATTTTTGTTTTCCCTACTAAGCATTATCGCTTAGCATGGGTGTTTCATCCGTGCACGTGTGGATGCAGTTAGAGTTTTTAAGGCATATCGATCCGCTATCAGCTGGGCCAAAGTTTTGTTGTATAGAATTTTGTAGTTTGAAATTTTGTATTGTGTATGCTAGTCTCTGATGTAAATCTTTTTGTTTTGTATCTTATAAGATACTATTTCCGTTATGTATATTATGTTTTGTATTAGATGATTTTATAATTCAACTTTGTAATGAATATGTTGAGATATTAATGAAAGCTTCTATATTTCTAGGTTCATCTATCTATCGATGTTTTGCTTTAATTTCGAGGAGTTTTAATTTATTATGTTTCTGATGTATGTTTAAGTTGATGCATGCAATGTTTAGTGTTGTGCATGACAACCCTTATCTATCGGGGTCCTTCCTACTTCTCGAGGGGTGAGGTTCCCTACGTATAGGTAAGGGGTGTTACATGGCGTGAAAGGGAGAAACGGGAGGAGAGGGGAAGAACGGCAACTGTGCTCTTCCTCCCTCACGTGATACCTTTCTAAAGTCAACATCCCCCTTTTCTTTCTTCTTCTCTCTCCTCCACATGTCACACATCTATGGTATCTTTTTGGCAATTCACTCTTCTAATCCTTCCTACTTCTCAACAAAACAAATCAAGTCCCAAAAATTAAAATAATCATGCAATTAACTCCCCAAAAATAATAATACTAATACAACCCAATAATAAAAACGAACACATGCAATCCAAAATACACATAAAAGCCAGACTCAACATCAAAACACTCAAAACCATTAGGGTACTAATCGGGGTGTTACAACTCTCCCATACTTAAAGGAATTTTGTCCTCGAAATTCTCACCTGAGCCAAACAACTGAGGATATTGTGATCTCATAATCTCTTTTGGTTCCCAAGATGCTTCTTCGAGCCCGTGATGTTGCCAAAATACTTTAACCAAATGGATTTGTTGTTCCGAACCTGTCTCACTTCCCGAGCCAAGATAGCCTTAGGCTCTTCATCATAAGAAAAATCTAGCTGAACGTGCACATCCTGAATAGGCAACAATTGAGATTCATCCGACCTGTACCAGCGAAGCATCGACACATAAAACACATCGTGCAATCTGGCCAATTCCAAAGGTAATGCTAACCGATATGCAATCGGTCCAACTCGATCCAAAATCTCGTACGGCCCTAGAAACCTTGGACTTAGTTTCCCCTTCTTACCGAAATGTAAAACCTTACGCCAAGGTGAAAAGCTTCTATTAGCCAAGAAATTGAGGTATATGACAACTAATAATGAAGCCGAGTACGAAACTTGCATTTTTGGATTGGAGGCATTATTGGCCTTGGGGAGGCAAAGAATGCGAAAGTTTTTGGGGATTCGTCACTGGTAATCTGTAACGCCCCAATGCCCCTTGGGAGGACAGGGGAGCGCTACACGGGACTAAGCATACAATTACTATATTCAATTATCATTACTTAATATCACTCTCACTATTAGCATACGCTAATGACTATAAGCCAGACACCACCACTTGCTCATACATTATTACTAGTTCATTATAGTTCTCATATTACATATTTTATTTCTTAACTTACATATTATTATACAGATTACAAAAAGAATAGTTATTACAAAAATGGAGCTTTAACTATACAAAATCATTACACTCAAAATGACACTTCCCGCTCCTAGAGTGGCCTGCAGAACTTCCTTCAAAAACTCGACTCCAATCCACAACCTACACAGGACATAAGCACCTGTGCTAAGCGATAACGCTTAGTGGGGATGTAGATAAATAAATACTAACACAAACAATCAGACAACACAATACAATAGACGAGACACACTTTACCCATATACCATACCATGTAACAATCACCTAATCAATAATACACTAGCATGCTGATATTCAGTAGTTCATGTTAAACAAAAAGTTATACAATAATTATAAGTCGTTATAAACCAATAATCATATACCATGCTCAATAATCACTACACTATGCTAATGAAAAGCTTCACTAACAAGATCACTAGTTCACTTAGCATGGCATTGATATCACACTATCAATGGAAACAATATTATCAACACATATATGGAACACAATCATATTATAACTCAACATCATCATCAATCATTTTCATGCATTTATCGTTAATAGCCTGCATTGTCTTAGAGGTGGATACGGGTACAATATTTATTGGACACTAGAGACCGTAGTCTCAAATACTATTTCACTAGATACCCGTCGGTATCGATCACTGGACACCCGTCGGTGCCACACTAGCAGCCGCAATTCACTAACCCTTCATAAGCATGCTTATTTATCCACGACTCGACTACAAGCTTAGTAGTTTATTAATTCATTACGCATTCATTCACATGGAATCATTCACTCGCATATCAGTCAGTCACATAATAGTATTTACACACATATTATTATTTATCCTCCTAGCATCATTTACTCGCATGTTATTATTCGCATAGTAGTACTTATCCTCATAATATTTTACATTCTCATGGTGTTATTAATCACATATTAAGATTCATTCACATAATTAGATATTCATCTCATATTAATAAACTCACATAATGATGCAACCAAGCTTAGTTAGGCTTTGTGATGCATCCAAAGATCTC
This sequence comes from Excoecaria cochinchinensis, assembly GCA_947683425.1. Taxonomy (NCBI): domain Eukaryota; kingdom Viridiplantae; phylum Streptophyta; class Magnoliopsida; order Malpighiales; family Euphorbiaceae; genus Excoecaria; species Excoecaria cochinchinensis. The sequence continues at coordinate 2,893,244 of CANTUQ010000132.1, read as the reverse complement.
ATGATGTTTTAAAAGAGAAGATATGTCTGAGATACTTCACGGTGACAACCAACTGGTTGTGACCGTGACATATACAAATTCTCAAAACATAATGCATAGTTTCATACCTCACAGTGACAACCAATCTGGTTGTGACCGTGACATACAAAATAGCTCCTGGACATAATGCACACTGGGGTGCCTCACGGTGGCAACCAGATTCATTATCACCGTGACATACTACTTCTATCCGAACAGAATGCAACTTATGCATGCCTCACGGTGACAACCAATTTGGTTGTGACCGTGACCCATGTAAAATTGCCATTACACAGCTGTGTTTTACCAAAGCACAACTATGCTCTACCAAACACACTTTGCATTCTTGCATTCACTATCTTTTGGCAAACCTTTTCACATCACAAGCACAGCTTACCTCTTCAATACACATGCCATTACAACACACTCCAGCCTTTATATGCATCTTTCTAAACTTACCATTAGCTTAATACAAGCAATCAACAAAGTCTTACATTACACTACACAAACTTTAGCATATCAATATCATCTATTAACCACTACATATCAATATCTCAATTTCCATTTTAACCATCAATATACTCTAATTCACTATCCATTCCAAGACAATAGCAATATTCACACAATAAACATATCAAGCAATATAATTCACACATAATCCCTAACCTCTTGGAGCACTCCTACCTTTCCCTTCTATATCACTTTCTCTTTAACCTTGGCAGCTCTACTAGCCTCTTCAACTCACATGCACATGCAATACGTATACAATTCCATTAGATAATACCCATAGATAACAATAAAATCAGAAATAGAAGGAGATGAGGAAACAACTATATACCAAAACATACCTTTCTAGCCAAATACTCAATCTTCTTAACTATCACTACCCAACTCTTAAGAATTCATGGTAGATTGAGAATAAATGAAAGAGGAATAAGAGAAGGATAAACTTTTTGAGAGGGAGACCGGATCAAGGAAACAAAATAGCAGATTTTTCCCATAATACCACCTCATTCTTGCATGCAAGGAGGAGGTGTCAATTTCCCTTTCCCTCTCAAGCTAGGTGGCCGGCTCACACACACCCACATGGCTTCCACTAACTCTTAATTAGACTTAGTTAAGTTCACTTTATTAACCTAATTCATCCTTCACTTAATACTAATCATGCATTTTTACCTTTTAATCACTACTATACTATATTTTCTTACAATTGGGTCCTTAGTTTCACATTTTTAATTAGGTCCTATTCTATAAACCCTAATTAACACTCACACGATTACACTAATCTCACTCAATTCTACTAGGGTGATTTTTGGGGTGTTACATAATCCATCAGATTCGAGGATAGTAGTCTATTAAGGAAGAGCGATTGATGCCGTACATAAAATACTCAAAGATGTTGAGCAGTCAATTCGAAACATGTACGTTTTGCTTTGTCCCTAGGGATGAAAACTAGTTGGCAGATGCCCTCGCCACTTTGGTATCTATGTGGGATAACCCCGAAGGGATCGTAATGAGGCCAGTGTTGATCTCAAGTTTAGAAAATCCTAGCTTTGAATCCAAACAAATAATGGAAATTAAGGTTATTGATGAAAGCCATGGCTTTATGACATTAAGAATTACATAGAAAAGACAGTATTCTTGGAAGAAATCACCGAGAAGGATCAAAGATTGATTCGTATACTTTCAGCTTAGTTTATCCTTATAAATGGTGCACTATATAAAAGGCAAGCCAATGGCATTCAACTGAGGTGTTTAGGCGAGAAAGAAGATAAAAAGATCATAGAAGAAACTCATGCTTGGGTCTGCAGAGCTCACATGAACGGTCTAATGTTAGCAAAGAAGATTATGCGATAAGGGTTTTATTGGCTCACAATGGATACGGACTGTTTGAAATATGTGAAGCAGTGTCAATTATGCTAACAATATGTGGACTTGAGGCATCTGCCAGTTTCAGAATTGCACAACTTAACATCACCTTGGACATTTACAGCTTGGGGAATAGACATTATGGGATAGGTACATCCTCCAGCCTCCAATGGTCATAGGTTCATCATAGTCGCCATCGACTACTTCACCAAATGGGTAAAGACTGAATCTTTCAAGAAAGTCGATGCCCGGGACATGGCCAAGTTCATTGAAAAGAATTTGATATGTAGATATGGTCTCCCCCACCATCTTGTGTCTGATAACAAGGTACAATTTATGACTGAAAGTAAGAAGTTACTCCAGAAGTATGGCATCGAGCATCACAAGTCCTCTCCATATCGCCCACAAGCCAATGAGGTGGTTGAAGTGGCTAACAAAAATGTTAAAAAGACCTTATCCAAAATGGTTTAGAATTATAAAGATCTGGCAGAGAAGTTGCCTTTTGCACTTTGGGGCTATAGAACCACCATCAGAACCTCCATGGGAGCCATGCCTTATTCTTTAGTATATGGGACGAAAATAGTACTACTATATAGCTCAGGTCTTTAAGGGTAGTTATGGAAGCCCAGATCCCAGAAGTTGATTGGGTGCAACAACGATTTCTGCAGTCGAATATGTTAGATGAGAACAAATTGTGGTCTTATTATCACAATCAAGTCTATTAGAAAAGACTTGCTCGGTCATTCAAAAAAAAGGTTAGAAGGCATCTGCTAAAAGAGGGAGATTTAGTCTTCTAGCAAATTAGACCAGATGTTCTAGACATACGTGGTAAATTCAGGCCAACATGGGAGGATTCGTTTGTTCTTAAGAAATTGTTATCTAAGGGAGCAATGATTCTTACGGATAGCAATGGAAACGAGTTCAAAGAACCAGTCAACATCAATAGACTTAAAAGGTTCCATGGCTAAAGACTGACAAATCAAAAGAAGAGAGTAGATGCCCCGCGAGTCAAAAACCAAAAAAGGCAACCTTGCTAAAACTGGGTGCCTCATCAGGGTGAAAATAAAAAAAAAGGCATCCTGGGCAAAAATTAGAGGCTTGAGAGAAAATATCCAATAAAGAAAACCCGAGAAAGCTTATTGATAATAGGAGTTTGAGGCTTTTAAGATCTATTTTGAGATTAAGCGTAGTTTTGCATTTTGATTTATGTTAAATAATGGTCATGTATGGTGAAATCATACTGAAATGTACACAATTTTGCAAAAGGATTTAACATAGAAATAATTCAACTCAGGTGTTCATTATCATCTAGTTCTTTTATAAAAAGAAAAACATTATTTTTTACTGAATTTATGTAATCTAATAACTATTCTCTTCTAATCTCACCGGCTAGATATTTAAGTCAATAGGTCCTATTATATACTGCAGGACTAATCACCCACCTCTTATATGCACTAGTAGAAGTAAAGGTACAGTATCCAATCTGTGGTATAATAGTCTTTACAGGCAGCTGTGCCCATAGGCTATGGTACCTAACAGTGAAAGCTGAGGACAAGATGCCACCTTGGAAAGATAGGGGGTGCCTCACAACAACATCTTGACTCCCTTCAAACTGCCGAACACATCGGGCAATAATATAGAAGGTATCTTTATGAAGCCTGCTGTGACGTGCGCCGAACCGGGATAGCCCTCATCAATGAGGACTGCTTTTAGGGCTCGAGGGATTGGTTCGCGTCATTTGATTTTGGGTAACATGAGACATTTTGGAATCCCTACCCAATAGAACATTTGGAAAGTTCATCTAGCCTCATGAAACCTTTAGGCACCTTTGAGGTATTTTGGAGTCGCCACCCAATTTACAAGAAATTGGGAAAGGTCATCTAACCTCGATGGTCTAAACCAGAGAAGGAGTTTTTTGATTTGAAAATTCCATCTCTCTTCTCACGCAATTAGTGCAATTTATTAAAAGTGCATTTCAAGTATCAAGAAAGCGATAAAATGAAAGCGGTAAATAAAGCGGTAAACTCAACAAGCACACAATTACAAAATTGAAATTGGGATAGAATACAATCCCTAAATGAAGAGGAAAGCTAAAACAAAATTAAAATGGAAATTGGGACAAGATACAATCCCTAAATGAAAGATAGATAAATAAAATTGCCACAAAAATAATTAATTATAAGGGCCCACAAGATATATGTAAACAAAAAGTTAAATAATCAAGCAAAATTAATCAAACAAGGAGACATATATAAATTGGGATATTTGTTCGGTTTGGGGAAAATTAGTTCCTTCACGCTCACTTAAAGAGGGATCGAAGAGTTTTTTTTCGCTATTGGCTTGAAAACCGGGATGAGTGATCCCATTTTTAAGAAAACTTAACTCTTCGTTTTATCTTGTGATATTTTACATTTCTTGGCTAAAATCAAGGACATTGGTCTTAATTTATTAGCAAAAATCCCAATTGAGTTATAAAAATATTCTTGCGACTTTTTGTCTTACACACGTATAAAATAAAATACTTTATTTACAAACAAAACACAATCACACAAGTAGGGGAGAGGAAAGGTCTCACCCAAACGATATTGTTGTAATGCGCGCCGAACCCCGCTCGGCATCCGGGTCGCCCTCGGGTGTCCGCTTTTAGGACCCGAGACCGGATGGAAGCTCATTAAAACTCGTGAAAGCTGATCGCTTCGCAATGGATAGGAATATATCCAAATCCATTGTTGGCAATCAACTTACGAGAGCGTCTATTGGGTTATCATAAGGCAGGATCACGGAGTCGCCACCCGATAAAACATCGAGAAATAAATCTAACCTTATGAGGCCCAAAACCAGAAAGGGTTCGGGACCTCACTCTTATTCATACCTTTGGTTAATATTATGCGAAAGGGTTTTTAGGATCAATTATTTTATCTCTCTTCTCACACGAGTTATGCAATAAATTAAAGCGCATTACAAGCACGTATAAAAAGCAGTAAATAAAATATAATTACAATTATCTAAAAATAGATATAAAACCACAAAAGAATGATAAAAATATATGCATAAATTGGGCTATTCATTTAGGCGGAAACATTGGTTCCCAATTACTTATTTTATAAAAAAGTCTAGAATTCTCAAATCAATTTAAACCTTTGCTTTGGGGTGAAAACCAGGACATTAGTCCAGTTTTATTAACAAATTTCATTTAGTATAAAACATTTGTGTGGTGGTTTTTTTTAAGCGCGATCGAAAAATCATTTATTATTACAGACCACAATCGAATAAAATAAAATAATAATAATTACATATTTTAAAATAATAAATAAATCCTAATCTACTTGTCTCGACCACGCTCCTTGGGCGAGCCATATACCACTCGTGGTTACAGTCATGACAGAAAATAATATTAGTTAGTAATGAATTAAATTAAATTAAATGAATAAATAAATAATTAATTAATTGAATAAATAATTGAATGAAATAAATTGAGGGTTAATGAATTTTAGGAACACAAATGATAAAAATCATAATGCTAACAATAATATTATAAAATAATAATAATAATAATAATAATAATAATAATAATAATAATAATAATAATAATAATAATAATAATAAATAGCAATATTAATGACAGTAATCAACGATAATAGCAATAATAATAATAATAATAATAATAATAATAGCATGAACAAAATAATAATAATGATAATATTTACACAATTACCATGATAATGATAATAATAATACACTAATACCAATAATAATTATAACATGGATTAAACATAAAATAATAATAATATTTATAATATAAATGAATAATAATAATGACAATATAACAATAATAATAATAAAATGATGATTAACAAAACATAACATAATAATAATAATAATAAATAAAATAATAATAAAATGGTGATTAACAAAACACAACAATAGATAATAATAACTAAATATATACAATAATAATAATAATAAACACAATAATAACAACAATAAACATAAATTAAATAACATCAATACAACACAATAACATTAACATAATAATAATAATAATAATAATAATAATAATAATAATAATAATAATAATAACAAAATAATAATAATAATAATAATAATAATAATAATAATAATAATAATAATATATTTAAAATAAATAAATATAAATAGGACTTACCGGATTTCCCTCGCCGAAGCCGCCGGAGGCCGTCGGTGGTCGACACCTCCTCCACCGCGAGGTAGATCGGAACGCCGGGAGTTCATCGCCGCCGGTCACGCGCCGTAAGGTCGCCGGAGTAGGCCGAAAATCGCGTCGGCAGCGTCCTCTCTTCCCTCACCGATCTCCTCCACGCCGGCGACTGCAGCTGATCGGCGACCACCAACGGCTTCGTCCGGGTCTCCTCTTCACTCCGGCGGGGCGCGTGCGACGGTTGGCCGGCGGAGGCCCTGCCTCTTTCTCTCTCTTTTCTTCTTTTTTCTTCCTTCTCTCCGGCGTCGCTTCCTGCGTTTCTCGTTGGCCGCTTCTCCTTCTTTTCTTCTTTCTTCTTTTATTTCTTCTTTGATTTTGGTCCCCCTCACTCTCAGGTCTTGCTCTCCCTTTTATTTCTTTTTCTTTCTCTTTTTTTATTCTTTCTTTCTTCTTCCTTTGGCCGGCCCTCTCTCTGTTCTTGCTCACTCTTTTTCTTTGTTTTTCTTTCTATTTTTCTTCTCTTCCATTTCCTTGCTCTCTCTCCTTTCTTTTCCCAGCTGAGAGCCCCCCTTTGCTCTCTTCTTTCTTTTCTTTTTATACCCCATATTAGGGTTAGTTTTTGGTTCCTCTAACAATTTCCTCCATTATTAATTTCCTAATTAATTTACTAACACATATATTTACTTAATTCCAAATTATACTAATTAAACACTCCATATTTTTTTTCATCCTTTTTAATTTAATTAATCTACTTAAATTATCGCATATATTTTATCTAATTTAATTAATCTACTACATTTATTATCTTTTTCCCATTTTAATTTACCTTACAAATATTAACTAATTAAATTAACCTATTTTTAATTTTTAATTTTTCGTACATATTTTATATTATTTTTTCGGAGGAATTCATGAAGGACCCTAAATTGCCATTGCCATTTTTTTTTAAACCAGACTCGGGACCCGGTGTCTACAATTGTCTCCTACACGTTGTGACCCCCCCATTTGGTCAGGGTGATGCTCAAGCGAGCGACATCACAGTTTACCCAAACACGAAAAGAACAATAATAAAAAAATATTAGTAATAAATCTAACATTAAACACATAAATATAAAGACAAGATAAAAATAAAGAAAAATTAATCGTGCAAAAACATAACAATAGTAACAATAATAATGGTCAAGAATAATAATAATAATAATAATAATAATAACAACAACAACAACAACAACAACAACAACAACAATAATAATAATTATAATAATAATAATAATAATAATAATAATAATAATAATAATAATAATAATAATAATAATAATAATAATAATAATAATAATAATAATAATAATAATAATAATGACCAACACAGACACATAATAACATTGATAATAATAATACTGCTAATAATCATAATAAAACAATGATAATAGTAGAAACAATATTAATCAAAATAATAATAATCATAACAACAACCCAACAATATAATAATAACCATAATAACATTAACTATAATAATAATAATAATAATAATAATAATAATAATAATAATAATAATAATAATAATAATAATAATAATAATAATAATAATAATAATAACAATAACAACAGTAAAAACCAGTAGCAATAATAATAAATGGACATTAACATGTAATGACACTAATAATAATAGTAGTAATAATAATAGAAATAATAGTAGTAATAATAATAAAGATAACAACAAGAATCAAAGAAGTAATGATGATAATATTGATGACAGTAGCAAGAATAATGAGCAATAACAGCAAAAATAATATTAACAGTAAATGCAGACAAAATGGAACAAAGTGGTAAAAATGGGTCCAAGAATGTTTACCCTTAGAATTTTTAGAACAGAAATAGGATGTCTCAATCCGTCTCCCTTGTCGAGCAGTGATAAACACAAAAATATTTAAGAAGAAAAAGAAAGACCTAAGCTTTTGACCTAAAAACACAAAAAATGATTTTAAGGGAATGATCAAGTTGAGAAAATTAGCGTTTCCTTCCTCAATCCAAGGAAAAAAAAAACCCTTTAAGGAAAAAAGAAGAATTAAATCTCAAATTTTTGAAATCTTTTTTTTCTCTCGTCTGCCTCACCTTTACCCAGGAAAAAGACCCTTTCTTTTTCTAAGGAGGCAGCCTCCCCCCTTTCAAAATGAAAACACTCTTCACTTTTATCTTCTCCGTCTCCCACAATGGAAAAGACAAAAACCACTTTCTAATGCTCACTTATCCAAAAATTACTAAAAGATAAAAAAAGAGCTTTAACAGTCCCAAAAAACCATATTTTTTGCATGTGGGAAAGAGACAGGATGGCAAGGGCAGCTGCCCACAAGCGGGTGGCCGCACCTCGCGAGAGGCCTCAGGCGGGGCTGCGAGGTGTGGCCTCCTCGCGGGAGACCACGCAGGAGACCGCACGTGGAGGCCGCGAAGTGCGGCCTCCTCGCGGGAGATGACGCTGGAGCCTGCACATAGAGGCCATGAAATGCAGCCTCCTCGCAGGAGCCTGCACATGTAGGCCTTGACGTGTGGCCTCCTCGCAGGAGCTTACAATGCACAGCCTCCTCGCGAGAGGCCATGCCTCGCGTCGTGGCGCACACGGCACCTCGCACCTCGCTGTGCTTCACGTTTGCCGCGCCGTTGTGTGGTCACAAGCTACTGAAAGCCTCAAAACTAAAAATAAAAATAAAGATTTTTTCCAAAATAGAATTTTTATTTTAAAAAAGGAAATTCTCAACAAGGGAAACATCAGTTCTAACATCTTTGCCTATGAACAAGCATCATTTTCATCATCTAGTAATCCTAATCTTGGACCGCCTCGGGACTCAGTGTCTATATCTGCACAAAGGAATGCATCCTAAAGAACCATCTAGAGTTATAGAAGAAAGTGGTAGCTATAGGCACATGAAGTTGATGTCGTCATCTGCCACCTCACCCAATTGAGCAAAGCCTTCATCGGGAGATTCAAAGGAATACAACTGCTGCCTGGGAAGGAAATACCTCAGTGAATAGTTACTGATTACCCTAGAAGGAGGCTTTGATAGTAATTTTAGATTCTCTTGTAACCATACCTGAAAGATAAGGAGAAGTAGAGAAATTAGATTTTGGTGTCTAACCTCCTCAGAGAGTTTCGGGTTTTGCCTCCTCAGAGGTCTTCAGGGTTTGCCTCCTCAGAGGTCTTTAGGGTTTGCCTCCTCAGAGGTCTTTAGGGTTTACCTCCTCAGAGGTCTTCAGGTTTTGCCTCGTTAGAGGTCTTCAGGTTTTACCTCCTCAGAGGTCTTCTGGATTTTTGCCTCCTCAAAGGTCTTCTAGATTTGCCTCCTCAAAGGTCTTCTGAATTTGCCTCCTCAAAGGTCTTCTGAATTTGCCTCCTCAAAGGTCTTCTGGATTTGCCTCCTTAGAGGTCATCTGGTTTTGCCTCCTTAGAGGTCTTCAAGTTTTACCTCCTCAGAGGTCTTCTGGATTTTTGCCTCCTTAAAGGTCTTCTGGATTTGCCTCCTCAGAGGGCTTCTGAATTTGCCTCCTCAAAGGTATTCTGGATTCTACCTCCTCAAAGGTCTTCTGGATTTGCCTCCTCAGAGGTCTTCTGGTTTTGCCTCCTCAAAGGTCTTCTGGATTTTTGCCTTCTCAAAGGTCTTCTTGATTTGTCTCCTCAAAGGTCTTCGGAATTTGCCTCCTCAAAGGTCTTCGGGATTTGCCTCCTCAAAGGTCTTCTAAATTTACCTCCTTAAAGGTCTTCTGAATTTACCTCCTCAAAGGTCTTCGAAATTTGCCTCCTCAAAGGTCTTCAGAATTTACCTCCTCAAAGGTCTTTTGTTGATGCTTGAATTGATGTTGTTTTGGCTGGTTGCCTCCTGAGAGGTCTTTGGTTGGTTGTTTGGATTGATGTTGTCACTCGGCTTCTATCAGTGTCCGCATCAAATTTCTCTTTCTGCAAAATAGGAAAACTAAAATATGCAGGAAAAATAGTGAGCATGCAAGTGAAATGCATGAGTCATGCAGGAATACAGGGTAAGAATTCATCTATGTGGACTTGGAGATGACAGCCGGGCTAGCTGCAATTTGCAATAGGGGCGATGCCTTTTAAGCTGCTTTTGAATTTCATGCCCTTTGGGATTGCGAGATTCTCATCTGATTCCTGTAGTCATTATTTAAAAGTAGTGCGTCCCTTGTGGATTTTCACACTAGCTTTTCTTAGTGGGAGATGCGTCCTTTGCGGATTTTCACATAACCCTATGCCTTATTTTTGCCTGGAATGGACCCAACCCAATCCAGCGGCTTTTTTTTTTTGAAGGACAGACTGCCTTTTTCCAGGTTTTCACCCTATCCTTTTGCCTAATTTTTGCTTAGAGCGCCAGTTACGGTTTTCACTCTAACGGCTTTTTTTTTTTTGCAGATTGCTGAAGCTATTGGCAAGAATCTTTCAGGAGTCTTAGGACATGGTTCTATGAGCTTGATTTTGTACATTTGATAACAGGATGAATAGGCTGAAGTGTTTGCGTGCTGAGAGTAGCAGAGGGTAGGCAGATACATGACTTTGATCACACAGGGTACAATACTCTGATCACATCATTGCATAAATGCATGTGTTTCAATTTGATTTCATTAAACATGATCATTATTTTGGCATTGATTTCAAAAAATACAAGACTTCAGCTAATCTCGAGATAGATCTTGAAAGCATCAAACTCCTATTATCAATCAGCCCTCTCGGGTTTCATAATTGAATGTTATCTCTCTTCTCTTAATTTTTTTTTTGAACACGAATTCTAAATGCAACTTTGGGGACAAGACTTAACTCAAATGCATGAATGCACTCGTGGCTCCTCGCTTTAAGCTCAAGAAACACTATATGCCTCTTCTTACATACCAAACCTTATTAGAAGGTCATCTTCGCTAATTGGATAAGACTGAACCAAGAATCAATAGGTCTTACTTTGGTTGCAATGTTAGGCTTAGGTAGATGGCTATCAAAGGAGGATCAGGTTGCTAGAGAAAAATGGCCGTAATATTGACTCGACTGATGGGAGGACCATCCTTAGCTCAATCGCATATTGTAAAGGTATTCTTGAATTTGGATTTGATAATACTTTTAGCTCATCAAGCTTAGAACAAAAACTAAGTAAGAGTGATTGCCACAGGAATTCATCAAGAGATTACTATCTTGAGCTCAACTTTTCTTTTTCTTTTTTTTTCTTTTTCTTTTTTTTTCTTTTTTTCATGAGCTCATGTCTTTTGAGCATGACTAAACCCTCTTCTCAAAGTGTAAACTCATCCTTATCCAGGCAATTTTTGATGACCCAAAGAATTGTCCCAATGTAGGTCCATCCCTTGTAGAGCGGTAATTCTTTTAAGGGGAAGCAAAATTCATTTTAGGCGAGGGGATAGTTTTAACGTGTGTAACAACAAAATTGGCACGCATTTAGCACATCTTCATAAAGCTCAACGGGCTAGCAAGCGATTGTAGAATAAGGGTAGGAAATAGTCATTTAGAGAGCTATACAAAGAAAATGTTGCCTAAGTCATTTTCTAGGTTCCGTCTTATCCAAGGATCGCTTTGATGGGTAATCAGAAAGGTTCTAGTGCTCTTAGTGAGTTTCCATCCAATCCCTTAATTGCAACTAGTTTTTCTTTATTGTTTTTTTTCTCTGAATTTCTCTCTTTATAGGAGTTATATCAGATGCTATCAAGATTTTCTTTGGGTTCCCCAAAGTTTTGAGATTAACTGCGGTCATATTATTTGAATTAATGTCAAAGTAAATGCATTGTGATCATGTTAAATGAAATCATTAGAAACACCATACAAATAAGCAAAAATTGTTCTATTGAAATAACCAAACATTGTCATAAAAAATTGTTCTCAAAATAATAACAAAGATTGAAAAAGAAAGAACATAATCTTCATTTCCACTCTCACTAGTGGATTAAGAGGACCCGATCATAATCATGGTGGAGGGACCGCATTGTAACCTGCCTTTTTCTTCTTTTCTCTCTTCTCAGGATCTGTGATCTGCTTGCTGTCTATCAAGTCCTGAATTTCATGCCTTAGCCTCGCACACCGGTCCGTCATATGCCCCGTGTGCTGGTGGAAAGCACAATACTCATCATCTCTATGACCCGGTTGTCCTTGGGTTTTGGCTGGCTTAGGGGGAAGGGGCTGCAGCTTCCCTTCTTTTATCAGTCTCTTTAACACCCAGGATAAAGGGCGGCCCAAATTAGAAAAGTACCTCTTGCGTTGTTCTGCCCTAGTGGCTGAGACCTCTGTCGTCTTGCCATTTCTGCCGTTACTGCTCCCGGTCTGTGCCCAGACTGGTTCCAAAGCCTTTCCCAGCAAAGTTATTATGGCTTGATTTCTTTGCCAGGTAAGCTGCCTCATCCTCTATAGCGATATCCTTAAGCGACTCCCAATCCTTGAGCCCCTTAAAACTGAGCAAGTCCCTTAAGTAAGGGCATAAGTTTCTGATAAATAGCCTGATCTGGTCTGCAGTGTCAGGCTTCCTCTTCATCTCCATGACTCTGTTCCTCCATCTGGTGAGGTACTCATGGAATGACTCATCGCTCCTTTGCTGTAAGAGCTCAAGGTCTTTTAGGGTGACCTCCATCCTTGTGCTGCAGTCGTACTGCTTCATGAATTCTTCGGTCAAAAGGTCCCAATCCTCCTTGGACCTCCTATCCAACCCGTGGTACCAATCAACGACCAAGCCCACCAGACTAAGGCAGAAATATTCCACCTTCTGCTTTTTACTCAACCCTGTGCCTTTTATGACCAGGGTATACTGTTTGATATGGGCGGATGGGTCGGAGGTGCCATCAAATTTTGGCAGCTCAGGCATCTTGAACCTTTGGGGTAGCAGTTCCTCATCCCCTAGGTCTCTGTCTTCAGGGTTGATCCACTTACCAGCTGACAGCATTCGAGTGATGGCTTCGATCTGTTGTTTCATCCCTCTTAAGGCTTCATCTTCTCCTCTGAGTGCCCTAGGCCTCACAGCATGATGGACTATTGGCCCTTCATCTTCTTCCTCCATCACAAAGTCATCATTGGGGTTAGGGACCCTTTCCCCTCTTGGCTTGACAGGTGGAGCGGCCCTGTGTTCATGGATAGGTTGGCGAGCAGCAACTCCAACGAAGGGAGCCTCCCCACCAGCAGGTGGTTCGGCTTGACCCCGAGGAGGGACTAGCTGTGGTTGCAGAGCAACAGGTGGCTGTGGGGCAACAGCTGCTGGTGGAGCAGGAGGATGGGCAATCCTTTCAGCCATAGCGCCCATCATGTCAAGCATCCTCCATTCGAAGTCCTCTAGGCTCCTAGCTAGGTCTTGAGTAGTCAAAGCTCCAGGTTCTTCTGCCATTGATGATTCAAGAGAGGATTCACTGATTGATGAGAATGACTCAAAATCCCAGTCAGACACTAGTTCCGGCAACTCAAAGAGCAGATTTGACATTTCTAGTCGACCGTCGGAACCTCTTGTCCACTTAGATGAATCTATGATGGCCGAAAAAATTAGATTGTTAGAATGATGCATGAATGACATACACAATGCATGATAGTGAGTTATGCAATATTTACAACCACATGCAAGCAAGTAGATCCTTCCAACCTTATTACTCCCACACACGAGGTAATGCGGTCTCTTTCCTAGGTGGGCTTGATCCATGGGTTAACGGGGAACCCAATGGACGCATATGGTGCTCGGTGAAAAATCGGCAGCATAACATCTCTTATCTAATGAGCATACACATAGATTTTGGCCTTTATCTATTTAAACATTTCAACTAAATTAAGATGGGCCCACCGGAGCATGAAAGCCTTTGATAAAAGCCCATTTAATTGGGTTGAATTTGTTCAATATATAATGGCCCACATAGCAAGTATTGTATTAAGGTACATGTCACCTAGGGGAAGTATCTATTGCCATTACATGAGCTTTGGTCATGGGTGATGATATTTTGGGGTTACCCAAGCATGGTTCCTGCCGATGGGTCTAGCTTATCATGAGCGTAACGACCGATCGGGTCACCATTTGATATACCTTGATGCTACAAGGCTTGGGCTGGTGATTATCCTTAACACTTTCCTACATTGAGTGAACGTAGGCTTGTGCTTTGAGAACGCACCGGGGATAATAGAGAGACCAAACTAGCATAGATCTAAGGCTCTAACGCGATGCAATGCAGTTTTGAAAAAGGATGAAATATTTAAATTAAAACTCAATAGTAAATTTTAACCAAGGTACTTTCGAAGCGAAGTCTCGAGTATTTTCCCCAGCGGAGTCACCACTATGATGTGCGCCGGACCAGCAAGGCCCTCATTGAACTCGCTTTTAGGATTCGAGGGATTGGTTCGCGTCTTTTTGATCTTGGGTTACATGAGACATTTTGGAATCCCTTACCCAATAGAACATTGGGAGGTTCATCTAATCCCATGAAACCTTTAGGCACCTTTGAGGCATTTTGGAGTCGCCACCCAATTTACAAGAAATTGGGAAAGGTCATCTAACCTCGGGGGCCTTAAACCAGAGAAGGTGTTCGGGACTTCCCATTTATTCATACCTTGGTTAAGTTTATAGTTGAGCTTTGAATTTAGAGTTTCATCCTATTTCTCATTCATTTTAATGCAGTTTATTAGAGCGCATGTTGTCCACTTAAGGAAAGCAATAAATAAAATAAAATACATGAAAGTAAATACAACAAAACTAGGGGCAGAATATAACCCCATTGTAAATAAAATACAAATCATGCATAAATCGGGATATTCATTAGTGGTGAGGACATTGGTCCTTGCATGCATTTTTTTATGAAACAATTTTTATGTGATGATTTTGGATGGAGAAAATTGAGACATTGGTCCAATTTTTATTTAGGAAAAATATCAATTTGATTAATAAACAATATTTGTGATTTTCTTTCTAGCGGCCCTAAAATAAACGATTTTGTACAAAAATATACATGGCAAAAGTAAATATAAAGACAAACAAGTAAATATTATAAACAAATAAAATAAATAAATAAACCAAACGAGCCTTCTGGATCCCCTCCCCCCCCCCCCCCCCCCCCTCCGTGTGCTTGCAAAAATGCCCAAGCAAAAAATGAGTTTTTGACATAAAAACAAAACAATAAACAAAATAATGTTAGTAATTAAAATAATAAAATCAATAAAATATACCAAATAATGAATGACAAATTAAAATAAAATAAGACGAGATGAAAAGAATGATGATTGAATTAAAATGTTAACAGACCAAAATAAATGGAAAAAAAATGCAATTATAAATGACAAATTAATTAAATGATGTGAATAAAATAAAATATGACATGTTGATAAAATTAATGTATGAAAATATGAATATGACAATAATAATAATGAAAGCAAACAAATAATAGAATAAACAAAAATTATAACATGTAACATATGACAGAAAGAATGATAAAGATTAGTAAATAAGAGAATGATGAAAATAACTAAAATAATGACATGATTAATTGATGTGTTCATAATTCACATAAACCATTTATATGGCAAAAATGATTAACAAAAATTAATTAATTATTTACATGCTAAAAATAATGAGGAATCAAAATAAATTAAATTTTTTAGATCTTAAGAATCAAAAGAAATCAATATTCACATGAATGAAAATAAAATCATATATAAACAATTAAATAGAACAAATATAAATTCAATACAACAAGTAAATAAATGAAAACAATAAATAAATTAATACAAACAACAAAATATACATGAATAGATTAAATATAAATAAAATAAAAGAAAATAGAAATTGAGTCTAGAATATTTACCCTCAGAGTTTTGGATTCGATGAAAGTGAAGTGATGATTTAATTTCCGACAATTTGCTTTAAAAAGTGATTTAGCAATGAAATTAATTATCTTTGCTTATGGAGGAAACAAAGAAATTAATTTAAATGCATAAAATTGAAAAGAAATTGATTTGGAAGTGAATGATTAATTTTTGGAGCCAAAAGGATTAATTGGAGTAATTAAGAATTGAAAATTGATTTTTCAATCTCAATTAAACCTTATTAATTAAAAGAGAAAATCTGAAATTTTTGTTGAAGAGAAAAAAATAGAAGAAGAAGGAAGAAATCTGAAATTTCAGGTTTCAAAATAAAGTGGAGGCTCCCCTAGGTTTTTCCCATTATTAAGAATATATAGGATAAAAGAAAGTTGTCCTAATTCAATTAGGGAAAGCAATTTTATTTTAATACAAATTCTTTTATTTTTGGGGATAAAATCAAGTTTAATTAATTAATTATCAAAAAGAATATTTTAGAATTTTATTTGGACTCAAAAACCTTGATTTAGGGTAAAAAAACGGAAAAAAGGGGTAAAAAATCGTAAAATAGCTGTTTCAGGCCCTTTAGCGACGCCAGGGGGAAGGGACGCCCGTCGCTATTGAGCGACGCTGCGCGATTCCGCCCGCGGAGGCGCGGAAACTGCGCGCTCTAGCGCGTGCGCGCAGCATTGGCGATGCTACGCGTCGCCTTTTCGCGCCCGGCGCGCTGGACGCCTGCGAGCTGGGCGCCAGCGCGCCGCCACGCCCGACACTCGTGATCCGATTTTTTTTTTTAATTTTAAATTGACTAAAAATAATATAATTTTAAGCCCCCATTTTTCAAAATTATTTTTTAAAATATTTTTTTATTATTTTCCAATTTTTCACTCTAAAATGCAATTTTTCAAGGAAATCATCACTTCTAACCCTTTTGCCCGTGACAAGGCATCTTATCGTCATTGGATAACTTCGATCTAGGCTGAATCAGGACCCGGTGTCTACAAGCGTCATATAGTTTCGGGTTTGAGGTGATGGGACTCCCATCTGGAGATGTGATGACACTAGAGAGGGCAATCCGGAGGCAGCATTGGGAGGCCATTACACTGTTAGGAGCACCATATGATCATGATACAGCAAAGAGCACTATGCTCTCATCACAGGCTTTAAGGTATTTCCATCGAGTCCTATCCAGCTCCTACCTTGGCTGGGCTGGGAATCCTAGATTAGTTAACGGCGCTGAGATATGGAGTCTGTGGGCAATGGTGATAAGTCGATGGCTCAACATTAGCCATGAGATTTTGGCTAATCTTATTAGGTTGGCACGGGGGACCGCTCTATTTATATGTGCTGGGGGTGTGATCACCAGGCTACTAACATACCTAAGGGTTCTTCTAGTTGACTTTGGGCTCTATTGGATGAGGAGGTTTATGTTGACTTAGTTGAAGCCAAGACTATGGGGATGGTAGCTCAGATACCTGGTTATCCTGACGAACATAGATTGCTTATAGTAGTGGAGACCAGACGCCTCTTCCATCTACCTCCACTCCAGCCGGCACCAAAAGAGCTAGAGAAAGAGGCCCAGCCGGAGGAGGACCAACCATAATACCAGCAGCCCGAAGAGGAGCAGCCTCATACCCCTCGAGATTAGGGCATGGACATAGACTTAGATGAGATGATCTGCACTCTAACTTCTCAGTAGGGCTAAATGAAGATGCCGAGTCCTGTTCCTCCACCGCCATCAGTTTAGTGGTCGGATATTCAGGTAGAGATGAGATATCACCCTGTAGACACCGAGTCCCGAGGCAGTCCAAGATCAGAATTACCCGATGATGAAAATGATACTTGCCATAAACAAATGTGTCAAAAATGATGTTTTTCTTGTCGAAAATCTCTTTCGTTACTCTAAAAATTTTAATTCAAAAATTTGCATTTTTACTTTTTTTTATTTATCTATTTATTTTATTTTATTCCCTTTATTTTTATTTTTATTTTTATTTTTATTTCTATTTCTACTTTTATTTTTTATTATTTATTTTTATGTTTTTTTTTTCATTATTATTTTATTCGCATGCCACGCGCGGGAGCGGCGCGCGTCTCCGGGTCTTCACGCGGGCAGTTTTGCCCCTTTGCGCGTGTCGCTTTCGCCTGTGTTTTTCTTGGTCAGTTTTTCAGTTTTTCAGTCTGTAAAAAAATTGGTTTCATGCTTTTATGTTATTTTTGGGTAACGAAAATTAAAAGAGCATTTGTCTTTTCCTATTTTGGGACCAAGACAGGGAAACAAATGGGGGCTTCCCTTCATTTCAAAGGACGGGAATTTTATTCAAAAAAAGGGAGTTTTGGTTTTCTCTCCAACAAACCTTTTGTTTCTTCAAAAAAAAATTCTTAAGCTTTGTTCTCAAGTTTTAATCCTTTTTTCTCTAAAAAAAAAAAATTTCATCTTGGGTTTGATTTTAGCAAGAAAAATCAATTTTCTTTGCTTATTCATCCCACCAAAAATATTTTCTTGAGTTAATTTATCTAAAAATATAGATTTTTATATTTTTTCTTCGGGAGTTTATCACCGTAAATTCGACAAGGAAAACGGATCAAGACACCGTATTTCTGATCTATTAATTTTGAGGGTAAACATTTTAGACCCGTTCTCATTTATTTTTGTATATTATCAACTGTCATTAATATTAACATTGTTTTATTGTTATTACCATATTTTAGTGTCACTGTTCTAAACTTCTTATTGCTTGCTAGCTTTTCTTTATTGGCATTTTAACCAACTTCCATCACTATCCACGTTTTCTTTTCTATTGTTATCATTAGCATTGTTCTCATTTTGCCCTTATTATTTCCATCATATGTGTTCTTATCAATGCTGTTTATTGTCATGATTCTCACCATCATGCATCTACTACTACTATTATTATTATTATTATTATTATTATTATTATTATTATTATTATTATTATTATTATTATTATTATTATTATTATTATTATTATTATTATTATTATTATTATTATTATTATTACCTCATGTTCATTTGTCTTATATTATTATTATTATTGTTATGATGATTATATTGTCGCCCTTTTTCATTATTGTCTTTATTTTTGGCATGACTTATGTTAATTTATTTATATGTAAATATTTGTACATTAAACTAACATGTCGCTTATTTTATTTCGTCTTCACTTGATTAATTTTTGGAATTGTTACTAATATTTTTGATATTATTTTCTGTCTGAAATTTAATTGGGGTCGCGTTATGTGAGTGTCCCCGTGACTTCCTGGATGGGTCACGTCGCATAGAGGATCACGTTGGTTTGGTGAAACCTTCCTTATTCCCCTCCTTTTTGTTGTGTTTGCTTGTAAAATAAATATTTTATTTATGCACGCGTGAGATAAAAAATTCCAAAAGTGTTTCTATAATTAAATTGGAATTTTTACTAAAAAAATTGGGACTAATGTCCCTCATTTTAGCAAAGGAATGTAAAATATCACAGTAAAATGAAGAGTTAATTTTTCTCTAAAAATGGGATCACTCATCCCGGTTTTTCAAACTAACAATCAAATAACTCTTCGATCCCTTTTCAAATAAGTGTGAAAGAACCAATATTCCTAAACCAAGCGAATCTCCCGATTTATGTATGTTTTTCTTATGTTTGATTTTGTTTGATTGTTTAAATTTATGTTTTTTTTTCTTTTGGGCCCTTGTAATTAATTTTAGGGCAACATTATTTATTTTCCATTTGGGATTGTATTCTGTCCCAATTTACACGTTTAATCTTCTTTTAATGGGGTTGTATTCTGCCCCAATTTCTATGTAATTGTGTGCTTGGCGTGTTTACCATTTTCCTTTATTGCTTTATTTATCGCTTTTCTTTATAGCTTTCATTTATTGCTTTTTGAATGCTTGTAATGCGCTTTTAAATTAAATGCATTGACCGTGTGAGATAAGGGATTTAATTTTAGGAGGTTAAAAACTCACTTATGATTAACCAAAGCATAAATAAGAGTGAAGTTCCGAACACCAATCTCTGGTCTAGACCAATAAAAGGTTAGAGACCTTTCCCAATTTCTCGTAAATTGGGTGGCGACTCTAAAATACCTCAAAAGTTAAGGAAATCGAACAAAGAGTCAGCCACTCTACCTACACTTACCACTGCCCAATCTCAACAAAACTTTGTCATGACCTACTTTTAATTCGCCCACAGTTGTCAAAACTCTTCTAAACTTCCCAAAATGAAAAACATTAAACCATCAGAAAACGAGGAGACGAACTTCCCTAATGAAATTTGTTTCCTCAAACCTGATCATCTATGAATGTGAAGACATCTTCTTCTAACTGAGGGTACCCCACACTTGAATTTTTCTACATCTGACTAACTCAAAAATTAAAACAATGATCAACCTTTTCATCCAATTCTCTTTTTTTTTTATTATTATGAGATACCCAAAACCACTATTTTCTTACAACAAATTTGACTCCAATAAGGGAAATTTAAATAATAAACTAGACAATACCACAAAGTTTCACAATTCTTCTCACACCCACACTATTTTAACAGTAAATACCCTTATTCAACTTTCAATGTTATCCTAACCCAATCCTAGAGTAGCCAATTCTTAGAAAAGATAGGCAAAGGCATTTAGGTTAAATGGTAAAATATGAGTGTAACAAAGAAAAATGCATAGTACGCTTTTAGCATACCAAATCATCTCAACGGGGCTAGCAACGGAAATTACGCATACAGGTAGGTAAAAAGTCCTTTAAAGTGGCTACCGAATAAGAAAAAAAAATTGCCTAAATCATATCCTAAACCTGCTTAAATTGTTATAACGTTTCGAAGGGTGATGAGGAAAGTTCTAACTATCCTTAAATTCCTTCATTCAAAAACTTTCACACACTGGATTTTTTTCAAGTTTTTCGCAAATAGGCCTAAAGTGCACAAAAGATCGAAAATAACAAGATATATGACTAATTGAGATTAATTTGCTGCTAAAAATTTCAACTACTCTCTTGCTAGGATCAATTGTTAAGATAATTCATTCTCAAATTAAAGTTCAAAATATTCACAATTGGAATAACTAGAGGCAAACTAAACTAAGATAGGAAAATTCAGACAACCACAATTAAGTATTCAAACAACTTAAACAAAATAAAATATGCGAATACAATTAAATAAAATATAAAACATGCAAATAAAATAAAAATAATTATTTACATATTAACCTGTTGGAGTTACTCCTCCTACCCCACACTTAATATCTTGCTGTCCTCAGCAAGTCAAATAATTACAAAACACAGTTAAAATAAAAAAAAAACAAAAGATAGTATGTCTCCCTGTTCAACTCTCTGGAGGTGGTGGAGGTGGGAAATGCGCATCAAAGCACCCAGACAATGAGGAAAGTCCCAACAACACCTGATCCATCTGTGACTGAAGCATTGCCGAGATGGAATCCATACGCTCGATCAGTGCATCGTACTGCTGAGATGATAAATGTGCGGGCTCTGGTGCTAGAGGTGCTTCTGGGTCTTCCTCTTGCTCATGGGGCAAGCCTCATAGACCTCGCTATACTCCCTACAGATACTCGGCGCGAGTAGTCAATCGATAGCCATATGTAGCTGTCGCGTCATCCACTACGACCTTCATATTCTTTAGCATCTTCTTATCAATAGTTGTAATGGATGAAAGTGATTTGGGTTTCCTCAATGGGTGATGTACACCCTTAGCAATTACCGTTACCAAACCACCCAGTGCAATCTTCTTGACCTTCTTTGGGTGCCATTGCATTTCTTCCAGTTTATGCCACAAATGAGGAGCCCCATTAATCCTCACTCCCCTAATCATACACACTAAAAATAATGCCTCCGGTAGATTTACCTGCCTAGGTGAGTCCACATGACTCAGAAAAGAGAGTGAGAAAAACCGATGAATGATCCGCAGGGTATGATTGTCGAGATGGTGCGCCTTCGTCTTGCCCGATACATATGCCGTGGCTGTCACCGAATCTCAAATTGTCGCCCAAGCATTATCCTTGTCATATTCATCAAAGCAATCCGGGGCTAGGGGAGGGAAACTGAGTAGTTCTGCAAAGTCCACAAAAGTCCTCTCATATTTCGTACCCTCTAGAAAAAATGATACTGTTCCAGGATCTCTAGACGGGTCCCGGCTGATCATACATGTCACAGTTGACACAAAATCTCTCATTAATCCCGAATAAACCTTCTCATTAATTGCAAAAAGTTGCTCCCACCCAATATTGGATATGAGCCGCTGGACTTCATTTTTGATTCCCAACTTCTCCAACAGACCAAAGTCCAAGTAACTAGTTGGAATGTACGAGCATTTTGAAAATAAAGCATAGGCAGTCTTCTTACTACTCGGAACCCAAGTTGGCACGTTGGAAATATCCACTGAAGGTTGGCTGGATTGTTGGCTTATAGAACTCGAGGCGAGAGCAGAACTTTTTCTCTTAGGGGCCACTGCACGAAAACAAACGACCAATTTCAATAACATTATAAGTGCATACAAATAATGGCTCAAACTTTCATCATTAATTATCAATCCACTCTAACCAAACATACTCATCCTCACATGAAAACTAGATTTAAACATAGTGGTATCAATTCACAAAGAGGTTAAAAATGTTCAATGACCACATAAAGAACAATTAATCATCAGGGCAAATGAACTATGCAGTCCAGATTGCTAAGAATTGCACAGAGCTGGAAATAAAAAAAAAATCATAGAGACATTTTATCAAATTCTTGGTAGGCATCAATTCAACTCACTGTTAATTGAAACCGTATGCACTAATAAACTCCCAAATCTGAAATTAGATGCATGAATCATGAAAAACAAGCAATTAAGGCCTAGCAATTCCCATTTCATCCAAAAATGTGAGTGAAAATAATAACCCAAATCACGCACAATTGAAGCCCTAACTTCCTACTTCCCAATCATTAAGGTATATTAACAGAGTTGCAATTTGAAAAGGAAGAAGGAATTGAAAGCACTCACCACAAGAAATTAGAGCAATAAGAGAAGTCAAAACAAAATACTCTTAAAATTCAAGCTTGAAAAGCATAACAATGGAGAAGAAGTATGAACAGGGAACAAAACGCAGAGAGAAACATAAAGAAATTAAAGAAAAAGAAGAGAAAAATTACTTACTTGTTGTAGATTCCCAAAAATTCATAGCCTAAAAGGGAGAAATGAAACGCAAAATAGCAGAGAATAACAAATAATGCAAGTTTTGAGAGTGAGGGATGTGGTAAGGTGAGAAATAAAACACGAAAAACTGGGATTTTAAAACAGAGTTTCGCGAGGGTCATAGTGGTAACAAAATGGTTGCCACCATGACATACCCAAAATTTTCAATCTAGATTTGAACCGCCATATGGTCACGGTGACAACCAAAATCATTGTCACCATGATATACCACAATTTCAAAATAGAATCGAAACTTCAACATGTCATGGTCACAACGAATTTCATTGCACAGTGACATGTGCAAACTTAAAAACAGAATGCAACCCTCCTTAAGTCACGGTGACAACCAAAACAATCACCATCGTGACATACGCACACATCAAAACAGAATGCTACTTACCAGTTGGTCACGGTGATAACTAAAATCATCACCACTGTGAAATACCAAGTATGCCAATCCAGAATGTCTTCCTCATCCAGTCACGGTGACAACCAGATACCTTGTCATCGTGACATATGCACATTTCAGATTCCAGAATGCATGTTCCTCTGGTCACGGTGACAACCAGAGCCATAGCCACTGTGACCACCTGCAAACTTGCAAAAAGTTCATCAATCACTCGAAACTTCAGGCTACTAAAACCTTGAAAATTCTCCAACAAAATAGAGGTTCACTATGACAACAAACCAACCAAATTTGACAAAAATAAACAAGACTAACCACCTAAAAGAAATATCAATAAACACAACTTAACGAAGTTTGAGAATAAGTTCTGCATTTAACAAGTTCGCAGCTGGACTTTTAAATACCGTTAAGGATCCGCAAGGGTGACAATCGCTAAAGCCCAATCATATGTTGATTCAAAATAAGGCTTCACACGATGTCCATTTATCTTGAACTCGTTTTCACCCAATGGGTGCTTCAATGTTACCACTCCAAATTTATCAGCTCCCACAACTTCATAAGGTCCCTTCCACTACGATTTTAGCTTTCCTGGAAATAAACGCAACCTGTTATCATATAAAAGAACTTTCATACTTGGAAGGAATTCTTTCCTAACCAATTTCTTGTCGTGCCATTTCTTTGTGTTTTCCTTATACTTCTCTGCTTGTTGATACGACCAATAGCGTATCTCTTCCAGTTCATTCATCTGGAGAAGTCTCTTCTCACCTGCACTCTTGATATCAAAATTTAGAAACTTGGTTGCCCAATAAGCTTTGTGTTCTAGTTCGACAGGGAGATGACATGATTTACCATAGATAAGCTTAAATGGGGATAATGTAACGCCCCCACCGCCACCCCCGTTGGAGGGACGCCGGCGGGAGCGCTACACGACGCTCACTCACACGGATATGCACATGCACAACGCGGAAGCATACATTCATACGTAATCATACATACATAAATACGGGGTAATTAAAAACTTGACTTACCTTGCAGGCACAGATTGATCACGCAATAACTCACACACATGCAGGCACTCAGCGGAAGCATTAACACATGCATACATATGATTATACAGTGGATGCATAAAGCAAATGATAAAGCAAAAGAATAACTTAATATAAAAACATACTAACGTTTACATATCCCAAGTAAAATCTCTAGATCGATATAAAATTACATATATACAATAATACAGAAATACAAAAGCTGAAATACAGGAGCTGAACAAAATACAAAACTTCTAACTCCTATGTGGCCGACCCTGCAGATGCGCAACTCGATCCGAACACAACCTGGCACCTGCACGGGAAGAGAGCTCGTGCTAAGCGATAACGCTTAGTGGGGAGAACACACCAGAATATGGACGACCATTCACAATGGTCGCCAAGGCATAACACATTGAAATGGCAAATGCGGATATTCATAACACATATATAATCGGACTTGCATAGTAAGGCATTCATTTGAGAACCCACATTCATATCCATATACCTATGTTAAAATAAGCCAAAGCAAAAGCAATACCATACATAATACAAATATTAACATGCAAAATTACATACAATCTCTCATGCATATACTTACTAGTTTCGCCGAGGTATCAGATAGCAACACTTCACCATGCATAATCTCTTGAAAATTTACACATGCACATATCATACCAAGGTACCCTTACCTTAGCGGAACCCGTTCACATGCAACACAATTACCAAGTAATACTACACCCAACCATCATGCACCATTAAGAGATACTAAAACATACTTTTCATCATGTCACAAGACGCATACACTAAATAAAACCCAGAGTATAGCATCAAACCACCACACTTCCACTGCGTAACTCTAAACCATACAATATCATGCCATGAATTGCAACCACACAACAACGAACCAAAAACACTGTGATAACTGAGTTCAAAGGAACATATAGCATATCATTACATTATGGCACATGCACTTACCGGACGTCGATCCACATGCATTGCATCACAATAAGACAAACACTTCACGATACAATATAGGCGAAAAAGCATATACAAATACATACTTGAGTCACATTCAGACCACTCAGACTTTTATGATCACATTCAGAAAGATAGCTGATTCACATTACTGAAATCTTACCCAAACGGTCATCATTTTCTCATATTCATATCAGACAAGGAGAATAGAATACAAGCTGACTCAAAATAGTGGATAACGAGTATACTATCACCACCTTACGGGTGCGAATCGAATACTATCATATAATTTTATTCAAAACATTTTCTGAAGGGGATCTTAAACAAGATCCAAACACATCAAAAAGGATCGCGAGGATCCGAGCACATAAAGGGTTCGCGAGGAACCAAATGAGGGACCTGATCAGGGTCCAAACATTCAAAGGGCTGCAGCTAAGAGACTCTATTAGGCATGCCTCACTATCCACTAGACTGACTCTCGCAGGTCATGCATAATACAATCATGCCTCACATCATGGCTCATAAATTAACATATCACATTCACATAATTAATAACATTGTCCATGCATAATACATCCAATTATAATAATGTACTTCATAAAATAGTCCAAGTATAAACCTAAAGGCATCACAAGTTCGGAATTCAAACATTGAAATCACAAGAGAAAACTCAATTTTGAAAAGCAGGGAGTGTCGCGATCGCGAAGGATGTCGCGCTCGCGACAGAGGCGACTTGCCCCAGGTCGCGATCACGGCAACCTTCGCGATCTCGCGAGGGAACTATACACATCTCACTGTCGTGCTCGCGACAGTGAGCTGCTAGCCCGATCTGTCGCGCTCGCGACAGAGGATTGCCCAATTCGAAACAGCAGCCAAGCGCCCTATCGCGCTCGCGACAGAGGCTCTACTGCATGGCTCGACAGCGAGCTCGAACATGTGCGAGGGCTGCTTTCACCGGGCTCTGTCGCTCTCACGATAGAGTCATGAATTCTAACCCTTACACAAGAAATCTTTAGAAAAACCCAACTTCGCAATACCCAAATCTCAAACCAAACATCAAAACATCCACTTACCTCATCTCCAGCAAGCCACACATCATCGACAACATAAAACACAACATCCATACCAAGAATTCCAAATAAATCATGCCACTAACAATATCCATTTACACAATCTATAATATCAGCAATATTCGTCATTCATCTTAAACGCACCCATGTTATGCATTCATATATACGGTACAACATGCCTAGGTTACTCATGAGATCAACACATATTAGTACTCATCCATATGCCATCCTTTATAGAGTTATATCTATTGTTATTTTACTAGCTAGATTACCAATCTTAATCATACTCATAAGTTTTTCCCAAAGACAACTACTTATATAGTCATTTTATTACCCTAAACATGCATAATGAGCTGAGGGGAAGGTACGAGATTGATCCGGGTCAACCAAGGGCTCAAAAATAAAGAAGAAAAGGCTTAAAACAAGTTTTTCTGTCGCGAGGTCGCGATCCTGTCGCGCTAGCGACAGAGGCTCACCTCAGGTACCTAAAAAAACTGCTTTACGCCCCTGACTTGTGTTGCCTAAACCGACCTCTAAACCTCATTTTTAGCCAAAACTTCCTTCTTAACAAATGTTCCCTAGGATGTTAACGTTCAAATGCAACAATTTTCAAAAGGACATCTAGAAATCCAGATATGACCTAAACAACCTATACTGCTCAAACAACCCGACACAAATAGAGACACTACGGTTTTATCCAAATTCAGGGTCTTAGAGCAAGAATTAGCCTAAGGCTATTTCTAGGACATTTAAAGGCATGGAAGTCCTGGTTCTAATGGCTCAAGATTCACACAATTTGGATGTCTAAAACTCTACTTATGACAAAAACAATATACGGAGGTCAAATAAAAACGGAACAAAATTGCCAAAACTCATGCATTTCAAAGCCAACCCTCATATACATTTATCTCAATCACTAACATGGATTACTAACATATTTACCCAAATTAATTTATGCATAAACTCATATCAAAGTACTCAAATTTCCAGAAAGCAAGGAACAATACAAACTCATGATCCAAGGAGGATTAGGCAATGACAACTCAAAGTTCAAATGTAGAAATCACAGCTCCCAAACCTCTTGTAGACCAAAACCCAGCTGATTTTCACTCTTGAACCTTCTCCTTGCCTTTGTTCTTCTTCTTGCCACTCAATTCTTGCACAAATCCAACCAAAAACACACTCAATCAAACCCAGAAATTCTTCCAAAATAGAACATAAATACAAAGAAAAAGAGAAGATGAAGAAGTCCAAGACAAACCCAAGCACTTACCTTTACAAATCCCAACTCTAACTCGAAAATCCAACCTCAAATCTTGAGGAAATGACACAAGGAAAGGAGTTAGGAGCAGAAATTGAAGAAAAGAAAGAGAGGAGAGAACGAGAAAGTGAAGGGAGAGGGGAAAAGTGATAGCTTCCAAGGGAAGCTTCCCCAAAATCTGCCCTCCTATACCTCTCTCTTCCTTTTTCCATAAATGCTCACCTAGCCCAAGCCAAGTGTCACTCTCCAATTGGTCCTAACAACCACCCACTTGACTTATTCCTTCAATGCACCATACACAACACACACACAATCATCTCTTACATAAATATCTCCATGGCACCATACTCCACTCACACCAAAACATTTCTTAAAAATCCACTTACATCCTACTTCCATACACTACAAGCACACCATAAAATTCCTCCACTAAACTTATTTTACTAATTCCTTTGCAATTTAGTCCTTATTAACCAATCTTCCTCATGCCCAAATTACTGAAATACCCTTCAATTCCCGACTTCGTGTGTAAATTTCGACTAAGGCCATCTTGGGTTGTTACAGATAATCCTATAGGTGTTTTGAATGCAGTTCTATAATCCCACAAAGCTTCATCCAACCTCAAATACCAATCCTTTCTAGATGAATTTACAGTCTTCTCTAGGATGGATTTGAGTTCTCTATTAGAAACCTCAACCTGTCCATTAGCTTGAGCATGATATGGGGTGGTGATTTGTGCCTCACACCAAATTTTTTCAATAGGACAGTAAATTGATGATTGACAAAATGCTTGCCCCCATCACTAATTATGGCCTTTAGTGTGCCGAACCTAGTAAAAATGTTCCTCCTAAGGAATTCTAGCACAATTTTAGCATCACACGTTTTAGTAGCTATTGCTTCTACCCATTTGCTCACATAATCCACTGCCACTAATATATACTCAAACCAAAAGGATATCGGGAAAGGTCCCATAAAATCTATCCCCCACACGTCAAACAATTCTACTTCAAGCACATTGGTTAATGGCATTTCATCTTTTCTAGAAATATTACCTACTCTTTGGCATCTATCACATGTTTTCACCAAAATTTGAACATCCTTAAACATAGTAGGCCAATAAAATCCAGAAGATAAAATTTTTGATACCATT
Organism: Excoecaria cochinchinensis; assembly: GCA_947683425.1. Classification (NCBI taxonomy): domain Eukaryota; kingdom Viridiplantae; phylum Streptophyta; class Magnoliopsida; order Malpighiales; family Euphorbiaceae; genus Excoecaria; species Excoecaria cochinchinensis. The sequence goes on along the minus strand of CANTUQ010000132.1, from coordinate 2,864,274 downwards.
CGATTTGGCCCATGGTGTCCACCAGCTTCCCCGCTATGACATGCCTTGATGATCTCACCCTTCTCTTCATCTGAGACACACCTTCTGAGCACTTGGTCAGGACACAGTCGAAATAAATATGGGTCATCCCAAATGTAGTGTTGGGCATCTGCTTTCAGCTTCTTCCTTTGCTGCCATGTGAAGTCCTTTGGCATAAATCCTCCTGCAAGAAAATTAGCGACATTAGCAAACCAAGGAATAGAAAATTCTCTTGCAAATAAAGCACAAATATGTTCATCAGGGAATAAATCTAAAATTTCCCCTTTTTCAATTTGATCGCTCTCCAATCTCGACAAATGATCCGCTACGAAATTTTCTGCCCCCTTCTTATCTTTGATTTCCAGGTCAAACTCTTGCAATAGGAGCACCCATCTAATCAATCTCAGCTTAGATTCCTTCTTTGCAAACAAATATCTCAAAGCTGCATGGTCTAACCACACCACGATTTTTGCACCCAGCAAATATGGCCTGAACTTCTCAAAAGCATACACGATTGCAAGAAGCTCTTTCTCAGTGGTGGTGTAATTAACCTGTGCCCCTGTCAAGGTGTGACTGGCATAATAAACTGCACAAAATACCTTATCCCGCCGCTTTCTAAGCACTACCCCAACTGCAAAGTCACTAGCATCACACATTAATTCAAACGGCAAATTCCAATCTGGAGATATAATCACCGGGGCTGAAATGAGCCGTTGTTTCAAAGTCTCAAAAGCTAGCATGCACTCACTATCAAAATTAAAAAGAGCATCTTTCATAAGCAAATTGGACAAGGGTTTAGCAATTTTCGAAAAATCTTTGATAAAACGGCGGTAAAACCCAGCATGTCCTAAGAAACTCCTAATGCCCTTAACACTAGTCGAGGGTGGCAACTTTTCTTTTACCTCTACCTTGGCCTTATCGACCTCTATTCCTTTCTTAGAAATTTTTTACCCAAGCACAATGCCTTCTCTCACCATAAAGTGGCATTTTTACCAATTCAAAACTAGGTTGGTCTTTTTACACCTCCCTAGCACTAAATCGAGATGCTCTAAATAACTCTTAAAATCAGCCACATATATAGTGAAATCGTCCATGAATACCTCCATAAATTTCTCTATGAAGTCATGAAATATAGCCATCATACACCGCTGAAACGTAGCCGATGCATTACATAATCCGAAAGGCATTCTCCTATAGGCGAATGTGCCATAAGGGCAGGTAAAGGTTATTTTCTCTTGATCTTCAGGGTCTATAGGGATTTGAAAATATCCCGAGTACCCATCTAAAAAATAGTAAAACCTATTCCCTGCTAGCCTCTCTAACATTTGGTCAATAAATGGTGAGGGGAAATGGTATTTTCTTGTGGCATTGTTCAACCTTCTAAAATCGATACAGACTCTCCACCCCGTAATAGTATGAGTTGGAATCAATTCATTCAGCTCATTCTTAACCACAATCATCCCTCCCTTCTTAGGCACACACTGCACTGGACTAACTCATTTCTGTCAGAAATAGGATAGATAATACCTGAGTCAAGGAGTTTAAATACCTCCTTCTTCACCACTTCTTGCATTGCCGGATTGAGTCTCCTTTGAGGCTGAGCTACCGGCTTACATTCCTCCTCCATTGAAATTCGGTGAGTATAGTAACTTGGATCAATTCCTTTCAAATCCGACGTCTCCCATCCGATGTTCTTCTTGTGCTTTTTCAGCACCTCAAGCAGCATCTTCTCCTCAATACCTATCAACAAAGAGGAAATAATCACTGGCTTTTTCTCATTCTCTAAAAACACATATTTTAAATGAGAAGGAAGGGGTTTAAGTTCAGAAATTGAATCCCCCTTGTTCGGATTAAGCTTTTCTTGCTATGATTCATCTTCTTCCTCTTCTTTCTCCACGGCTGCTATCACTTCTCCCCTCAGCTCTTCTTCCAACTCTTCATCCTCCAATGAATGTATCAAACTCACATTCACTGGATCAGCTCCCAACACCTTTTCTTGAATTTCCTGTACACACTCATCCACTGTGTCTACAAAATAGATAGACTACTCCATATCACTCGACGGATACTTTTGAGCCTTATTCATGTCCACTACCAGCTCTTCATTATTGAACCTTAAGGTGACCGTTTGACCGTTTACATTGATCAACGCCTTTGCTATGTTCAAAAATGGCCTCCCCACAATGAGTGGTACCTTGCGATCTTCTTCCATTTCCATCACCACAAAATCCACCGGGAAAATGAATTTCCCCACTTTCACTAACAAATCTTCAATCACCCCTTTCGGTCTCCTCACCAACCTATCTGCAAGTTAGAGTTTCATTCCCGTCTCCTTGAGCTCTCCAAGATTAAGCTTCCTGTAAATAGAATAAGGCATCAAATTTATGCTAGCACCCAAATCACATAAAGCATTTCCATAAAAATCTTCACTAATTTCACAGGGTAGAGTGAAACTACCTGGATCCTCCAATTTTTCAGGGATCTTATTTATGATTATAGCACTGCAATTTTCTGTGAGCTGCACAGTTCCATGCCCTTCTAATTTCTTTTTATTAGAACATAATTATTTTATGAATTTAGCATAGTTAGGCATGTGAGCTAAGGCTTCAGCAAATGGTAAATTTATGTGCAGTTTCTTAAACATCTCTAAAAACCTAGCTAATTGCTCATTTTTCTTTTCCTTCCTTGCCACAGCATGAAATGGCAGTCTATTTATATCAAGATGCTCTTCTTTAGGATTCACTAGACTTTTACCCTTATCATTTTTAGGAGCATTTTCATTAACATCTACCCTAGAGTTAGGGTTGCTTACCTTCCGTGTCGGCTCCTCCTTATCTGATGACGGTGAATAAATTTTACCTTGGTCCTCTCTCTGTGCCACCTCCTTGCCACTTCTCAATGTGATTACTTTAGCCTCTTCCTTAGGATTCCGATCCACATTCGAAGGAAAAGTCCCCGGTTGCCTTTGAGACATAGAATTTGCAAGCTATCCCACTTGAGTTTCTAAATTTCTCATGGAAGCGTCTTGATTCCAGTTCCATTGTTCTTGAGATTTTCACCTTGCTTCTTGGTTAGCCATGAACTGTTATTGGCTAGTCACAAATTGCTGTTGACTATTCATGAAGCTAGCTAACATATCTTCAAGGTTTGGCTTTTTCTCTTGAACAGATGGCCTCGGTTGATATCCTGGTGGGGGGTACGATTGAGCTTGTGATTGATTAAAACCTTGCCCTTGGTTGTGATGGGGTGGGTATGGTGTTTGGTATTGAGTGTTTTGGTTGAAGGGGTCTCTTGCTTGTGAATAGAAAGATGAAGCATTCTGATTTCCATCCTTCCAAGAGAAGTTTGGATGATTTCTCCAACCCGGATTATATGTGTTATTGTAAGGGTCATTCCTTCGGTAATCTCCTACAGCATTTACATCTCCCATTGCTCCACTCTCTTGACTAGATTGCCCACTTTCGTACCACCCACTCTCTTGAGAAACAGAGGCTACATTTTGCACTTTCAAACCACTCATCTCTTTTCGCATTGACTCAATCTGTGCCTTTAATAGAGACACCTCATCCACATTATGTATTCCTTGTCTCTTCGAAACCGATCTAGGATTAGCCCATTGAGCATCATTCGCTGCCATTTCATCCAGCAGATGGAAAGCTTCCTCTGGCACCCTATTCATGAATGAACCTCCTGATGATGCATCCAAAAGGGATCTTGTCTGCGGTGTAATCCCAGAATAGAATGTTGTCATCAGATGGTAGATTGCTATCTCATGGTGTGGACAGCTTCTCAACAATCTCCTAAACCTTTCCCAGGCCTCATGAAAAGGCTTCTCACTCATTTGGCTAAAACCCAAAATACTGTTGCGGATGTTTGCAGTCTTTGTAGGAGGGAAGAATCTCATCAGAAACCTCTCTTATAACTGGTCCCATGATCTGATTAACTATCTCGATAATATTTGCAGCCATTCTCTTGCTTTTTCGATCAAAGTAGAAGGAAATAATTTTAATCTTATAGAATCAGATGTCACTCCTGGAATCTGGACCGTATCACTAACCTCCAAAAATATGTTCAGGTGCTGCGCAGGATCTTCCACTTCTGAACCCCAAAAACTGGTTCCTCTATACCATATTGATGGTTGTTGGTTTAAGTTCAAACTGCACTCCCCTTGGCAACACAATTGTACGATGATCTTCATTCCATCTCGGTACAGCGTAGTCCCTTATCGTCCTCTGCCTAGGAACCTCTTCTCTATAATTACCCTGCATCTCTTCTTATGCCCTTGGCACTTGTTCGTTCTCGAGAGGAAATTCACCAATAGGAGGATTCTTTTCCATATTATTTTCTAAAGTAGCTCTCCTTCGTTGATGTAGAGTCCTCTCGATTTCAGGATCGTAGGGTGCGATTTGTCCTTGTCTCAATCTACTCATGCACCACAACTACCTGAAAAGAATAAACAAAAAATAAAATAAGAAAAAGGAAAAGAAAAATACATACAAATAATAATCAAAACTCACAAACAACACCAATCCCCGGCAACAGCGCCAAAAACTTGACGCTATCTAAGCAAGTGTACTGAATCGGCAAGTAATACAGTGGGGTAAATTTATGACCTCGAATTGTCGTACCCAAGGGACTGTGTGTGCAAGTGACGAAAATCAGATGTATGCTAAAGAATTCACAATTGTTGAATTGATTGAGTTATCTATTGATTAAAAATAAAGAAATTAAACAACGAGAAAGGCAATTCAAAATAAAAGAATTAAACTGACAGCGAAAATCTGGATAAAAATAAATTGATGGCAGAAATTAACAAGTAAAGAACTCAAAAGAGAAGAACGTTGCTCGGGTTCACTCATCCACCCCATACCCAAATGCAAATAAACTTAATCCAAGAACCAAATATGAAAGAAATCGAGATAACCCTCTTAACCCAGGCTTCCCAATCCGGAGGCAGCCACTCTAATTACATAACATCCCATATAACTAGCATCTGTACGAGCCTAAAATCCTAAGTTCTGTTTATTTTCCCAATTCGGAGTCAAACAACCCAGAACTTAATTATCTCACTCTCCACTCTAGTCTTAAATCATAAAATTCTGCACTTCTAGATTCCCAATCCGGAGTCGTCCAAAAGATACAGCAAAATGATAAAAACTAAATATAAATAATCATGGCATTCAATCCATACAACTCAACAACTGATAAAGATACATGAAATAAATCATTCATCAAAACTGAAAATTAACTTGAGAAAATAAATCCCATGAATTAACGATAAGAACCAATGAAATAAACCATTCAATCATATATTTAAATTCAAAACATGTTCAGAATTCACATCGCGGGTAGGGGATTCAAAGATCCCCCAAATAACTAAAAGACTACTCACGATCCATTACAAAATCAAAAGGAAAAAGGAAAAAATAAACCCAGAAATTCATTAAGGCGTAAATCCAGTTGAATCCCACGTTCTTCAATCTCCTTCTTCAAATCTTCAATGGAGAAAAATTCTGGAAATCTCTGAATGTAAAAACTGTGTATTTGAAATTAAAACTATCTATTTCAAAATGTAAAACTCTTGATTTGTAATTCCAAAGACAAAGTTGAAAAACCTCAATTAAGAACAATAGAAAACTGCAAAAAATTCTAAAAACTAAAACCCTAATAAGAAAATAGGTTCAAAATAACCGCCCCCCTGCCAAACAGAAAACTTGTCTTTAAATATCCCGAGGGGTCACGGTAGCAACCAAATGGTTGTCACCGTGAGGTAGTCGAGGAAATGATTCTGGCTTACGCATAGGATAGGGGTCACGGTGGCAACCAGATTTGTTGCCACAGTGAGATGCTCAAATTTCGCTTCTATCCAGGAAGTCCTTATGTCACGGTGACAATGGATTCCCTTGCCACCGTGAGGTATCTTCTCACACGATTCTGCCTTGGTGAGTTTTATGTCACGGTGACAACTAGATAGGTTGCCACCGTGAGGTGCTTCTTGCCTGCATTTTGCCCAATGAATAAACATGTTACGGTGATAACAACATTGGTTGCCACCGTGACCCATAGTAAGCCCAGCTATTGATTTTGAGTCCTTTGAATGTCACGGTCACAACCAATGTTGTTGTGACCGTGAAGTACCTAGAAAAATTGCTGCAAACAAAATTCAATTCAATCAAAATGCTAACTAAAATGCATAAAAATTCTAAATTCACTAAAATTAACAAAATTAATCTAAAGTAAGCATGATATGACAATAAACACCACTAAACACCCATAAATCATACGAAAATACTATCAAAACTAAATACTAAATTGAAGTTATCACTCAATTCATATATGAACAAGTAAACCATAAACATGCATACACATTCATGACAAACATATAATTCATACATTCGCTTGAATTATCACCATATACCTTTTTATGCATGGTCATTCATATTTCAATGCAATATTACACATAAATAAAGGTAAAAAACTTATATTCAAAACTCTGGACAGCATTGTCTCGCAACAGAAAGCAAAACATCCGATTTTCGTTCTTACGAGTAATATCGCACTCGCGACAGAATGCTAAAGTAACCTCTGCCGCGCCCGCAATGGAGCTCGCGCTCGCAACAAAGCTCAACAAGGACGGAGTTCGACCAAGTCCAGCTCGGCAAAACCAAGATCGGTAAAACCAAGCTCGGCAAGACCAACTCATCCAAGGAGTATTCTGTCGCTCTAGCGACTCTTATCACGCTCGCAACAGAACTGAACTTTGTGTTTGAACTCCAAACAACACAACTCACAAGCACAAACTTCATACCAATCATGCTATAATCGCATGCATAACTTCTAAATCATCCAAAACCATGCCATATACACTACAAAGCTTTAAAACTCAACAATGACATAATCCAATATCAAAAATATCTTAAATGGACTTCAAGTAATAAAATCATATACAAATACTTTACGTGTATAACATATAACATCCTCATAATTTCCACAAAATTAGACATGCAACAACAACATAGTTGACTTCAACAATCAAAGGAACTATAGAACTAACTCAAAGCTCAACTAATTACCATCTACTCAAACATGCATCAAAAAGCATAAATTCAATATCAATAACCCTGCATGCATTTACTAACACATAACCAAACTATCCCAAACCTCAAAAGCAGCTTGACCACTTCTCAAAATTGAGCTCAAATCTTTTCCTTGCCTTTGTCTTTCCCTTTATCAAATACTTTTTTCACAAATCCAATAATACACACACTTAATCCATATTCAAACAACTCAAACCTTAATAGAAATGGAGAAGAAGAAAGATCCCACAACTAAATATCCATACAAACCTTCTCAATTCTCTTACTAAACATCTTCAAATCAATCCAATTAGTAGAAAGTCAACCAAAATAAAGAATGAAAGCTAAATAAAGAAGAAAAAAGAGGAGAGAAACCGAGAAAGAGAAAGAGAGAAGTGAGAAATCTGGTTACATACGATAATGGGACAGATTTCCCACTAAGTCTCCTTGTATTGCATGTAGCTACCTAGGTGGCAAGTCCACAGTAAGCCACATGTCCCATTCTTGCTACTTGTCCCACTCAAAACATAAATCCCACTTGGTCTTCGGCAATTCTCCTCTAAAGTCCCTTAAATTAATTCTTTCTTCTAATTACTTATAATTCCTTTCAATTACATCCTTCATAACTCATAAATTCACACTTAATCCAAGTACTATTGTACCCTTATTATACAATTACACTACTAACTCTACTAGGGTACACTTTGGGCCATTATATTATCTTGGTTCACCCTTTTTTTTTTATTAATTAAGCCTTTTGTTACTTTCCACTTTTATTTTTCTGTTCGATAATATAAAAAGTACAAAAAGTATTTTTACAATAAAAATAAGGTTTTTTTTTAATAAAATTGGACCAAAGTCCTAATTCTTTCCTCTAATGAAATGCCACTTAAGATCATTCTTTTAAGTATATATGCGAGGACCAATGTCCTCACCTCAAATAAATGTCCCATTTTGGGTATGATTTATATTTCCTTTTATTAGGATTGTATTCTACCCCTATCTTATTGTAAGTTAATGTACTTTTATTTGCTTTATTTTAATCATATTATTTACTGCTTTTCACTATGTGTTCGAACTGCGCCTTAATAATTGCATTCGATTGTATGAAAAAGGAATGGAATTTTAACTTCAAAAGACTCACTTATAACTTTGACCAAGGTATAAATAAAAGTAAAGTCTTGAATTCTCTCTGGTCTTAAGGTTTAAGAGGTTAGATGAACCTTCCTAATGTTCTATTGGGATGAAAATTCCAAAATATCTCTTGTTTCCCAGAATAGACATATACATATTGTCTTATGCTCAATGAGTCTAGATAAACTTTCAAAATATTTTATTGGGTGGCGACTCTAAAATACCTCTTGTTGCCCAAAATAAACTCCCTTGTAATCTTTACAAGTTGTATGAACCTCTCTCGAATACCCTAAAAATGGGTTTTTAGGGCCTCCGGGGTACGGTGTGCATCACACTTAGTTAAGATAAAATTTTGTGGATAGATTGTCTAGAATATTCTTTGTTAGAGACTTGGTTCGAGTTCTAATGCCACTATAGATAAGAAAGATATGAATTCTTTAGAAATTAATATAGAAAAAATAGAACAAGATTTATTTAATTGGACTATTCTTAGATAGAGTATTAAGATAATATATTCTATAGGAACTTTTGAATTTATGACAGATTATCTATAAAAACCACTAAACAAACATTACCTATGTAAGGCCCTGACTTGTACCCTAGACATTTTAAATACTATTGGGGTACGAGGGTGGCCTAAGTTATGTAATTGGTTAAGAATTGGTGTTTGCCGCCAAAAACTTGACACGACCTCAGCAAGCGTACTGAATCGACAAGTAATATAATGGAGTAAAATTAAGACTCCGAGTTATCATACCCAAGGGACTGAATGCGCAAGTTATGAAAATTGAATGTATGCTAAAGAATTCCCAATTATTGAATTGATTTAATTATGACTAAACTAAAACTAATAAATTAATCGACTACTGTAATGGTTAAGCAAAAACAAATTAAAATGACAGTAAAACTAGCAAAGATTAAAAATAAATGAAAACAAGAAAAGATATCAAATTATAAAAGCGTTGTTCAAGTTCACTCATCCACCCCTTACCCAAATATGAATAGAATCAATCTAAGAATCTTATATGAAAGAAATCGAGATAACCCTCTTAACCCAAGCGTCCGATTCCGGAGCAAGCTATTCTAATCGCATAACGTCCCATTCCGGAGCAAGTCATACAACTAGCCTAATCACGGGTCTAAAATCCTAAGTTCGGTTTGCTTTCCCATTCCGGAGTCAAACATCCCAAAACCTAATTATTTCACTCATCACTCAAACCTTAAATCATAAAATCCTGTCCATTTAGATTCCCATTCCGGAGCAGTCTAAACACCACAGGAAACATGATAGAAAATTCTGAGAATAGAATACATTAATGGCATCCAATTAACAAATTCAATAACCAACATAGACATATGAAATAAATCATTCCTCACATCTGGAAATTGAACTGAAAAACTAAATTCCATAAATAATCAATAAGAACCAGCAAAATAAACCAATCTTTCATACATAAACTCAAAAGATGTTCATCATTCACATCATAGGTATAGGAGATTCAGAGATCCCCCGAACAACTCAACGACTACTCACAATCCATTACAAAATCAAAAGAATAAAAGAAAGAATAACCCCTGAAATTCATTGAGAAAATCCCGGTTGAATTGCTCGTCCTTCAATCCTCTTCTTCAGATCTTCAATGGAGAAAATAAAACTAAAACTTCTGGAAAAACTAAGAACTCATAAACTCTTGAAATTAAACTATGAAACTAATGAAAATTACTCTCAATTACTAATTGAAACCAAAGGACTAATTGAAAACTAAGAGTTTAGAACAGAATAATAACTTAGAAAAACTTAGCCGCCAAACAAAAACTAAAAACTAGCTAAAAATTCCAGAGCCCTAGCCAAATAGAAAGCTACGAATTTATATTTCCAGAGGGGTCACGGTGGCAATGGATTTGGTTGCCACCGTGAGCTATCAGGAATTCCAATTCTAACTCGCACAGGAGAATCCGATCGGCACAAGGGAAAACGCTAGGTCACGGTGGCAATGAATTTAGTTGCTACCGTGACCAACCTTCACTTTTGATTCTGCCTTGCTAAATTGACATGTCACGGTGACAATGAAGTTTGGTTGCCACCGTGAGGTCTTCAACCTTTGCATTCTGCCCACTTGATAATTATGTCACGGTCACAATGAGTTTAATTGTGACTGTGACCCTGTGACTTGGCTTCTGCCCGCAATCTTCCTTATGTCACGGTCACAACCAGTTTCATTATGACCGTGACCTATTAAGCAAAATCCTACAAAGGCATATAATTAAATCAAAATGCTTTCTAAAATGAATCAAAACTTCAATTTGGCTAAGATTAATAAAATTAACATAAAAGAAACATAACATAACATTAAACACAACTCAACACCCAAAAATCACACTAAAACACTATGAAAACTAAGCACTATATTGAAGTTATCAGGACATAACCGTTATTAATTGGAAAGTCAAGGTTAAAATTGTCATTTAACTCATATGGACTTAAATGTATGGAATGAGAAGCGTAATATGCTAACACATGAAATTAATTTAATTAAGTAGCTAATGTATGATTTATGAGGAGTTAAGGGACTACAAGGATAATTTGATGAAGGACCAATCACAAATTGGCATTTGGATGGGTGAGATTTAAAGAAGAAGAGAAGTGATACATATGGCTTTAAAAGCCATGAAAGATGGTGAAAAGGGACTAAGAATTTTAGCTCCCTCTTCTTTGCACAAGCTGCCATCTTCTTCTTCTTCTTCTTCTTCTTCTTCTTCATCCCTTCCATCCTCCATTAAAATTCTATTTTGGTCTCTCTCTAGCTAGGCAAGTAAACTTAAGTGCTTTGAAAGTAAAAAGGGGTAAGTATGGTTATGTCTTTTTCTTTCTCCCTCTACCATAAGTCTAAGGGTTATAGTTGTGAATATTGTGTTTTGATGATTTACGGTATGATTTGTAGAAGAGAAAGCCATTGGAGATAAAGGGAAAAAGAAGGTGGTCGAAAGAGGAACAAATTGAAGCCAAAGGAAAAGCAAGAAGAAGGTTTGGGAAAATTTTATGTTATTTCATATTATATGATAAATTTGTTATTTTGGAATGTGTAAAATTGATTTGGGTTGAAATTATTGTGAATTAAGTTGAATTGATGGATTTTGGAGCATGATGAGTTTTAGGGGAAACTCTCCTCAAATTTTTGTCTGACCTTTAGTGTTTATTTCGGGTATTAGTGGAGTTATAAAACTCTAAATTGCATGATTTTGGTGGGTTTGGAAAATTAAGACATAAATCTGCATTTTTGCTAGAGATAGCCTTGGGCAACTTCTGGCTTTAAGGGTCCTAAAAATGAGATCAAACTTAATTTAGGGGTTTAGCCACCCCAATGAGAATAGTCTGGGTCATTTAGGCTATATCTGGAGTTTTAGATGTTGTATTAACCTAATATTTACGCCATGGGAAAGTTAACATCAAGGGGAACAACTATTTAAAAGGGCATTTTGCCTAAAAAGGGTGTTTATCCATCCTTTGGGAGTGTCCAAGTTAAGTGAGATCTGTAACCCTGCAGAATTTTGGGTTTTCATGCAATAAAATAGGGCTACATGGCAGTAAGTTTTACCTGACTTCCGTGTAAAATGATTTTGTCCCATTATTTTGGCCTAAAGCTAATGCTATATGGTGATTAGAGCTTTCCTAACCACTATATGAAGTCCTTTACCTTCGTATAAAACTTTTATACCACCGTGTAAAACCATTCTAGATAGCATCTTTTTGGTATCTCTTAGATTTCTCAGTTTACACAGCTGTCAGGAACACCTGACCGCCATGTGACATGGCCTGACTGTCGTATGACATGGTCTGACTGCCATGTAAAGACATTCTTTTTTCAATGTAATATTTTCATAAAGGGCTACATGGTGGTAAGGATTTCCTGACCACCGTGTGACCCTCCCAACTTTGCTTATTATATTGTTTTGCTATTTTTTTGGGATGACTCTTGATGTGGACTTTACGTAACCGGAAATAACATTTGGAAGGGTATGCAATAGCATTGATTATTCTTTAATATGATGATACATGTGATTAATGTAAACCTAATGAATGCGGTTTAAATTAAGAGCCTACAATAATCAAGTCATGGATAGATAGGCATGCCTATAGGATTTATTATTGCTGCAGCCTATCCGTTTGGATCCCGTTCAGGTACCTATGTGTTTGGTTCCTAATGGATCCCTATGTGTTAATGGATATTGCTTAAATCCCTATGCGTATATAATAAGAATCGCACTGTGCCTTCAGGCACCTATGTGTTTAACCCAATATCCACTACTAGGAAAAATGCAGGCAATGTGTGAGCAAAGAAAAGCAAAGGAATAATATGAGATATATGTATGCCTATTGATAATTGTTAAGTTACCTTTGAGTATATCTTTCATTAATTATACTATATGCATGTCCCATATGCCTGTATTATGATTTGATGACCACTGTGAGGGCTCATCAATTTCATATTTCCCCACTAAGCAATTATACTTAGCATGGGTGTTACATCCGTGTAGGTATAGGTGTTAGTGATAGCAATTTTGGAAGGACAAATGCGCATCTTCAAGAGCCAACATAATAGGACAAGTTTTTTTTTTGTAGGTTTTGTCCGTTGATGTAATAAAGTAATTGTAACCTTTTTGGGTTATAATATTATAATTTATAGTATGTATATGTTAATCTTAAGAGATGTATAAAATCGTATGTAGAATGATATAATGTATTTCACCTGTGATGTGTATAAATTGCATATGCCTATTGAATGGAATATAGGCCATTACGAAAAAGAAAGTTTAAAATTTTTGGCATAATTTAATGCATGTAAACTTGATAGTTAGATGAGTTACCTTGATTACATGTTGTGTGAGTGTAACAAACCTTATCCGTCATAGTGACTCGTCCATAGAGGGTATAGTTGGCTACGTACGGGTAAGGGGTGTTATAACCTATTAATTAAGAACATTCTAGAATCCAATTGTTTTTAGTAAAGAAATTAGAGGACACAAAAGAAATAAATATAGATTTTTGCATATAGGCATTGTTCAAATTGCTATTAAACCATTATTCAGGCTAGGATTAGATATTCTAGTTTTAATGTGCTTAAGAGATGCTGAAAATTTAGATTTCTCAAATTTTTTACTGGCAATGGCTGAAACAAACCTTGATAATAGACCAATATATTTTAACTGTTACCCATGATTTACCAGTAGTTTATATGATAGACATTTAATGGATACATTGACTCTAACAGTTAAGATAAAAAATTTGAATGTAAAAGAAGATGTTAAGCCAATTGCAGTAATTTATAGAGTTTATTACAAAGTCATGACTTCTTCAATTAATCCCAGATCTAAAAATACATTAACCAGAGATGAAACAACAATATTTGAAAGCAATAGAATACATTTTAATATTCAAAATCCTAAGATATTAAAAAGGGATGAAATAACTAGATCTAGTAGATGGAATTTGCAAGAGATTAATGAGCTAAGACAAATAGATTTAAATAATCAAATCTCTAGGATTACAGAACATAGGGATGGGTCTGTAGAGATATATTTTCTAATAATATTATTCAACCTAGGAGAATTTCTACATATTCTAATAGCAGAACACCTAGCACTGTTAAAACCGTCCTTAGATCTACTTTAACTAGAAATCTAGATTTAAGAGGATTAGATTTTAGAAATAGTATTCCCATACCATTATACATAGAAGAAAAAGAAACATCATTCAACCCGACTAGATCACAGATGGGAATTTTTTCTCAATTAAATCAATAAATTGACTTTTCAGATCAACAGAGAATTTCTAAAAGCATATTTAAAAGCAGATTATAATAATGAAAAAAGGGAATTGTATTTTAATAAATTTTTGCAAGATAAAGTGGAAAAATTTAGAAATCAATGGTATGAAGATATGAATGAAGGGTTAATTTCACTAACGGTCACTCAACTTATCACTTATCGCGCAAAAGTAACCGACTTTTTTTTTCTTACTTAAATGTCACTAAACTTTTAACATTTTTGCAAAAAAGTCATGTTGATCGGAATCCGGTGAGAACTATCGCCGGATTGATGACATGGCATGCCATGTCAGAAACTACATGTCGTTTAACAATATTTCCAACAAATGCTACATCTAAATCAATTTCACTCACGGTCACTAAACTTATCATTTATCGCGCAAAAATAACAAATCTTCTTTTTTTCAACTTAAATGTTACTGAACTTCTAACATTTTTGCAAAAAAGTCATATATTTACTATTCGTTGTCACGTGTCATATGCCATGTCATCAATCCGACAAGGGTTCTTGCCGGATTCCGGTCAACATGACTTTTTTAAAAAAATATTAAAAGTTCAGTGACATTTAAGATAGAAAAAAAAAGTCAGTTACTTTTGTGCAATAAGTGATAAGTTGAGTGACCATGAGTGAAATTGACCCTATGAATGAACAAGAAACAAATATCCCATTTTTTCTATGGTTTAAAAATTATTATACTAAGAATAAAATAGAATGTCCTTTTAAAAAAGAAATAAGCATGCTTAGTACAATAGGGAAGCTTTGGAATCTAGTCAACGATGAAGGAATAGTTTCTATACATCCACCATTAGAAAATATAATAATTAAATATAATGACCAAGAATTTGTAGGACAACCATTACTAGAAATTAAAAAAGAGACTCTTATGGCTAAAGATATGCATCATATAATCTTACAAACTAATTTTTCTAATCAAATGTTAGATATGATAGGAAACCAGTTAACTGGGGTAGAAACTTTAATGCAAAAACCACACAAGCCAAAAATATCTTTTAAAACGATAATATTAGAGGAAAAGCCTTTATTTAAGCCTTTTGAATTTAAAGGTCCTGCAGTAAATCTAAATAGGGAAGATCCTATATTAAAGAAAATAGAACAAAAATTAAATAATTTAGATTTAAGAGAAGACAAAATTATTAAATATGATAAATAAAAGGATAAATAAATAGCAGTAATTAATGAAGATTCTGAATCCGAAATAGAATTAGAAGAACAGTTTAATACAACTGAAGATTTTAATATACAAAAACTTCGATATAATAATCTGCTACCCAAAACTTATAATTATTATCCTAGACCAACTCCACATGATACTCACTATGAAGAAAAAGGACTTTAGACACAAGTTAAATTTGATCATACTTCAGTTTATGAATGGAATTTAGATGGTTTATAAGAATATTTAATATTAAATTTGTTACAAGAAATGTCTATGGCAGTTAGTGCCCATAGAGCTAAGGTTAATACTGAACAACAAGTAGCTCAAGCTATAATAACAGGTTTTACAGGTCAATTAAAAGGTTGGTGGGATTTTTATATCTCAGATGAACAAAAGCAACACATTTTAACAGCTAAGAAGATTATTATAAAACAAGAGAATAATATGCAAACTAAATCTTAAGTTGATGACATAGTTAATACCTTAATTTACCCAATCATGAAAAATTTTATATGAGATCTTAATTAATATCAAGAAAGAAATTCTGAAATATTATAAAATTTAACTTGTCTAAAATTACAAGATTTTAGATGGTATAAAGATCTATTTTTAACAAAAATAATGACTAGAACGTCTTGTAATAAGGCTTATTGGGGTCAATTTCACTCATGGTCACTCAACTTATCACTTATCGCACAAAAGTAACCGACTTTTTTTTTTCTATCTTAAATGTCACTGAACTTCTAACATTTTTTCAAAAAAGTCATGTTGACCAGAATCCGGCGAGAACACTTGTCGGATTGATGACATGGCATATGACACATGGCAACGAATAGTAAATATATGACTTTTTTGCAAAAATGTTAGAAGTTCATTAACATTTAAGTTGGAAAAAAAGAAAATTGGTTATTTTTGCGCGATAAATGATAAGTTTAGTGACCGTGAGTGAAATTAATTTAAATGTAGCATTTGTTGGAAATATTGTTAAACGACATGTTGTTTCTGACATGGCATGCCATGTCATCAATCCGGCGATAGTTCTCACCGGATTCCGGTCAACATGACTTTTTTGCAAAAATGTTAAAAGTTTAGTGACATTTAAGTAAGAAAAAAAAAAGTCGGTTACTTTTGCGCGATAAGTGATAAGTTGAGTGACCGTTAGTGAAATCAACCCGGCTTATTGGAAAGAAAGATTCTTAGCAGGGTTGCCAAAACTATTTGCTGAAAGAGTTAGGAATAAATTAAAACTTGATTATTATGGTATAGTTCCTTATCAGGAATTAAATTATGGTCAAATAATTTATTATGTTAATAATGAAGGATTAGCCATATGTTTTGGCATGAAATTAAAGGCAAAATTAAAAAGAGATAATTTAGCAAGAAAAAAGGAATTAGGAGATTTCTGTCAACAGTATGGTTATGAAAGTATTTGTGTACTTTTTGCATCAGTAAAAAGAAAGAATAAAATAAAGAGAAGATATACACCTAGAAGAAGGTATTACAGGCGAAAAGGAGATTATGATTAGAAAATAAAAATTCACCCAAAAGGAAAACTTATAGAAATAAGAAATTTAATAAAAATACTAATACAAGAGATTTAGTAATTTATTATAAATGTGGTAAACTAGGTCATTAGTAAAAAAATTGTAGAGTAAAGAATAAAGTTAATAATTTAGAAGTATCAAATGAATTAAAAAAATAAAATAATGAAAATAATAACAAATGATAGTTTTACTCAAAATGAATCAAAAATTTCAGATTTTTTAGAAAATGATTTAAATATGAAAAGTGAAGAAAATAGTACTAATAGTGAATCAGATTTATGTGAATGCATTCAAACTTGTAAGTGTAACAATATTAATATGCTTAATAATGAACAAGAATTTTTATTAGATATAATAGATAGAATAGAAAAAAAAATAATATTTATTGAGGCTTAACGAATTGGTAAGTTATAAAGAAGAAAGAAATAAAAAAATAAAATAATGAAAATAATAACAAATGATAGTTTTACTCAAAATGAATCAAAAATTTCAGATTTTTTAGAAAATGATTTAAATATGAAAAGTGAAGAAAATAGTACTAATAGTGAATCAGATTTATGTGAATGCATTCAAACTTGTAAGTGTAACAATATTAATATGCTTAATAATGAACAAGAATTTTTATTAGATATAATAGATAGAATAGAAAAAAAATAATATTTATTGAGGCTTAAAGAATTGGTAAGTTATAAAGAAGAAAGAAATTATAGAACAATGATTTTAATGAAATTTGTAATAGATTCAAACAAGTTAAAAAAGAAGCCTCAATTTAAGACTTAAAGGTTTAAACCAAGAAATTAATATTTTAAAAGGAAAAGTACAGTTTTTAGAAGAAGAGAATCTCAAAACTAGTTTAAGTAATCTATTTTCTAATACAAATAAAAAAAGGCATCCACATCATTAGTAATAAAAAAATCAAAAAATAAAAAATAATATGTTAATATTATTTATTAAAATAAATTATAAAAAATGGTATGTCAAATTAAATATAGCAATTAATGATGATTTTCACCTTTCTACTCTAGCCTTAATATATAGTGGAGCTGATCAAATTTGTATTCAAGAAGGACTTATCCCTATTGTAGACACCGGGTCTCAAATCGGTCCAAAATTAGTATTACCCAATGATAATAATAAAGACCGATTCATTGGCAAAAAAGTGAGGGTCGATCATTTTCTTATCAACATTGTTTTTTTTAGAAAATAAATAAAAAATATATTTTTTGAAAATTAAAAATAAAAAAGTAAGGTTGGAAGTGTTAATTTTGTGTCAAAAAGTTTTAATTTTAAAAAAAAAAAATTGGTGACTCGCAGCCGCGGCTGCGCGCGCCCCGCAGGCGCGGAGCACGCAGTGTGCATGCCCCGCATGTGCAAAGTGCGTGAGGTGCGCCCAACACCCCTTTTGCCGCATTTTTCACCGAAAATCAGGTTTTGGGGTTTTTAACCCATTTTTTAAGTGCTTTTTATTTTTAAAAGTATTTTTCTATTTAAATTAGGAATTTTCTTGATGAGGGGTATAAATAGAACATTTTGGAGAGAGAAAGGGGGATTTTTTGGGGGGAGAGTTGGAGAGAGTTCTTCTTGAGAGAAAAACCCAATTTTTGAGAGCAAAAATTTCTTTTTTTCATCTTTTTTGATTTTTCTTAGATCTAGAAAATATTTGGTGAACTTGAG
Organism: Excoecaria cochinchinensis; assembly: GCA_947683425.1. NCBI lineage: Eukaryota > Viridiplantae > Streptophyta > Magnoliopsida > Malpighiales > Euphorbiaceae > Excoecaria > Excoecaria cochinchinensis. The sequence goes on along the minus strand of CANTUQ010000132.1, from coordinate 2,845,825 downwards.
TAAGGAAAATTAATTTCCTTAACTTGAGTTTTCTTATCAAAACATCAAAAATCAATTTTTTGAGTTTTTTTATGTTCTTGATTTTTTTGATAAATCTTTTTAGTTTATTTTTTAATTTTGACAAGGAAAAAATAGATTAAGATATCTTGCTTCTAAATTATCAAATCTGAGGGTAAAGATTTTTGGATGTATTTATTTTTGCTATCTCATTTTATTTAATTTATTTTATTTTATTTTTTATTTTATGTCTAAATATTATTATTTTCTATTAGATGTTTATTTACCTTCCTCGTTTTCATTTATTTAATTTTCATTGGTTTATTATTATTATTATTATTATTATTATTATTATTATTATTATTATTTGTTTATCGTTATTATTATTATTATCATTGTTATTGCTATCATTACTATTATTATCATTAGTGTTATTATTATTAGTATTATTATTTTCATTATTATTATTATTATTATTCTTATTATTATTCTTATTATTATTATTATTATTATTATTATTATTATTATTATTATTATTATTATTATTCTTGTTGTTGTTGTTGTTGTTGTTGTTGTTGTTGCTGTTGTTGCTGTTGTTGCTATAATTATTATTGTCATTATCATGTTTGCATGGCTAGTTTTGTGGGGCTTCTTAATTCCTTTTGTATGTGTGTTAATTTCATGCTATATTTCCCTTATTTTCATTATTATTTAGTTGATTTTAGAATTATTGCTAATATTTTTATTTTTATTTTTTTATTGGAGCTTAAAATGTAATCTTGCTTGTGTGAGCATTTTTGTGACCAAACGAAGGGGTAACGACGCGTAGGAGACTACATCGCTTGGGTGAGACCTTACATACCCTTTATTCGTGTGATTGTGTTTTTTATAAATAAAGTATTTTTATTTTATACGCGTGTAACATAAAAAAAATTACAAAAATATTTTTATAACTAAACCGGAATTTTTACTAATAAATTGGAACCAATATCCTTAATTTTAGCCAAGGAATGTAAAATGTCATGGATTAAAATGAAGAGTTAAAATTTCTAAAAATGGGATCACTCATCCCGGTTTTTCAAGCCAATAGCCGAAATAATTTTTTGATCTCTCTTTAAGTGAGCATGAAGGAACCAATGTTCCTAAACCGAATAAATATCCCGATTTATGCATGTCTCCTCTTTTGTTAATTTTGCTTAATTGTTTAGATTTATGTTATATATCTTGTGGGCCCTTATAATTAATTATTTTTTGGGGCAAATTTATTTTACTTTTCTTTTCATTTGGGGGATTGTATTTGTCCCAATTTCTCCTTTGTAATGATGTTTTTATGTATTTATCACTTTATTTACCGCATTATTTACTACTTTATTTTTAGCTTTTCATTTACAGCTTTCTCGATGTTTGAAGTGCGCCTTTAATAAATTGAATTAATCGCATGAGAGGAGAGGTGAAATTTTCTAATTTAAAAACTCATTTATAATTAACCAAGGTATAAATAAGAGTGAAGTTCCGAACACCTTCTCTCGTTTAAGACCTCGAGATTAGATGACCTTTTCCCAATTTCTTGTAAATTGGATGGCGACTCTAAAATACCTCAAAGGTGCCTAAAGGTTTCATGGGACTAAATGACCTTTCTCAATGTCCTATTGGGTGGGAATTCCAAAATGTCTCATGTTACCCAAGATCAAATGACGCAAAACAATCCCTCGAGCCCTAAAAGCGAGCCTATTAAGAGGGCCTTTCCAGTTCGGCACGCGTCACAGTGGGAACTCCACTGGGGACTTTGAGACTTTTCTCTGAAAGTGTCTTGGTCAAAATATATAATTGAGTTTTAAAAACTAAATTTCCATCTCTCTTCTAAAATTGAATTGCATCATGCTAGAGCCTTAGAATTATGTTAGTTTATACCCTTAGTTTACCCCAGTGCATTCCTAAAACACAACTCTACTTTCACTCATTGTAGGGAAGTGCTCAAGATAATCATCAGCCCAAGCCTTATACCAACATGGTATGTCAAATGGAGACCCAATTGGTCATTATGCTTGTGATGAGCTAGACCTGTTGGCGGGGACCATGCTTGGGTAGCCCTAAAGTAAAAAGCTCATGTAATGGCAATAGATACTTCCCCTAGGTAAAATGAACCGTAAAACAATGCTTGTGATGTGGGCTATCATGTATTGAACAAAATCAAATGAATTAAGTGGTCTTCTATTAAAAGCTTTCATGCCCCGATGGGTTCACCTTAATTTGATTGAAGTGTTTAAATACATGATGGTCGAAACCCATACGTATGAACATTTTTTAGAGACGTTGTGCTGCCGGTTTTTCGCTATGCACCATACACATCCATTGGCCTCCCCGTTAACCCATGGATTAAGCCCACCTAGGGAGAGACCAATTGACCTCGTGCACGGGAGTTAAAAGGTCAGAAGGTTCTACTTGCTTGCATGTGGTCGTGAATGTTGCACAACATGCTCACGCATTACGTGTCATTCATGCACACATAAAATAAAAAAAATATTAATTAACAAAAATAGACAAATGAATAAAAACTCATACATTTCATTCCGTGTGTGTACATTCTATTCTGTGCACACAATTTTCACATGTACATATCATCCTGCGCATAAATTTATTCCATGCATAGCACGATCATGCATTACATGTCATTCATGCATCATTCTAACTCCTTAATTTTTCAGCCACTATAAACCATTTGCCCAGGTGGTCTAGGAATTCCAATGGACGACTAATCAGAAATCCATTATTTAAGCTGCCAGAGTTAGCACCTATATCGGGTTCAAATTGGGATGAAAGTTCAGATTTTTCTTCAGAACAATCTTTAAGGTCAATAATGGCAGATTTACCACAAAAAATGGGTGCTTTGATAGCACAGGATTTTGGCAAGAGACTTGAGGATTTTGAGAGAAGGATACTAGCCATGATGGGAAACATTGCTGCTCAAATGGCACCAAGTGCCAGGCAACCGTATATAGCCCCTGCTGTGGAGCAAGTTGAACCGCCTATTATGGAGGAGGCTCTTATGGCAACCGCTACCATACAACAACCAGCTGTTGAGCTAGAGCAACGGCACCAGCTGAGAAGAGAAGAATTCCTGACACAAAAGATGATTTCATAGTGGAGGAAGAGGATGAGCTAGTAATTCCTCGGGCTATGAGAAACAAAGTTTTCAAAGTAGAGGATGATGTAGTGAGGAAAATGGAAGAAAAGATCAAAGCAATTACGCGCTTGTTGTCAATAGGGAAAAGGATCAGCCTTAAAGATATAGATTTGGGTGATGAAGAGCTGCTGCCCCAGAGGTTTAAGATGCCAGACCTGCCAAAATTTGACGGTAGTTCGAACCCTTCTGTACACGTTAAGCAGTACACCCAGATCATGAAGGGTACAGGACTAACGAAGAAATAGAAGGTAGAGTATTTCTAGCTTAGTCTGATGGGTCCAATAGTCGATTGGTACCATGGGTTAGATAGAAGATCTAACGAGGATTGGGATTTGCTGACTGAAGAATTCCTTAAGCAATATGATTGCAGCACAAGAATGGAGGTCACTCTAAAAGACCTAGAGCTACTATAGCAGAAGCCTGGAGAGTCTTTCTATGAATACCTGACACGGTGGAGGAACAGAGTTATGAAAATAAAGAGGAAGCCAAACACTCCGGACTAGATCAGGCTTTTTATCAAGAACTCCAACCCATATCTAAAAGATGGGCTAAAGATGAAGGGACTCAAAGACTGGGCGTCGCTCAAAGAGATAGCCAGCGAAGCTGAGGCTAAACATCTAGACAAAATGCCTAAGTCTGCAAACCTGGCCTTGGGCAAAAGCAAAGGAAGTAGCAGTGGTAATAGGGGCAAGGCTCGGGCAGCAGAAGTCTCAGCCACAGGAATGACTCAGCACCACCTCACTATCTCAGGTAGGCCATTATCTTGCCATTTCATCCATCTTATCAAGGAAGGGAAGTTACAACCCTTGCCAGCCGGGCCTGCCCCAAGCCAAGGACAACCTAGACACAGAACAGACTGGTATTGTGTATATCACTAGTACACAGGGCATAGAACAGACTATTATCGTCCTCTGAGAGATTGTATTCAAGAATTAATGCCCGGCCTAGAGGAAGAAAGAAAGAATTAGAGTTGTTACAATGCCATTTTTCTATAATGTAAAATGTGTTCCTGAACTATGCACTTATTTCTCTAGTTAATTTAATAGTATAAGCTTTTCTTATGTATGCATTGTCATATCTTATTGCATCGTGCACAATAATAATAATAATAATAATCAAAACATTGATTTAATAAACACTGTTTCATTCAATCTCAAGGAAAAAAACATCTTGGTTGCATCCAAGCTGACTCCTGAAGTGAGATAAAATTTGAGAGATAAAAAAAAAAGAAAAAATAGAAAAAGATATATATATATATATAAAGTCTTTGCTTGGACCTATGAAGACATGCCGGGAGATGATCGTGAAGTCGCCAAACACGCTATACCGACATATCCCAATCATGGACCAATCAAGCAGAAATTCAGAAAACTCAGGCCAGAATGGGCAGAAAAGGTTAGAAGGAGATATCCACAAGCAGAAAAGGGGCCAAATTTCTTATCGAAGCGCAATGCCCGACTAGGTTGGTCAATGTTGCCCCTAATAGTTGAGAAAAGAAGTGCGTGTATGTGTAAAATATCAAGATTTAAACAAAGCTTATCCACAAAAAAATGAAAAGAAAATAAATAAACAAAAAAAAAAGAAGAAAAAGAAAAAAAAAGAAAAAAAAAAGAAGACAAAAAGAGAGAGAAGGGAAAGAATTGATACGTAGATATGGCCAAGTTCATTGAGAAGAATTTGATGCAGTCTTTCGCACGATGTTGTGTCTAATAACGGGGTGCAATTTATGGCAGAAACCAAGAAACTACTATAGAAGTAAAAGTTTTGAGCATCATAAGTCTTCTTCATATTGCCCTCAGGCCAATGGGGTGGTTGAAGTGGCCAACAAGAATGTTAAGAAGATCTTGCCCAAAATAGCCTAGAACTATAAGGATTGGACAGAAAAGCTGCCTTTTACACCTTGGGGCAAAAGAACCACTGTCATAACCTCTACAGATGCCACGCCTTATTTTTTAGGTTTATGGGAAGGAAGTAGTGTTGCCAACAAACGTCAAGCTCAGTCCTTGCGGGAAGTCATGGAAGCCAAGATTCCAGAAGCCAACTGGACGCAGCAATGATAGGAGCAATTGAATATGTCAGACCAAAACAGATTGCGAGCCCATTATCACAACCAGATCTATCAAAAGAGACTTGCCCGATCATTCGATAAGGAAATCAGAAAGCACCTGCTAAAAGAGGGAAATTTAGTCTCCTAGCATACGAGACCAGGTGTTCTGGACATACAGGGTAAATTCAAGCCGATATGAGAAGGTCCATTTATTCTAAAAAAGTTGTTGTCCAAGGGAGCAGCGATTTCGATAGACAGTGATGGAAATGAATTCAAAGAACCAGTCAGCATCGACAGACTCAAGAGGTTTCATGGCTAAAGATAACAAAAAATCAAAAGAAAAGAATAAATGTCTTGCGGGTCAAAAATCGAAAAAAGGCGATCTTGTAAAAATTAAGGGCTAAGAGAAAATATTCAATCAAGAAAATCCGAGAGGGATGATTGATAATAGGAGTCGAATGCACCCGAAGTGTTACTCCCTGAGATTGAATAAAACTTGTGTTTTTGCATCACATGTCTAGGCATGATTATTGTTGTTGCTATACGGTATATATAAATAGGAAAACATGCATAAGCTAGGCATAAACACACGATTAAATGGTTAAGAGAAACCTGCAGCATGCGTAAGAACATATGATGGAACAAGCTTCATTCAGGATCATAATGAATAAAACTTCATTTGACAAATGCTCCTCCTCCTACCCTTCAAATAAAAAAAAAAGAAAAAAAAAAGAGGCCGTTAGAGATGAAAACCGTGACTGGCTCTCTAAGCAAAAGTTAGGCCGAATGGCAGAGTGAAAGCCTGGAAACAAGCAGTCTATCCTATAAAAAATAAAATAAATAAAAGCTACTGGAGTGGATTGGCTCCATTCCAGGCAAAAGTTAGGCAAACGGTTATGTGAAAATCCGCAAATGGACGCATTTCTCGCAAAGAAAAGCTAGTGTGAAAATCCACAAGGGACGCACTACCTTCAATTAATAACTTCCAATCCCTGGAGTGATAAGGCAGCATCACTTAGGATGACCTCACTTTAGGTAGATAGTGTGTGATGTAGAGCACAAGCCGGAATCATGGGGGCAAAGATGTTGTACAGCTCATAACAAAAGGGCACATGCTCATTAACCCAGGGGCAAAGATGCACACCTGACAGTTCTCTCTGAAAAGGTTATGGGTCAAAGTCCCTAAGCCAAGATGATACTTCTAGACCTTTGGGGGCATGATCGAGCAGCCAGGAAGTACCATCAACAAATCCCTTAACTGCCTAGGATGTGGTCTATCCATTTTTGCATCTCACGTGCATTCCACATGTACAATTTTTTACATATCTTTTTGCACAACTTTACACCTGCATGGCCTTTCATGATGCCCAACATGCATTCACACATGTATGAACTTTGTATATATGTTGCATATGTAATTCTTCACGCACATTTCATGTACCTAACCTCTGCATACATGCAACACATAATTCTTTGCACATGTTTAGCATGCATATCACATGTATTTAATCCTTTACATGTATAGTTGTGTACATATAATTTTTGTACATTAATCCCTAACATGATTTGTGCATATTTCTTTGCACATACATTTTACACACCATTATCTTTAAGTCCTTTTTTCAAGGCATTTTCATTATCTTCGGAGCATTATTTTTAAGTCTTTTTTCCAAGGTATTCTCAGTCTCTTCGAAGCATTACCTTTAAGTCCTTTTTCCAAGGCATTCTCAGTCTCTTCGGAGCATTACCTTTAAGTCCTTTTTTCCAAGGCATTCTCAGTCTCTTCAGAGCATTACCTTTAAGTCCTTTTTTCTAAGGCATTCTCAGTCTTTTCGGAGCATTATCTTTAAGTCCTTTTTCTAAGGCATTTTCAGTCTTTTCGGAGCATTTTCTTTAAGTCCTTTTTCCTAAGGCATTCTCAGTCTCTTCGGAGCATTATCTTTAAGTCCTTTTTCAAGGTATTCTCAGTCATTTCAGAGCATTATCTATAAGTCCTTTTTCCCAAGGCATTCTCAATCTCTTCGAAACATTATCTTTAAGTCTCTTTTCCAAGGCATTCTTAGTCTCTTTGGAGCATTACCTTTAAGTCCTTTTTTTCAAGGCATTCTCAGTCTCTTTGAAGCATTATCTTTAAGTTCTTTTTCCAAGGCTTTTTCAGTCTCTTCGTAGCATTATCTTTAAGTCCTTTTTCCCAAGGCATTCTCAGTCTCTTCGAAGCATTATCTTTAAGTCCCTTTTCCAAGGCAATCTCAGTCTTTTCGGAGCATTATCTTTAAGTCCTTTTTCCAAGGCATGCTCAGTATCTTCGGAGCATTATCTTTAAGTTCTTTTTTCCAGGGCATTCTCAATCTCTTTAGAGCATTATCTTTAAGTCATTCTCAGTCTCTTCGGAGCATTATCTTTAAGTTATTTTTTCCAGGGCATTCTCAATCTCTTTAGAGCATTATCTTTAAGTCATTCTCAGTCTCTTCGGAGCATTATCCTTCAGAACGTTAAGCTTTTTTCCAAAATATTCCAAATTCTTTCAATCCAAGAGGATGACAATCACTTTGTAGTCAATTTAATGGCTCGGTGATATTCAAGGACGTCCGCACTTCGTCGTCTTGTCAGCGACTCGGCGCGATCCGAAAGGATAACATTCACAATTCAAATCACAACACTGTTTTCCAAGGAGTAGCCGGTTCTTCAGGAGGTCGCCTCAGGTATGCGCTTCTTTCATTTTTTTCTGAATTTTGGCTCACCTAGGCACCTAAGTTATAGGTTCCCCAAAATTAGGGGCAATTGTAGACACCGAGTCTCGAGGCGATCCAAGATCAGGATTACCCAATGATAAGATTAAAGACCAATTCATCGGCAAAAAAGTGAGGATCGATCGTTTCCTTATCAACATTATTTTTTTTTAGAAAATAAATAAAATATATATATTTTGAAAATTAAAAATAAAAAAAGTAAGGTTGAAAGTGTTAATTTTGTGTCAAAAAGTTTTGATTTAAAAAATAAAAAATTAAAAAAAAAATCGGCGACTCGCGGCCGCATTCAGCTTGCGCGCCCCGCAGGCGCGCCTGCGCCTCAGCGCGTAAGGTGTGGCTGCACCTCAGAGCGTGAGGCGTGGCCGTAGGCTCGCCCAGCTCCCCTTCCCGCACGCCCAGCACCCCTTTTGCCGCATTTTTCGCCGAAATTTAGGTTTTAGTGTTTTTAACCCATTTTTTAAGTGTTTTTTATTTTTAAAAGTATTTTTCTAATTAAATTAGGGTTTTTATTGATGAGGGGTATAAATAGAACATTTTGGAGAGAGAAAGAGGGATTTTTTTTGGGGGAGAGTTGGAGAGAGTTCTTCTTGATAGAAAAATCCAATTTTTGAGAGCAAAAATTTCTTCTATTTCTTTTTTCTTGATTTTTCTTAGATCTAAAAAATATTTGGTGAAGTTGAGGAAAGAAAATCAATTTCCTTAACTTGGGTTTTCTCATCAAAACATTAAAAATCATTTTTTTTAGTTTTTTTGTGTTCTTGATTTTTTTTTATAAATCTTTTTGAGTTTATTTTTGAATCTTGACAAGGAAAAAATAGATTGAGACATATTGCTTCCAAATCATCAAATCTGAGGGTAAAGATTCTTGGATCTATTTATTTTTGCTATCTCATTTTATTTTATTTTATTTATTTTATTTTTTATTTTATGTCTAAATATTATTATTTTCTATTACATATTTATTTACCTTCCTCATTTTCATTTATTTAATTTTCATTGGTTTATTATTATTATTATTATTATTATTATTATTATTATTATTATTATTATTATTATTATTATTATTATTATTATTATTATTATTATTATTATTATTATTATTATTGTTATCATTGTTGTTGTTATTATTATTTGTTTATCTTTTATTATTATTATTATTATTATTATTATTATTATTATTATTATTATTATTATTATTATTATTATTATTATTATTATTATTATTATTATTATTATTATCATCGTTGTTATTGTTGTTGTTGTTGTTATTGTCGCTCTAATTATTATTGTCATTATCATGTTTGCATGACTAGTTTTGTGGGGCATCTTATTTCCTTTTGTATGTGTGTTAATTTCATGCTATATTTCCCTTATTTTCATTATTATTTAGTTGATTTTAGAATTATTGCTAATATTTTTATTGTTATTTTTTTTTTATTGTGGCTTAAAATGTGATCTTACTTGTGTGAGCATTTTTGTGACCAAACGAAGGGGTCACGATGCATAGGAGACTACACTGCTTGGATGAGACCTTACTAACCCTTTATTCGTATGATTGTATTTTTATAAATAAAGTATTTTTATTTTATACGCTTGTAAGATAAAAAAATCATGAAAATATTTTTATAACTAAACCGAAATTTTTACTAATAAATTGGGGCCAATGTCCTTGATTTTAGCCAAGGAATGCAAAATGTCATGGATTAAAATGAAGAGTTAAACTTTCTAAAAATAAGATCACTCATCCCGGTTTTTTAAGCCAATAGCCGAAATAACTTTTCGATCCCTCTTTAAGTGAGCGTGAATGAACTAATGTTTCTAAACCGAATAAATATCATGATTTATGCATGTCTCCTCTTTTGTTATTTTTACTTAATTGTTTAGATTTATGTTATATATTTTGTGAGCCCTTGTAATTAATTATTTTTTTGGAAAAATTTATTTAGCTTTTGTTTTCAAATAGGGGATTGTATTTGTCCCAATTTCTCCTTTGTAATGATGTGTTTTGTGTGTTTATCGTTTTATTTACCACTTTATTTGCTGATTTATTTATAGCTTTTCATTTACCGCTTTCTCGATGTTTAAAGTGCGCCTTTAATAAATTGCATTAATCGCGTGAGAGGAGAGATAGAATTTTCTAATCTAAAAACTCATTTATAATTAACCAAGGCATAAATAAGAGTGAAGTTCCGAACACCTTCTCCGGTTTAAGACCCTGAGGTTAGATGACCTTTTCTCAATTTCTTGTAAATTGGGTAGCGACTCCAAAATACCTCAAAGGTGCCTAAAGGTTTCATGAGACTAGATGACCTTTCCCAATATCCTATTGGGTGGGAATTCCAAAATGTCTCATGTTACCCAAAATCGAATGACACGAACCAATCCCTCGAGCCCTAAAAGTGGGCCTGTTAAGAGGGCCTTTCCGGTTTGGTGCGCATCACAACTACCAAGTAGTTCTGCAACTGGTTCTAAATTATTCATTAAATATAAATTATCACAAGTAAAAATTTGCAATAAAGGTTATTGTTTTAAAACTCAATTAATATTAGTAAAGAATTTAAATTCAAGTCTTATTTTAGGATCACCTTTTATTGCTATGCTTTATCCTTTCTAGGTTTGTGATGATGGTATAATAACAAAAATTCTAGACAAGGATATATTATTTGAATTTGCTTTCTGTAACGCCCTCGACGCCCCCGTTGGAAGGACGTCGGTGCGCTACCTCATGCTCACTCAGAGACACGTATACATATCATAGTGGAAGCGTACAATAACAGTAATACTCATAAACTAAAGATCTTAACATGATATTAAAATATATTAAATACATCATTCAAATATTACATAAGGATCTATTGTAACACCCCCTTCGTCCTCGTTGGAAGGACGCGGGTGCGCTACCGACGCTCCTTCACATACATGCAACTTACGCTAAGCGAAGGCATATAATCATGCAAAAACACGGGGAAATTAAAAACTTTTGAGGGCACAAGGTGATCATGCATTCCATCGCACACACACACACGAGCACTAAGCGAAAGCATACTATCATGCACACAAGCATTCATTCAGCGGAAGCATTCAATAGGCAGAAAAGATATAAAAATTAATTCAAGACGTTAATATTCAAAAACACTTACATAGCCCAAAATTATATCAAGATCTTTAAATCTATACATATACAAAACATTACTGAATTACAAAATCCAAAATTACATAAGCTGATAACAAAATACAGAACTTCTAAACTCCTATGTGGCCGACCCTGCAGATGCTCGACTCGAATCGAACCAAACCTGCCACCTGCACGGGAAAAGAGCCCGTGCTAAGCGATAAACGCTTAGTGGGGAAAACATACAAGCAATATGAACGACCATTCACAATGGTCGCCAAAGCAAGTCACATACGCAAATGGCACATGCAAATAACCATAACAGATGGATATACAAGCCTGCATAGGAAAGCCATGCATTCGAAAGATCATACACACATACTTATACAAATTACCTGAGTGCTCATCTCAATATCATATTCGTCCGAATACTACACTCTTATATCATATTAAGCAAAGCCCCAAGCAGACAAAGGATCACAGTAGATACAAATATTCATGTAAAACTACATACAAATTCTCATGCATATACTTACCGGGCTCGCCGAGAGATCAGCTAGCAACACTTCACCGTATATAATCTCGTGAACATTTACACATGCAAATATCATACCAAGGTACCGTTACTTTAGCGGAAACCCGTTTTCATGCAACACAGTTACCAAGCAATAATACAATCAACTACCATGCATCATTACCAGGTATCAACATATACTTTAATCATGTCACAAGACACATACAATAAACGGAACCCAAGGTATAACATCAAATCACCACACTTCCACTGCTCGACTCTAATCCATACAATATCATGCCTTGAAATGTAAACACATGAACACACGCCGAAATCACTACAATAGGATAAACTAGAGAGAGAGAGAGAGAGCGCACGCAACATAACACCATATATATAACATTCCAAGGTCAAGAACACATTCATACGTATTTTGATTCACATACATCACCATAACAGTCAATAGTATAAAATCATGGTTGTGCACGTGTTTACTAATCATAGCATTCAAAACCTATTAATTCATATTCTTATAAGCATGACATGATAAAGTATATTCATGGCATTCGAAAGATCATGGTCACAGCCATGCATGTCTTAGTTCCAGTACTTATATTCCACAATCGACGGCATACAATACATTCACAATATGATATACATATACATATATATGCAGATAAATATGTCCAATTCACATGTTCAGGTCATACTCAACCCATTCAGAGGTTCATAATCACATTCGGATACATAACCGATTCACATGTCCAGAATCATGCTCATTCGAATATCACATTCTCTTGTTCATATTAGGCAAAACAAACAGAATACCTGCTGACTCAAAATAGTGGATAACGAGTATACTATCACCACCTTACGGGTGCGAATCGAATTCTATCATATAATTTTATTCAAAACATTTTTCTGAAGGGGATCTTAAACAAGATCCAAACACATTAAAAATGATCGCGAGGATCTGAGCATATAAAGGGTTCGCGAGGAACCAAACGGGGGACCTGATCAGGCAAAGGGGCTGCAGCTAACGAAACTCTATTAGGCATGCCTAACTATCCACTAGACTGACTCTTGCAGGCCATGCAAAAATATTCCATAATCGAAACATAATATTCAATATAATACGATGCAACAAAGATAATTACAGTTAAATATAACTTAAAAACTGAGGTGACGTTAAATAACTATTAAAACCCAGAACATAAGTTAAAATGAACAAAGGACAAGAATTAAAACATCAAAATTCAAGACAGGAGACATTTAGAAACATGTTGTGGGAGAGGAGGCGGTCACTACTCGTGACAGATGTCACTACTCGTGACAGGGGCTTACTGTCATGACTCGTGACAGTCGTCACTACTCGTGACAGTCGTCACTACTAGTAACAGGGGCTTGGCTTACTGTCACGACTCGTGACAATCGTCACTACTAGTGACAGGGGCTTACCGTCACAACTCGTGACAGTCGTCACTACTAGCGACAGGGACTTGGTTTACTGTCACGACTCGTGATAATCGTCACTACTAGTGACAGGGGCTTACTTTCACGACTCGTGACAGTCGTCACTACTAGTGACAGGGCCACGAAATTTCCAGGCAAAAACTCAATAACTTCAATCACCACATGCAATAACATACTTAATCATTCAATTAATCCAACTAAATAGAAACCACAAATTAGCAAAACTCATATATGCATAACTCACAAAATCACAATCTTAAACTCACAAAGTAAATCCTAAACTCAACAACTTCAATTTTTACTTCCAAAATTCAACAATCAATCATCACAACTTAAATCAACCAAAACCCATAACATTTATACTAACATGAATATCTTTAAACATCAATTTCTCAGAAATTCCATCAAAGATACCAAAAATCATGAAAATGCACAACATAAATGGCACATAAATTCCCAAACTCACATACCTTCAATTCAATCCTAATCATGCATTACTAACTCATCTACCCACATCAATCATACCTATACACATGCCAAAACACTCAAAATTCCAGAGATTTAAACAATACAAACTCATTTACATCCTAAGTGAGAATTAGGCACAACAACTCACAAGTGTAATTTCATAAATCAAAGCTCCCAAACCTGATTTCTTTGAAGCTTCAAAACCCCATCTTCACCTTCTCTTTACCCTTGAGCTTCTCTTGATACCCAAAGCTTGCACAAAACCAAAAGCCACAAATTACTCATCCAAAAACCTTTACTTAAACAAAATCAAAAGAAGAGAAGGAAGGAGATGAACTCAAAACGCAGGGAACCCTAAATGCCACACTCACCTCTTCAATCTTGCTCTAAACTCAAACAAAGCAACCAAGGATCTTGCAAGAAACCAGCCACCAAGAAAGGAGATGAAGTAGAGGATGAACAAGGAAAAGAGAGAAGAAAACCGAGAAAGAGAGGAGAGAGGGACGTGAGGCAGATTTCCTTTCCCTCTTTTCTCTTTCTTTTCCCTTTTCATTAATTGCTCCACCTACTCATTCCACTTGGCAACTTCCTATAGGAACAATAATCCCACTTTTGACTTTCAAACTTGGCACCATACTCTCACATACACCATATAATACTTGAGTAGATATTTTCCATCTTAGGTACCAAACACACAATCCACTATATTATTGCCTTTAGTCCATGTTACCAAACAACACACACTAGATAAAAACCCCCAACAAACATCCTACAACCATACACTACAAGCACACTCTAACATTTCTCTTCTTAACATACTTAATTAATTACTTGCCATTAAGTTCTTATTATCCAAATTCCTCATGCACAAATTATCGAATTACCCTTCACTTATCCGACTTAACTTGCCAAGTCCGACTAGGCCTGATTTTGGGGTGTGACATCTATAACAAAATTTACATATGCCACAATCCAAAATAATACATATACAAAAAGAATACAGGAGGAGTACAAAATAAATAAAGACTCTACTCCTAGTGGCCAATCCTACAGATGCGCGACTCAAGCGGAACCAAAACCTGCCACCTACACGGGAAAAGAGCCCGTGCTAAGCGATAACGCTTAGTGGGAAGGAATAAGAACAATAGAACACAATACAATAATATCATACCATAACATATAAATATAAATATAAATATATGCATAAACATACATAAATCTCTAAGTAACAAAATAGAGATACAAGAATCATAGTCACTATAAGAATACTTAATTTAATAACAGCACGTGCAAAGCAAAATACAGTAATTGGATTCACATAATTTTCATAACACTTCACTACGAAAAAGCCGACCACTACTAAGCATAGCCTGAATTTCACTGGTGGTGGATACGGGAACACTACACGGGAGACCGAAACCTCAAAACATTTATACCCAAAGGTATCAAGGGAGACCGAAGTCTCAAAACATTTCACTATCAAAATGACCATCTCGGAGGTCGACCGAAAGACCCAAACGGGGCCAACACTGGCAGCTGCACTCACTAACCCTTTATAAGCATGCTTATCTATCCACTAACATGACACTTCAAGCTTAACTCACACACACGAAACCCAACATTGGACAAATACGCAACAACTAAGTCAAACACTAGCGAAGCAATAATCACTCATCAAGCATGCTAGAATCAAAATCAAACACTAACGTAGCATAGGCATTACACAATTCCAGGGCACTAATATTAGCAATGAAAAGCAAAACTTGACCCATGCAAGAGTGAGAAACGATGCAAAGGATTTTTAAGATGAATTTTTAGGAAAAACATGGCTTTTAAGGTAGTATGCAAATCCCCTAAAATCAAACACCATTTTAAAAGCCGAATTTCAAAAACAGGAAAGGGTTACACGGCGGTATGGGGATACCTTACTGCCGTGTAGGATACCCCACACGATGGTGTAGAGAGAGCCCTACCGCCATGCAGAAGGATCAACAAATAAGGGAAACAGAGGCAAGTTACACGGCGGTATGCACTCTCCTTACCGTCGTGTAACATGTTACACGACAGTATGGAACTCTCTTATCGCCGTGTAAAAAGACGGCAAGCCAAAAATACAAGGACATAATAGGATTACACGGCGGTATGCCCTACCTTACCGCCGTGTAAACCACCCAGAACCCAGATTTTGCAAAAAATCACACTTGTTTACATGCAAACTTTACTCCCAACTCAAAACCACTTTAACCCAATCATGCTTACACTCTTCAAATTACTAAACACATTCAATCTAACATGCTCAAAATCATTTATAGACATAATTACACCATTAAACTTAACTCAATTCATGTAAAAATACAAAGCTCAAATCACTTCAATATCACATACGTATTATCACTATAACACTAGCATTTTACCACTATCACTACTCAATTTCAGTACATGCATAAACACATACAAAACATTCACAATTCCAGAAACTTTATACATAATACACACATAATCCAAAGTGAGAAAATAGAGCAAACAAACTCCCAAACCTCAAAAGTGAAGCTTCAATCCAATTCCTTCACAAATCCAACTTTCTCTTTTCCTTTGTTGTTCCTTCTCTCCTCCGAATCTTGCACAAACCCAGCCAAAACACACTTAATCAAACCATGCAAACACTCAACTAAAACCAGAAATAAGGAAGGAGAAGAAGAACCCAAAGAAACCCAAGCAAATCCCAGCACTTACCTTTCAAAACCCAGCTCTAAAACTCAGAAATCCAACCTTAGCTTGAAGACTCACGTTGGGCAAAGTAAGAGAGAGCAAGAAAGAAATGAAGAAGAAGGAGGAGAAGAAGAAGAGGAAATGTAAACAAAAAGAAAATCTGCCTTTCCTTGCTTTCCCTCTCTCCTTCACTCACTTCACATTAATTGCTCTCACCAACTTAAACCACATGGCACAATCCCATTGAACCAAAGGTTCCTCCTTGACTTTCATGCCCAAGGCACAATACACGCCACATACTAGATAATTCCTTAAATACACTTTACATCCTTGGTACCACACACCACATACACACTAGATAATTGCTCCACTTAATTTCTTTAATTTAAATTTTGCAATTTAATCCTTAATGTCCCAATTCCTGATGCACAAATTACTAAAACACCTTTAATTTTCTGACTTAGCACGCGAATTCCGACTAGGCCCTTTTTGGATCGTTACATTTTCCCATACTTTCTAGAGACATTATTAAGGCAAAAGATAATATTCAAAAAATTAATTTAATAAATAATAAAAGAAATCATATAAAATTATTAGTAGAAGAAATAAATGAAAACCGTATAGAAGTTCAATTCAAAAGTAAAAGAAAAAATTAAAGAAATAGAAGAAAAATTTTCAAGACAAGTTTGTGCTCCTATTCCTAATGCTTTTTGGGATAGAAAGCAGCATATAGTAGAATTACCATATGAAAAAGATTTGGATGAAAAGAAAATTTCCATTAGGTCGAAAGCTATACATATGTCAGAAGAATTAAAAAGTCTTTATAAGAAAGAAATACAAGAACTTAAAGATAAAAACCTAATTAGAGACTCTAAATCACCTTGGTCTTATTCAACCTTTTATGTTATGAATGCAGCAGAATTAGAAAGAGGTTCTCGTTGATTAGTTATAAATTATAAGCCATAAAATAAAGTCTTACAATGGATCAAATACCCTATTCTTAATAAGATGGATTTATTAAAAAGACTATATAATGCAAAAATATTTTCAAAATTCGATATGAAATTAGGTTTTTGGCAAATATAGATTCAAGAGAAAGATAGATATAAAATAGGTTTTAATACTCCCTTTGGTCGTTATGGATGAAATGTCATGCCTGTTGCTCTTAAGAATGCTCCATCAGAATTTCAGAATATAATGAATGATATAATTGAACCAATAAATAAGTTTTTAATAGTTTATATAGATGATGTATTAATATTTTCCAATTCAATTGATCAATATTTTAAACATTTAGAAAACTTCTTTAAAATAATATATGACAGTGGATTAGTTGTTTCTCCAACTAAAATGAAACTTTTCCAAATAAATGTTAGGTTTTTAGGTCATGATATTATTCGAGGAACTATTAAACCTATAAATAGAAGTTTAGAATTTACAGGGAAATTTTCAAATGGAATTAAAAATAAAAAACAACTTTAGAGATTTTTAGGATGTTTAAATTATATTTATGATTTCTTTAAAGATTTAGGAAAAATTTGTCAACCGTTATACAATAGATTAAAAACAAACCCTGAACCCTGGTCAGAAACTCATACTCAAATAATTAAACAGACTAAGAAAAAGCTTAAGAGCCTCTCTTATCTTAATATACCTCACCCATATGCATTTTTAATTGTAGAAATAGATGCTAGTAATAGGGGTTTTGGTGGTATTCTTAAGCAGAGAAGAAATAAAGAAAGCGTAGAAGAATTAGTCAGATATTATTCATGAAGTTGGAGTCCTACTCGGATCAATTATTCTACAATTAAAAAGGAGATATTAAGTATTATTTTATGTATTAAAAAATTTGAAGATGATTTATATTTGAAAAAATTTCTTTTAAGAATTGATTATCTGTCTGCCAAACATAATTTAGAAAATGACGTTAAAAATTTAATTTTTAAACAAATATTTGCTAGCTGACAAGCTTTACTAGGAAATTTTGATTTTGATATAGAATTTATTAAAGGAAAGAATAATAGTTTGCCTGATTTCGTTTCTCGTGAGTTTCTACAAGGAAGATGAATCCTAATCATAAAGTTTTAAATAAAACATCATTATCACAAGGAAATCAAGCTTCTAATCAAGGTATTCCTCTATCTCCTGATAAGTTTTCACCTTTAGGACCAATACCGAGAGCTAGTCCTATTCCTCCATTTTCTCTATAGATTAGACCCTAAGTCCCTTCTCCTTTTTCTTCCTTAGCTCCTAGGGCATTAACTAATTTTTCAGTTTTAGCCTCTCCTCCTATCCCTTCTCCTTCAACGTTAACCTCATCTCCTACCTCTTCACCTTCTTATTCTACAATAAATAACTCCAGGCATGCGCAATATATTCTAAAACCTCACAGAGAAAGTATTAAAGTTCTTGATCAAGAAGAAGTCAGTTTAGTAGAAAACTAGAGTTTTTATCAGTTAATAGATTTTATATTTCTAAACAATTTTCACTTTTATGAGCATAATCTTTTTAGGACAAGAGAATATTATGAGATAATTCTTATTGATACTAAATCAATAGAAATTGTCCATAATTATGACATGCAAGATAAGCTGAAAATTAGTTATACATAAGGTAAAAATCTTCAAAGTTATGGACTTAATTGAATGGGGACAAAGGCCACATTCTTTGAAGACTTTTTCGGGACATCCTCCTATGACGGTTTACAATTATTATGATTATCAAGAGGCATGGTGTAAGACGTTTTACTTAAGGAATTATAATCATTCATGGTTTTTTTAGTTCTCTTAAAGATTTTCAGGCAATTTTCCCAATTAGTTTCTCAAATGGTTTGATTAGTTCGGGCTGATAGAAGTTATTCTCCCTCCACATATTCTAGAAGGATATAAAAAATTTTTAGATTATCATCAATCACTTAAGGCAGACTCTCTTATCCTATATGCTAATGCTTTTAAAATCCCATGGATAATCACCTGGACCTACCATATTCCCACAGAACCCGATTTGCCAATACTTTATAGGGAATTCAAAGTGAATGGTGGGATTCATTTCAGATAGAAAAGCAAAATCCATAAGCAGCAATTTCAAGCTATACTTCTCAAAAATTTTCGACTCAAACCTCAAATTTTCAATCCAATAAAGAGGAAATTATGCAAGCTTTACCATCAGCTTTATCAAAAGAAGAATTTAATACGATCCTCAGTCTAGCCTCTTCAGATAATGGCAAGTCAATAGAAGATGAAGTGGGCCCTTCAACCCACTATTATGCAGATTCTCAAGATCCTTATGAAGATACAATTATATAATAATAAAAAAAGTTTTTTCTAACAAAGATTTTTGCAGGTATTAATTTTCTATCAGCATAAAAGACAAAAGACTAACTATTTATCAATAGTAAAAAGTTAATTATCTTGTCAACTATCTTTAGCAACAATAAAGATTCGAAGACAAATATCACTATTCAAGATAAAAGATATTCTCCATTATCCCCAATAGTCAAAAGGAGCAATTATTCTGGATACAACTCATCACCAGCAATAATAGAGAGCATCTCTCGATTCTCGATTTAAGGAAGTTTAATTCTCAGAAGAAAGGCAAAGCGCAAATAACCATTTAGAAATCATTAGAAAAACTAAGCGAAAGCCCATTGTAATTTCTACCTCCTTTTGTAATAAGTCTTTCGATTTACAATTAGTATTCTCTAAACTTTGTTCATGTACTTCTTCTCCATCTTGTAATACGTCAACAACAAATAATACATTCATTCTAAATATGAGTAATTGTTTTGTTCAATGTTTTTCTGATGCGCTCGCTAGTTTAGATTTTTATAATCTTAATGAGGTCTCTTTACTAATTCAAGGAATGAATGATTTAAAAGAAGCTACTATTATTTTCAAAAAAAAAAGAAGCTACTATTCAACAGCATAATGATTTACATTTAGCTGGATTTTGTGATTGTGTTGATTTTCAAAGAAAATTATTTTTCATCACTAGTATTACTAATCACTTTTATACATTCTAGTACAAAAGAACTTAATTAAAATAATGAGTAGTTTTGTTGATGATTTTATAACTAGTATAAGAGGGATTGATTTTAATTCTAGAGAACATACAGGATATTTGAAAACAGAATTGAGAAAATTTTTAAGATTTTTAGAAGAAGAAAAGTTATTCTACATGAAGAAAGAATTTGTGACTGTGATTATTATAATATTAAGAAAAAATTTATTTTAAACTTATTGTATTTTATTAATTTAAACAATATTTAATTTAAATAATATTTTTTTATTAACTTTTGTATTTTATTAAACTTATATATATATGTGTAAGTTTATTCTAAAAATAGTTTCAGAACTTATTGTATTTTATTAAACTTATATATACATATATACATACATATATGTGTGTGTGTATATATATATATGTATATGTGTGTGTATGTATATATATATGTGTGTGTGTGTGTGTGTGTGTATACATACATATATATACATATATATATGTATATGTGTGTGTGTATATATATGTGTGTGTGTGTGTGTATATACACACACACATATATATTTGTGTACACACACACATACATATGTATATATGTACACACATATATATATATGTGTGTGTGTGTGTGTGTGTGTGTGTGTGTGTACATGTGTGTGTGTGTGTGTGTATAAGTTTAATAAAATATAATAAGTTAATAAAATAATATTGTTTAAATTAAATATTATTTATAGTAATAAAATAAGTAAGTTTAAAACAAATCTTTTCTTAATATTATAATAATAAGTCACAAATTCCTTTTTCATGTAGAACAACTGTTTCTTCTTCTAAAAATCTTAAAAAATTTCTCAATTTTGTTTTAAAATATTATGTGTGTTCTCTAGAAGTAAAATCAATTCCTCCTATACTAGCTATAAAATCATCAACAAAACTACTCATTATTTTAATTAAGTTCTTTTGTACCAAAATGTATAAAAATGATTAGTAATACTAGTGATGAAAAATATTTTTGTTTGAAAATCAACACCATCACAAAATCTATCTAAATGTAAATCATTGTGCTATTGAATAATAGCTTCTTTTAAATCATTCATTTCTTGAATTAGCAAAAAACTTCATTAAGATTAGAAAAATCTAAACTAGTGAGCGCATCAGAAAAACATTGAACAAAATGATTACTCAGAATTAGAATGAAATACCTATTGTATTATTTGTTGTTAACATATTACAAGATAGAGAAGAAGAAGGAGTACATGAACAAAGTTTTGAAAATACTAATTGTAAATCTAAAGACTTATCACAAAAGGTGGTTGAAATTACAATGGTTTTTTGCTTAGTTTCTCTAATGATTCCTGAATGGTTATTTGCGCTCTGCTTTCTTTTGAGAATTAGGCTTCCTTAAATAGAGAATCGAGAAATGCTCCTCCATTATTGCTGGTGACATCTTGTATTCAGAATAATTGCTCCTTTTACTATTAGGGATAATGGGGAATATCTTTTATCTTGAATAGTAATCTTTGTCTTCGAATCTTTACTGTTGCTGAAGATAGCTGATAATGAATAGTGATCTTTGTCTTCGAATCTTTATTGTTGCTAAAGAGAGTTGATAAGATAAGTAACTTTCTACTATTGATGAATAGTAGTTTTTATTTTTTATGCCGACAGAAAATTAAGTGCTTGTAAAAAATCCTTGTTAGAAAAGACTTTTTTTTTATATAATATCATTACATCTTCATAGGCTTGAGAATCTTCATAATAATGGGTCGAATGGCTAACTTTATCTTCTGTTGATTTGCCTTTATCTAAAGAGGCTCTATTAAGGATAGTATTAAATTCTTCTTCTGATGAGGCTGAAGCTAAAGCTTGCATAATTTCTTCTTTATTGGATTGAAAATTTGAGGTTTGAGTCAAAAAATTTTAGGAAGTATAATTTGAGATTGCTGCTTATGGATTGTGCCTTTCTATCTAATACAAATCCCACCATTTTACTTTGAATTCCCTATAGAGTATTGGCAAATCGAGTTCTGTGGGAATGTGGTAGGTCCAGGTGATTATCCATGGAATTTTAAAAGCATTAGCATACTGGATAAGAGAGTCTAGTTTAGGTGACTGATGACAATTTGAAAATTGTTTATATCCATCTACAATCTGTGGAGGGAGAATATCTTCTATTAGCCCAAAATGATCAAACCATTTGAGAAACCAATTTGGAAAAGTGCTCGAAAATCTTTGAGAGAAGTAAAAGAATCATGAATGATTATAATTCCTTAGGTAAAATGTCTTATACCATGCTTCTTGATAATCATAATAATTTTAAACTATCATAGGAGGATGTCCTGACAAAGTCTTCAAAGAATGTGGCTTTTATCCCCATTCGGTTAAATCCATAACTCTGAAGATTTTTACCTTACTATAACTAATTTCAACTTATCCTGCATGTCATAATTATGGAAAATTTCTATTGAGTCAGTATAATTAAGAATTGTTTGACAATATTCTCTTGCCCTGGAAAGATTATGCTCAGAAAAGTGAAAATTCTTTAGAAATATAAAGTCTATCAACTGATAAAAACTCTAGTTTTCTACTATACTGACTTCTTCCTAATCAAGAACTTCCATAATTTCCTTGTGAGGTTTTAGAATATATTGAGCATGCTTGGAGTTATTTACCATAGAATAAGTGGGAGGTAAGGTTAAGGCTGAAGGAAAAGGAATAAAATGAGAGGCTAAAGTGGAAGAATAAGTTAATGACTTAGGAGCTAAAGGAAAAAAAGGGGTAGGGACTTGAGGTCTAAGCTGTGGAGAAGATGGAGGAATAAGACTAGCTCTCGGTCTAAGCCCTAAAGGTGAAAAACTATTGGGAGATAGAGGAATACCCTAATTAGAAGCTTGATTCCCTTGTGATAATGAGGCTTTATTTAAAACTTTCTGATTAGGATTCATCTTCCCTGTAGAAACTCATGAGAAAGGAAATTAGGTAAAGTATTGTTTTTTACTTTAATAAATTCTATATCAAAATTTCCTAGTAAAACTTGCCATCTTGCAAAAACGTGTTTCGAAATTAAATTTTTAACATCTTTTTCTAATATATGTTTCTCAGACAAATAATCAATTCTCAAAAGAAATTTTTTTAAATATAAATCATCTTCAAATTTTTTGATACATAAAACAATACTTAATATCTCCTTTTTTATTGTAGAATAGTTGATCTAAGTAGGGCTCCAACTTCCTGAATAATATCTAACTACCTCTTCTACATTTCCTTCTTTTCTTCTTCGCTTAAGAATACCACAAAAATCCTTCTTACTAGCATCTGTTTCTACAATTAAAAATGAATCTGGGTGAGGTATATTAAGACACGAGAGGCTCTTAACCTTTTTGCTTAATATGTTTAACTATTTGACTATGAGTTTTTGACTACGGTTCAGGGTTCTTTTTTAATCTATTAAATAACGGTTGACAAATTTTTCCTAAATCTTTAAAGAAATCATGAATATAATTTAAGCATCCTAAAAATCTCTTAAGTTGTTGTTTTTATCCTTAATTTCATCTGAAAATTTCCCTGTAAATTCTAAAGTTCTATTTATAGGTTTAATAATTCCTTGAATAATATCATGACTTAGAAACCTAACATTTATTTAAAAAAGTTTCATTTTATTTGGAGAAACAACTAATCCACTGGTATGTATTATTTTAAAGAATTTTTCTAAATGTTAAAAATATTGATCAATTGAATTGGAAAATATTAATACATCATCTATATATACTATTGAATACTTATTTGTTGGTTCAATTATATCATTCATTATATTATGAAATTCTGATGGAGGATTCTTGTGACCAAAAGGCATGACATTCCATTCATAATGACCAAAAAGAGTATCAAAACCTATTTTATAACTATCTTTCTCTTGAATTTGTATTTGCCAAAAACCTTATTTCATATCGAATTTTGAAAATATTTTTGCATTATATAGTCTTTTTAATAAATCTCTCTTGTTAAGAATAGGGTATTTGATCCATTATAAGACTTTATTTAATGGCATATAATTTATAACTAATCTGGGTGCACCTATTTCTAATTCTGCTGCATTCATAACATAAAAGGTCGAACAAGACTATGGTGATTTAGAATCTCTAATTAGGTTTTTATCTTTAAGTCCTTGTATTTCTTTCCTACAAAGACTTTCTAACTCTTCTGAAATATGTATAGCATTCGACTTAGTAGGAATTTTCTTTTCATCAAAATCTTTTTTCATATGGTAATTCTACTATATGCTATTTTCTATCCCAAAAAGCATTAGGAATAAGAGATGAAATTTTTTCTTCTATTTCTTTAATTTTCTCTTTTACTTTTGAATCTTTTAATTGAACTTCTATACGTTTCTCATTTATTTCTTCTGCTAAGAATTTATATGATTTCTTTTATTATTTATTAAATTAATTTTTTAAACATTATCTTTTACCTGACTAACATCTCTAGAAAGTATGGGAAAAGAAAATTCAAATAATATATCCTTGTCTCGGATTTTTGTTATTATACCATTATCACAAAATTGAAAAGGATAAAGCCTAGTAATAAAAGGTGCTCCTAAAATAAGTCCTGAATTTAAATTCTTTACTAATATTAATTGAGGTTTCAAACAATATCCTTTATTGCAAATTTTCGCTTGTGATAATTTATATGTAATGAATAATTTAGAACCATTTGCAGAACTAAGTCTTTCTGATGTTTTCTCATAATACTTGGTAGGGATAAGTCACTCTTGAGTACAATTTTGATTAGCTCCACCATCTATTAAAGCTAAAGTAGAGAGGTGAAAATTGTCATTAATTACTATATTTAAATTGACATACCATTTTTTATAATTCATTTAATAAATGATGTTAACATATTCTTCTTTATTTTTTTGATTCTTTTATTACTAATGATGTGGATGCTTTATTTTTATCTTTATTAGAAAATAGATTTGTAACACCCTTATAACGTACATTCAATAATCACTTATGTTGAGCTTTCTAAGTTGATTACCATGATTATTTGGGAACTTTATTAATTTTCCTTTAAATGTAAAGACGGGTACTATATATATTATTATTATTATTTGTCTCATTAAGTACTTAAGTCTATTAGTTAATAACATTATAACTTAATATATATTCAATTAACCTATATTTGCCAATTGACCTATAGCTGTCTAAATTACTATTCATTTGGTCAATTTTTAGAAACATATCGACTATACACTTAACCTACATTTACTACAATCCATACAATCATGTTTTAACATTTGAGTCGACAATCACAATAATATATCACAGTCATATACAGTTTAAAATAAACTATTATGCATCATATTGTTTTGTGATTCATCTATTAAAATTTTATACATGACAATACCCAAAATCATACTAATTTAAGTTCATATACATGCCATAACATACTTAATATTCTTCAATGTGTTTCTTCGGCTCAGCTTCCAAAATTTGGTGTATGCTTAGGCTCCACTTCCTAAGAAGTACCTACACGCAGTCAAATAAAACTACATACTGAGCATTAGATATGGTCAGTGGTGATTGCAAATCCAGAAATTTCTACTAGACTAAAATCACATGCATGAAACATATATATTCATAACATATAAAATATTAAATTAAAATAATAATTTATTCACTAAAATTTTTATGCATGCAATAATGTTCATATTTATAATTAAATCCTTCATTTTATCACATACAAACAATTAATACACATAAAAGTCCATATTTACATTTTAATCCCTTAACTATGGCAAAATTATGATTTAGTCCCTAAACTTTTTTATATTTACAGAAATGCCATCAATTCATTTTCTTTACACTTTTAACCATTATTAAACATGCAAATCACCATTTGGTCCCTAAATTACCAAAATCACGCCAAATTTTATTTTAGTCCCTAAAAAGTCACCAATTTACATATTTACCCATTTAATTCCACTTTTCCCCTTTATAACCCTTATTATACTATTTATGGCCAAATTGCCATTTTAGCTCTAAACTTTTTATTTCTTTCAATTTGGTCCTTTTTCAACATAGATTTCATTTTTACTTCAACTTAAGCCTATTATTCACATTTTTACCATTTTGCCCCTTGTATACTACTAGCAAAAATCTTTGAACTTAATAAATGAGACATGAACCCTATAGGTTCAATACATTTAGAGGGACCCGAAGGACCACCCCTACATTCCATTCCATTTGGCATTTTAACATTCAATACATTTAGTAAGACTGTCATTGGCCTACAATAAGTGAGATGCCATGCTCACTTCCGCGGTTTGGTGTCCCTATGGCTAGCCACCATTTTTTGAGCTAGATTTGACTACCAGAATACTATATATGGCATTAAATTATTCCAATTATACATTTTTATGTTACGATATACACAATTAATGGAATCTTACCATACCATTCCATTTTTTTCAATCTAAATCAATCCTTATACCATTAGACTCATCATTTAATCATGGTATACCATTCGACTAACATGATATACATTCACCATAAATTATTTTTACTCTATTTATCATTCATTTAGTTAAATTACATATTAATTAACTTAGTTATACCACGGCATGACATCATAACATATAAAATCACATCTTTCATCATGTACACCATTCGGACATGACATGTATCATCCATCATGTTTACTTTTCTTTTCTTTATTCATTCAATTAACTAAATCTCATGCTAAACAACACATATACATCATTTATATGCCATAAACATCATATATATTATGGAATTTCCAAGGCATGTCATTCGGTCAACTTAACATCATCATCACTAAACTTTTATCTTTTCATTTTAATCATCCAAATCATCTTTTTAACCTTCCTAAGCATGTTTATAAGGTTAGATTCAATTAAACATGCATATTTCACATATTTTGTTATTAGATATAACCTAAACTCAAACTCAAATCATGGAAAAAGATGGATTTTGCAATCACTAATCTTAGATCCTTGCTTTACATGTCTTAATACTCCCTTTCCTTGCCTTTGCATTTGGAGGAACCTTCCTCACCTTACAGGTCGAATACACACATCAAGTTTTACTCAAAATCTCACTTCCTTTTTGCAAGATAATTACATAAATACAACCTACACATCTTAAAGTACCTATAAGAACCCTTGAACCCAACTAAAAACACCTTTGCACCCAAACTTCCAAATATTGGTTTTTATCACTTCAATCACTTCAAACGACTCCAATCACCACTACTATGTTGTATAAGAGCTAAAATTCACTTAGGAGGCTAAGATTTGAGGTGAGATGAGGAGATAATTTAAGAAAGATGGAGGAAGAACAAGAGAAGTCAATTCGGCCAAGGAAGTGGAGGATAAGGCTGCTGGATTTTTTAGCTTTTGTCTATAGAATTTTGATATTTAGGCTATTTATAGGTGATTTAATTTGTTGGGCTTGGCCCAACCAAAGTGACCCAATCTACATAAGTCCACTTTTGGTTTTTAAGCCCATTTTTGGGCCCAAAGTGAAATTTATCATTTTCTCAATTCATTTTCTCCCAAAACCAATTCTATAATTCTTAGAATATATAAAATAGTCTCTATACAAAATTTTAGCTCAATCGGAGTACGTTTGAGGTCTGGTTCAAATAAGTCGGTCCGATTAGACACTTTCTGTGCTACCGTAAAAATAAAATTTTCACTGTCTAAAATTTCTAAATATCAACTAAAATCATTATATACCTTCAAAACATCATTTTGACTCCATATATCATCTTTATAGATTAAGTTAAAGCTTAGTCAAACTTGTTACTATTTGAACCGAACCAAGGGCCAACTCCAGTTTGACTTTCGGATACTTATTTGACCTCATTTTTATACCAAATTTTATCATTAGACTCCTGACAGTCCATAGATAAAAATTAGTGAATAAAAAAATTTTTAGCTGACAGCTGCCACTTTCGGCTATATAGCTTCCCAATGGTCACCCATTCTAGGATTATTATGCCTCAAGCATGCTTAACCTTTTAACCTACTACAATTACGGGTACTAAAATTATCACTTTCATACCGAAACCATATTAGAGACTCTATAAATTTCACTGATTAATAATAAGCTAGAATCTGGGCCATAACAAGATTTCTTAAACTAGTTTTGAGATTCTCTTCTTTTAAAAACTGTACTTTTCCTTTTAAAATGTTTATTTCTTATTTTAAACCTTTTACTTCTTCTTGTAAGTCTTGAATTGAGGCTTCTTTTTTAATATGTTTGAATCTATTACAAATTTTGTTAAAATCATATGTTTTATAATTTCTTTCTTCTTTATGACTTACCAATTCTTTAAGTCTCAATAAATATTCCTTTTTTATCTTAGGGTCTTTTATTCTATCTATTATATCTAATAAAAATTCTTATTCATTATTAAGCATATTAATATTGTTACACTAATAAACTCCAATGCATTCTTATAAATCTGATTCACTATTAGTAATATTTTCTTCGCTTATCTTATTTAAATCATTTTCTGAATAATCTGAAATTTCTAATTCATTTTCAGTAGAACTATCATTTATTACTATTTTCATTTTTTTATTTTTTAATTCATCTGATACTTCTAAATTATTAACTTTATTCTTTAGTCTATAATGTTTTGAATAATGTCCTAGTTTACCACGTTTATAACAAATTACTAAATCTCTTTTATTAGTATTCTTATTAAATTTCTTATTTCTATAAGTTTTCCTTTCGGGTGAATTTTTATTTCTACTTCGTAATCCCTTTTTTGCCTATAATACCTTCTTATAGGTGTATATCTTTTCTATATTTTATTCTTTCTTTTAACTGATGTAAAAGGTGCATTAATTCTCTCATATCCATACTGTTGACAAAAATCTCCTAATTCCTTTTCTTCCTGCTAAATTATCTCTTTTTAATTTTGCCTTTAATTTCATGTCAGAACATATGGCTAATTGATACGAGCCTATCATATTTAGTTAGTATTTTGTGATTAAAATCATATTTAGTTGTTGTTAGTTATGTTAGAATTTCGTTTGTTTTATGTTGTGTGTGTTTAGGAAAAAATGGAGAAAACTTGACAAAAGGAGCAAATTAAGCGAAGAAAAATGGTCTCCATTGCGGGCACAATGATAGTCGCGAGTGCAACCTAAGGTGCATAAGAAGAAGGAAGGGAAGAAGAAAAAAGCTGAGCCAAAGGAGGAATCGCGTTCTGTCGCGGGCGCAGAGGAGGTCGCGAGTGTGACAATGCAAGGAGAAATAAGGGAGTCAATGCCAGCAGAAAAGTCAGTAAAGGAAGATCCGTGTTCTGTCGAGAACGCAACAGAAAGAGCTGCTGGAGCAGTTATTTTGAAGAGTCAAACCTTTTTACCAACTTTTACAACTCTTTGGACAAGGCATTTTAAGGGACACAAGTTTTGAAAGATATATACATAAAATTCAGTTGTAAAGATAAGATATAGAGAATTTTAACTTAAGAATTTCTGTAAGTAGAGAGATCATTTTTTGTAGTTATAAATTCTAAAGTTTGCTTTAATGTTTTGAGAAAAAAGACAACAAGCAAAGGAGAAGAACATATTTTATAAAGGGAAAAAGGGTTGAGAGATCTCCTTCTTTTAACTTCTAATCGTTACTTCTTCTTTGTAAATTTTGAATGATGTTTTAGGAACTTGAATCTTAAATGTTACATTTTATTATTCATATCAATAAAGTATTCTTGTTTGTGGAATTTTCTATTAGTATTTGATGTATGATCATAATAAGTAAGAATTTAGTTGAGAGATAAATTCGTACTTAAAACTAATAGAATTTCATCACTGAAATATTACTTAAGAGATTGGAATGTTAGATGATTATTATAGGTTGTTAATTAATCCTAAAATATGCATGTATAATATAACATCTCGAAAATCACCCTAGTAGTACTAAATGTGATTAGTGAAAATAAGTGAGTGTTAACTAGGATTTACAGATTTGTATTAAGTTTAAAATGAGAAATTAGGGACCTTATTGAAAGAAATTAAATTTTTTAGTGACTAATTGGTAGTATTGCATGATTAATATAAGTGGAAGATTAATTAAGTTAAGTAGAGATTAATTATGTTAATGGAAGTTAGTGGGAATCCAAGTGTCTTGACCTAGAGTTGCCACCTATCTTTATAATTTTGCATGGATAACACCTCATCTTTACATGCATATAAATAGTGTGGTTAGTGGGCAAAATCTGCCATTTGCTCCTCTCTTTGGTCCAATTTTCTCTTCCATTTTTGTTCCTCCTCTCTTCATTCTTTCATCTTCTCTATTGCATGCTAAGGTTAGGGTTGCATTGACTTAAGTGATTATCTCCTTCTTCTTTTCCTTTTGAGTTCTATTCAAGGTGTTAATTGTGTTTTGAATATGTGTATATGCATGTGGTTGAAAGTTGGAGAAGCTAGCAAGAAAGCCAAAGGGAAAGAGAAGGTCACCTAGTTGTGAAGTGAAGGAGTGCTCCAAGAGGTTAGGGATTGTATTTGAATGGTTATGTTTTGATGTGTTTGAGATATTACTTACTATGTGTTAAGTTGCTAAATGCCATGAATTGGATAGTGATTTAGTGTAAATTGGATATTGAAGTGAAAATTGTGATATTGATATGTAGTGGATAGTTGAAGTTATTGTTATGCCAAAGATTAGTGTAAGTATGATTTTGGTACCTTTGAATGACTAAACATGTTAATGTATATGTGAATTTAGAAAGGTGTATATAATGGTTTAAATGTGTTGAAAATGACATGTGAATTAGGAGGTAAAATATGCATGAGTAGTGAAAACATGTGCTAGTGGTAATGTGTGTGATATTGGGTTTAGGGGCAAGATTTGCTTCTGTCGCAACCACGATATGGGTCGCCAGCATGACAGAATGCTAATTGCTGCTAGTTAGTGTACTGTCGCAAGTGCGACAGTAGAGAATATGCAAAACCGTCGCAAGCGTGAGCTAAATCGCGAGCATGACAAGAGAGTTATCCCTGCACTGTCGCGAGCGCAACAGTGACAGAATCTTCCAGTGTGAATTTTTACTCCATGTTCTATGAATTATATCATGCGACCAATACATATTTTGTATATGAGATTAAGAAGGGCATATATGTATACCATGTGAATTATGATTGAAATGCATAAAGAAATTGCAAGTACATTATTACATGAGAACGTTAATGATGTATGAATGATTATACTTTGAATAACATGATGCGTATATACCTACTTGAATAATATTATGCGAATAAATATTACCATGTGAATGAATGTATAATGAGTGAATAAACCATTAAGCCTATAATCGAGTCGTGGATAAATAAGCATGCTTATGAAGGGCTAGTGATTCGCAGCTGCTAGTGTGGCACTGACGGGTGTTTAGTGATTGATACCGACAGGTATCCAGTGATCTAGTGTTTGAGACGTTGGTCTCTAGTATTTAATATCTATTACACCCGTATCCACTTCTATACGATACATGCTAGCTATAAATAACATGTTATGTTATGTTTGTTGATAATGTTGTGTACCTATGTGTATATATAAGATTGTATTATAATGATCAGTGCAGTGTTGGCTGTGCCATAGTGTAGTGATATCGTTATTGTATTATATGCTATTATGGTATGTTATCGAAGACTTTCGCTGCCAGTGAATATTAGTGTTTGTTATTGTATAATATGAACTATCGAATATGGCTATTGTGTGGCATGGAACATTGAATCGTTGACATATCATTGAACTAGTGTATGAGTGCTTGTTGTTTGATTGTAACATGTTATTGTTAAATAATTGTATGTGAATGCTTGTATTAGTATTGTTTTGTTTTCATCCCCACTAAGCGTTATCGCTTAGCACAAGTGTTTGTCCTCGTCTAGGTTATAGCTTGGATTTGGATTTTGAAGGGAGTTTTCTGCAAGCCACCATTAGAGCTTGAAGTTGTCTTCTTGGGTTAATAGTTTTGTAATGATATTGTATAGATAGAGCTTTAATTTTTGTAAAAGATAAGTATGTAACTTGTATTGTAATGTGTAAGCTATAATGAACTAGTGACAGTGAATGGCTTAGTGAAGATTAGCATATGTTAATGGCTAGTGATCATATAGTATAGTAATGAGATAATTAATGTCACCTAAAGATAATAATATCTATTAAGTATGTTAGTAGATTTGGTGATAGCATGTTTGTCGCGTAGCGCTCCCTTGTCCTCCTAAGGGCCATCGAGTGTTACATATAATTAACTAATTCATTAATGAGAGTTAAGAGTTAGAATTATAAATGTATGTTTTAGGCACTTTAATTCCTGTCGAGAGAATGAATTGGAATTTTATTTCAACTTGGCTTGCATAACAAGGTATCATTAATAAGCAAGAATAATTATTTCAAGTTTTATCAATTATCAACTCATCATCATTAATCCTTTTTGTCTTCTTTGATCATTATTAATTAGGTTTAGTTAATTTACCATTTCACTAGTAGTTTAGTTTCATAGTTAAAATATTAGACATTGTAAACAAGATTAAAATCAAGTAGTAATAGTGAGTAATAATCAATCTACATTCTTTGTGGGAACAATATCTTAAGTACTATAATCGGTAAACCGTGCGCTTGTGGATTTAGTACTAACAAGTTTTTGGTGCTGTTACCGGGGAATGTTATAATTGATGTTATTGCCATTATAAATCTTGATTTATGATTTTGGATTACAATATTTAATTTGTTTTTGTTTGTTTATTTTGTTTTTACAGGATTAGATAGTTCAAGTATATGCCTAGGACAAGGAGTTCTCAAGAAGAACTTGAACAATTAAATTCGGAGATAGAAAGATTTCTTTTTAGTAGTAGAAAACCCAAGAAAAATAAAAATAAGAGACTAGTTATGGCTGATGAACAACCACCTAGATTGATGGACTTGCTATGCCAGCATTGAGCAGGGCTCAATAAGGGGTGGTAAGGCCAGCGGTAAATGCTAATCAATTTGAAATTAAACCTTCTTTATTACAATTAGTACAAAATATCATTCAATTCTATGGTTTGCCAAATGAGGATCCTAATGCTCACTTAGCAAATTTCTTAGAAATATGCAATACTTTTAAAATTAATAGAGTTTCGTCGAATGCAATTAAGCTTAGAATTTTTCCATTCACATTAAAGGATAAGGCAAAAGCTTGGTTGAATTCACTTGCAAGAGGTTCTATTACTACATGGGACCAATTGGCTCAAGCATTTTTATCTAAATATTTTTCCTAGTCAAAACTGCAAAGATAATTAAGGACATAAGTACTTTTGTGCAATATGATAATGAATATTTGTATGAAGCACGAGAAAGATTTAAAGAATTACAGCAAAGTTGTCCCAACCACAATCTACCAAGAGAGTTGCTCATGAGGACTTTTTACAATTGAGTCAATCCTACCACAAGAGGTACCATAGATGCTGCTGCGGGTGGTTCTCTTATGAGAAAGACGACGAATACTACATTTGATTTGCTTGAGGAGATGTCAATCAATAATTGCATATGGCCGACGGAAAGAGCTGAGGTATCAAATTCTTCCCCTATAAAACATTCAGTTGATTCCGTTGTTGCTTTGCAAGGACAAGTTGCATCTTTGACCCACAAGATAGACAACTTGAGCATGGGAGGAACTCCACCAAATGCATGCACTATTTGTGGACAACAAGGACATTCTAGTGAAAGCTGTAATTTGGGAATGACAAGCACGAAGGAGCAAGTCAGTTTCATTCAAGGACAAGGACGTGAAAATCCCTATTCAAATACCTACAACCCGTGGGGAAGCCATCCAAATTTCTCATGGGGGAGTAATAATAATCAGAATAGAGGAGGTGTAGGATTTCAACCACCACAAGATCAATTTGGAGCATTGGAGGTTAAGATGGATAGATTCTTAGAGGGAATAAATTTGAAATTCAATTCACAATAAGAGAATCACAAGAGGCTGGAGTCTAAGTTTGATTAAATTGCTAAGAATCAAGCCTCATCCATTCACAACCTTGAGGTTCAATTGGTATAAATTACCAAAGCATTGTCATCAAGAATACAAGGATGCCTTCTGAGTAATACGGAAGATAATTCGAGGGAGCAATTCAAGGCAATCACACTAAGGTCAGGTAAAAAATATGTTAATGAATTGATTTAAACTAGCAAAGATAGAGTTTTGCAGGAAAATAAAATTCAGAAGGAAGATGAACCTTCTGTCGTAAGCGCGACACCTACCACGAGTGCGACAGTAGGGAAATCGGCCAATATCGTGAGCACGATACCATCCGCGAGCGCACCAAAGGAGAAATAGCCTTCTGTCTCGAGCACGACTCCAATCACGGGCGCGATAGAGGGGGCAATAAAGGCTAATATTCCAAGAGTTTTCCAACCTTGTCCACCATTTTCGCAATGTCTTAAGCAGGAAAATAATGATAAGCAATTTCAGACTTTTCTTGATAAATTGAAGCATTTGCACATTAATTTAAATTTTATTAAGGCAATAATTCAAATTTCTAACTATGCTAAGTTTTTAAAGGATTTAATTTGCAAGAAAAAGAGTTGGGAAGATTTATCTACTATTGAATTGACTGAAGCTTGTAGTTTAGTAATCACTAATAATGTACCTACCAAGCTTAAAGATCTTAGGAGTTTTACTATTCCTTGTACTTTGGGGGATATGGAGTTTCCTAGATGCTTGTGTGATTTAAAGGCTAGTATCAATCTTATGTCATTTTCTATTTTTAAGAAGTTGGGTTTGGATGATGTTAAACCTACTTCAATGGTCTTGCTACTGGCTGACCAATTAATTAAAAACCCATATGGCATAGTAAAGGATGTGCTAGTTAAAGTAGATAAATTCATTTTGCTCACTGATTTTGTTATTTTGGATTTTGCCTATGATGTTAAATACCCATTGATTTTAGGAAGACCATTCATGCGAACTGGTAGGGCACTAGTTGATGTATATGAAGGGACATTAGTTTTAAGAGTGGAGGAGGATAGAGTAAAATATCACATGGACAAAGCACTCAAATATCCCATGGATGAAAATGTGTGCATAAAAATTAATGTTATTGATGCTTGTGTGCTGGAAGTTTTGGATGATGCAGATCAAGAGGAGGTCAATCTTGAGGAAAAAGTATAAGAGGAGGTAGAACAAGAGAGCTCAAGACCTGAACTTTTGAATAGAAGTGCAGAGCCACTTCCACCATCCATTGTAAGTCCTTCAGTTGTTGAATTAAAAGAATTACTGTAAACACCGGGTCCTGAGGGAGCCCAGACCAGGGTTATCCAATGATGGTTAGATGCCCGTTCGCAGGCAAAAATATTGGAAGTGATGATTTTCTAGTGAAAATTTGCTTTTTAAAGAATAAAAAATAAAAAAATAAAAAATATATATTTTAAAAATTAAAAATAAAAAATGATTTTGAAAGTATTAATTTTAGGTCAAAAAGTTTCAATTTAAAATTTAAAAAAAAAATTCAGACCATTGCGGCACGCTCACACGGAGCGCTGCACGAGCGTCCATGCGCGCGTCCGCTGAGCGCTGCGCAGCAGCATGCCCATCCGCGTGGATTCGCGCACCAGCACGCCCAGATTTTGTCGATTCCGCTGTTTTCCGCCGATTTTCGCCCCAAAACGAGTTTTTTCACCCAAAATTAAGGTTTTTTAGTCCAAATTAAATTTTAAATCATTTTATTTAGATAATTAATAAATAAAAGCTGATTTTATCATTAAAAAAGGTAGGAAATTAAATTAAAATCAAATTTCTTTTCCTAATAAAATTAGGGTTTTATTTTTCCATCATATAAATACTTTGAGATGAAAAAAATCAAAGGGAGGAGCCTCCATTATTTTTGACATCAGATTTTTTTAGAGCTTTTTCTTTTCTTCTTCTTTGACTTTTTCTTAAAAAAAAATCAGACTTCTATATTTTCCATTAACAAGGATTAATTGAGATTGGAAATTCAAGTTTCAATTCTTAATCATTCTAATTAATTTCTTTATTTTCTCCATAAACAAAAGGAATTAATTTTCACTTTCAAATCAATTTTCAATCTTTTAAGCATTCAAATTAATTTCTTTGTTTTCTCCATAAACAAAAGGGATTAATTTCATTGCTAAATCATTTGTTTGAGGAATTTTCCAAGAAGATCATCATTATTCCATCGAATCCAAATCTGAGGGTAAATTTTCTGGACTCCGAACTAATTATTTATTTATCTTATTCTATTATTTTTTTATTATTTTGTTCATGTAAATATTGTTTTATTGATTTTATTTCTAACATGTAATCAATTAATTTCTTTTGTCATGATTTCTTATTCTTAGCATATAATTAATTTATTTTGCCATGATTTCTTATTTTTAACATGTAATTAATTTGTTTTGCTTCATTTTCTTATTATTCTTAACATGTATTATTTTAACATGTAATTATTTAATATGTTTTATTTTGATTGATTTTTTTTTACCAGGTAAATATTTATGTTCATTGTGATAACATGTAAATAATCAATTAAACATGCCAATCTTGCATTTTTAATTTAATAATCCTAGTTTGTCAACTAAATCAAATTGTTAATCAATTGTTGTTATTTTTTTTCCCTTTTGTTTGCATGATGGCCACGTGAACAGTGGCCATCCTTTTTCTCTCTTCTTTTGATGTTCATGCATTGGTCACGTGGGGCCACTTCTTTTTGTCTACATGCCTTTCATTCTTGATTTTATATTTTTATCCTTGTTATTTATTTGATTTATTTGGTTGATTAGTCTAATTAATATATTTGTTAGTTTGTTCATTTAATTTAATTTTGCCCATTATTTTATTTTGTTCATTTCATTCAATTTAATCTAATCTATTATCTGATTTTATTTTATACATCTCACTTAATTTGGTTTGTTTATATATTTTATTTTATTTTATTTATTTTACTTGATTTAATTACTAACCATAATTTTCATTTTCTTTTTTTGGTTGCAATACCTTGTCTTTTTATTTGAGTGCTACCCATGAGCGAGTTGGAGAATCAAGCACTAAAAGCCTTCAAAGTTTGGTTTGCATTGTTTCTAATTGATGTATTTTCACTATTTTATTATTTTGTATGTTGCATGTAAAATGTATTTTGGATCCGTTTTTATTATGAAAATTCATTTTTTTCTACAATAAATAAAATTGGGATTTTTCTAATAAAATGGACCAATGTCCTATTTTTAACCAATAAAATCTCACTTTCAAATGGAGAATTAATTTTCATAAAACGGGATCACTCATCCCGGTTTTCTCAATCAATGCCCAAAAATAATTCTCCAATTTTTTTAAATTAATAAAAAGGAACCAATGTTCCTAAAGATCCAATGAATATCCCAATTTATGTATGATGTATTTTATTTTTGTGATGCAGTTATTTGTTTATTCATTTTGGGCCCTTGTAATTAATTTTTGGGGCAAGTTTATCCTTTTATTTTATTTATGCTTTCTTTATTTTGGGGGATTGTTCTGTCCCAGATTTTCTTGTAATTTATTTATTACTTTATTTTATACTTTCTTTATTGCTTTCTAATGTGATTGAAATGCGCTATAAATTTATTGCATGATCGCGTGAGATGAGAGATTGAGTTTTGTTTTGTTAAAAACTCTTTTATAAACTTAACTTAAGGCATAAATAAAAGTGAAGCTCCGAACACCTTCTCTAGTTTAAGACCTCCGAGGTTAGATGACCTTTCCCAATTTTTTGTAAATTGGGTGGCGACTCCAAAATGTCTCAAAGGTGCCTAAAGGTTTCATGGGATTAGATGAACCTCCCAATGTTCTATTGGGTAGGGGATTTCAAAATGTCTCGTGTAACCCAAGATAAGAAAAAAAAGACGCGAACCAATCCCTCGAATCCTAAAAGCAGGTTCAATGAGGGCCTTACTGGTCCGGCGCTCGTCACAATTACCAAGCCATTTAAGGTATGCATTTCTTGGAGATAATCATACTTTGCCAATTATCATTTCTACGAAGCTTACTTTGATGCAAGAAAATTCACTTTTGCAAGTTGTTAGAAAGAGAATAAAAAGTATAGGTTGGCAAATTTCTGATTTGAAGGGTATTAGTCCAAATGTTGTGATGCATAGGATTAATATAGAGGATGACTTCCAACCTAAAACTGATAGACAAAGGAGGCTTAATCCCAATATGAAAGAGGCAGTAAAAAAAGAAGTCATTAAGTTATTAAATGCATCTATCCAATTTTGGATAGTGCATAGGTGAGCTTAATCCAATGTGTGCTAAAGAAAGGGGGTATGACCGTAGTAAGAAATGAGAATAGAGATTTAATTCCTACTAGAACCAGCACGGGTTGGAGGGTTTGTATTAATTATAGGAAATTGAATGCGGCTACTAGGAAGGATCACTTTCCTTTGCTGTTTATAGATCAAATGTTAAAAAAGATAGCTGGCCATTCTCATTATTGCTTCCTAGATGGATTTTTAGGTTATTTTCAAATTTTCATGTATCCTAGTGACCAAGAGAAGACCACATTCATTTGTCCCTATGGGACTTTTACCTTTAGAAGGATGCCCTTTGAGCTTTGTAATGCACCAGCTACTTTTCAAATGTGCATGACTTCGATTTTTGGGGATATGATGGAAGAGATAAAGGAAGTATTCATGGATGATTTTTCAGTCTATGGTGGCGAAGACTGCCGCGATCGCGACCTGGGGCAAGTTTTGCCTCCTAGCTTCAACTTGAGTATTCTTTTATGCTTTCGATGTCTGGTTTTCGAACTTGTGATGCTTTTTGAATTATGCATGGATAATTTTATGAATTATATGAATGTGATTTGATGAATTATACATGACCTGCTAGAGTCAAATAAGTGGATAGTTAGGCATGCCTAATAGAGTCTCTGTAACTGCAACCTTTTGTGATTTGGACCCTGATCAGGTCCCCCAATCGGATCTTCATGATCCTTCTGTCTTGGATCTTGTTCAAGATCCCATGCGAAAATATTTTTGGAATAAAAAGAAAAGATTGGTTTTGATACCTTCGGGTATCCATGCATTATGAAAGATTATCGGTACCCTCGGTTATCTATACGTACTTGTTATCCACTAATTTGTATAGCAGGACTTCTTATATGAATATGAGATTGTAATATGCGAATATATATATATATATATATATATATATATATATATATATATATATATATATATCAGTATGATGTTATAACTGTATGTTTCATGTGTTGAACTATTTTATAAGCCTTCATTATCCTATATGTGTGCCATACACATGTGGTTTTCTGTTGACGCCACTGTGAGTGGTCATTGTGCATTGGTGTTTTCCCTGCTAAGCGTTATCGCTTACCACGGGTGTTTCATTCGTGCAGGTGTGGAAGTTGTTGGAGATTTTGGGCAGGGTGATCCGCTTCAGTAGGGCCAACACAACTAGGAGAGAGAAATTTTATAGTATCGGATTGTACTTTTTTGTATATGTATTAATTTAAACATTTTGTAAAGACGGCTCCTGATGTAAGCTCTTTTTTTTGTAGTTTGGTTTTGATATCAGATATGTATATGATCTTCGATGCTGAGGCACTTTTGTATTTTGATATGTAAAAACTATAATGTAAATTAATAATACCGTACTTTTATTTTCAGCCTCTGTCTCTTGTTTTAAGAAATTTTATTTTATCCTATTTTAATGAATGATTCGTAACTTTGTTTGCTTAGTTTGAGGATTTGCGTGACAACCCTCATCTATCGGGGTCCCTCTTCCTCTTCGGGAGAGGAAGCTCCCTACGTATAGATAAGGGGTGTTACACCTATTATAACTTCTCCTAATTGGAATTTACCCTTTGAAATAATGTGTGATGCTAGTGACTTAGCAGTAGGATGTGTGTTATGACAGCGCCAAGATAAGCATTTGCATGTCATTTACTATGCTAGCCATATATTATTAGCACCTCAATTGAAGTATACAACAACTGAAAAAGAAATGTTGGCTGTTGTCTTTGCATGTAATAAATTTAGATCTTACTTGTTGGGATCTAAAGTAATTATCTATACGGATCATGCAGCCCTTAGGTATTTGTTTGCTAAAAAGGATGCTAAGCCTCGCCTTATACGTTGCATTCTTTTATTACAAGAATTTGATATTGAAATTAGGGATAAGAAAGGTTCTAAAAATTTAGTAGCTGATCATTTGTCAAAATTAGAAAGTGATGAAGGACCTATAAGGGATAGCAATGAAATTAATGAAACTTTTCCAGATGAGGCTTTAATGTCCATTGAGAAATTGCATGTGCCATGGTATGTAGATTTTGCTAACTTTCTTGCTACAGGAATTATACCTCATGGTTTAACATGGCAACAAAGAAAAAAAATTCTTTTCTAATATTAAGAATTACCTTTGGGATGAGCCTTATTTGTTTAAGATAGGTGGGGATGGTGTGATTCGTAGATATGTGAGTGAAGAAGAGTATGTAAACATCTTGCAACATTGTCATTCATCTTTATATTCAGGTCATAATGGTAGTATAAAAACTGCATCTCGTGTGCTTGAGTGTGGTTTTTATTAGCCTACTTTTTTTTATGATGCTAGGAGTTTTATAGCCCAATGTGATAGGTTTCAAAGGATTGGTAATATAGGGAAAAGAGATGAGATGCTGTAACACCCCCTACCCGTATGTAGGCGAACCCATCCGCAAGGGAGTAGGCAGCCGTACGAGCAGGTGTGCTACCGGACAGAAGCGATACAAAGCACATATATAAGTACGAAAGAATTTAAAACTTTAAGGAGAAAAAATTGAACATACATAATTCATAAATGCGCATACATTAAGCAAAAGCATACACCTATACAAACTTACAACCATAGAACAGAAGCCTCAGACGAAAGATAGGTCAGAGAAAATACTTAAGACATAAATATAAAAATATTTATGCAGTCCAAAATATTACATTAGTATCTTTACTTATTATTACATATACATATTATACAAAAATACAAAATCCCAATTACAGAGGCTGAACAAAGTACAAAAATTCTAGCTCCTATGTGGCCGACCCTTGCAGATACGCGACTCGAACCGAACCAAACCTGCCACCTGTACAGGAAAAGAACCCGTGCTAAGCGATAACGCTTAGTGGGGAAACACACAAGAAATATGGGCGGCCATTAACAATGGTCGCCAAGGCATAACACATGCAAATGGCATATACGGACATTCATAACACATATAATATTATACTTGCATATAAGAGCCGTGCGTTAAGAGGATCATATCCACATTCATATATAATTATTCAATAGTTAATGTCGCATTTTCACACAAACTAGTTCACATGCTAATCCATAATAGTTAACAGTATAAACTCACATTCGTATACATACTAATTCACATGCTTATAACCACAATCGATTATATTCAAACGCAGTTACAATACGATATATATGAATAATCGCACACAATAGGCATGTTTGAGTCACATTTAACCCATTCAGAGATTCATAATCACATTCGAATTCATAACTGATTCACATGACTGAAATCTTACACATTCGGATATCATAATCTCATATTCATATCAGACAAAGCAAACTAAAATACCTGCTGAGTCAAAATAGTGGATAACGAGTATACGGACATCACCTTACGGGTGCGAATAGAGTACTGACATCACCTTACGGGTGCGAATCGAAAATCAATTTCATTTTCACATTCAAAACATTTTCATTAGGAACCTTAAAAAAGATCCAAACACATTAAAGGGTTCGCAAGGAACCAAACGGGGGACCTGATCAGGGTCCAGACGTCCAAAGGGCTGCAGCTAAAAGACTCTATTAGGCATGCCTAACTATCCACTAGACTGCCTCTCGCAGGTCATGCATCATTTAAATCATGTGTCAAATCAGACAGTATATAAATATCATCATACTTAATCCAGAATATAGTAGACATATAAAGAAATTCATAATATCAGCCATGCATCATACTATTCGTATTACAAAGCATACAATATAATTCCATCAACATGCTTTAGCACTATTCAATATTCTAAAATTTATCAGAGTCAAATATGGAAACATTATCAGGCCAATCACTAACTTAACGTTCAAACTTTACTTTTAACAACTAACCACTCTTTACAAAAACAGGGTAGGTCACGGTCACAATCAAATTGATTGTCACCGTAACATACCAAAACTCTCGGCAGAATGCAATCTTGGGGTACCTCACGGTGGTAACCCATTAGGTTGTCATCGTGACATACCCACACCCCAAAACAGAATGCACTTTTGGGGTACCTCACGGTGGTAACCCATTAGGTTGTCACCGTGACATACCCACTGCCCAAAACAGAATGCTATTCCTCACACTATATCATATCATTCATACCAACTACTTGTACATTTATATAAATACTTACTTACCCGGTTTGCCACATTATGGGTCTCCATTAAAAAGAGGAATTCATAAGCTAAAAACATTAAATCACATTTACCATTATCATATTATATAATCACTCAAATATCCTTATGAACCGTAATAGCATCATAGATATCTTGCATACTAATACATTCTAATAACATTTATTATCAATGCATACATCATATAATATTGTTAGGCAATTACTTCAATCACACATTCACTGCTCATATCCCATATATATATATTTCATTAATCAAACTCATTTCATTTGATGTCTTTCATGTGTATATAACTTAAATCTCAATTCATAATTATGTGCACATGGTTCATATTATACAGGCTCATATAGATTAAGGTATTATAATCCTCAATAATGTCATTAAACTTGACTTGATTCTATTACATACAACTACACCTCATTACTTCATTAGTTTGCTATTAATCTTAATCCTATTCATATTTATTTTCCAAGTGATAACTATTCTTATTCTCATTTAATAGTCCTAAACATGCATCGGATAGTTCCTAAAAAGTTTCGGTGCAATGCGGGTTCAATTCGAGAAGAAAAACACATAAAATGGTCAAAACAGAAGGGGTCACGGTGGTAATGAATTTGTTGTGACCGTGAGGTCCAAAACTAAGCATTCTGCCTTCTTTGGGCATTGGTTACGGTGGTAACCATTTTGGTTGCCACCGTGATATACCCAAAAATAGCAAAATAGAAGCAAAAAGTCAGGTCTGCTTTCCACTTCCAACTTTAACCGCTTAAACCAACCTCTAAATCTCATTTTTAGGCAAAATTTCCTTCTTAACAAATGACCTTTAGGATGTTGGATTTCATATAGAACAAAATTCAGGTCATTTTGACATCTAAATCTCCAGATATGATCCAAACAACCTATACTGCTCCCCTGAACCCGGCCAGAGAAGATAGCTCTACTTCATGACCACTTTTGGGACACTTAGAGTTAAACTTAGCTCAAACTTATTTCTAACACATTTGTAGGAATATATCTT
This sequence comes from Excoecaria cochinchinensis, assembly GCA_947683425.1. Lineage (NCBI taxonomy): Eukaryota > Viridiplantae > Streptophyta > Magnoliopsida > Malpighiales > Euphorbiaceae > Excoecaria > Excoecaria cochinchinensis. Next base: position 2,802,093 of record CANTUQ010000132.1, on the reverse strand, counting down.
AGCTTTCCAACGGTACTAGTTTCATACCATTTGGAGTTCTACAACTCCCAATACAGCTTAATAACCGAAGAAAGATCAAGTGCATTCTAACCCAGTTTTTCACCCAAAATCCTATTCACATGCACAAATTTACAATTTAAACCAACACTCACTACCATCATCATATATCATCAACAACACATTCAAGAAACTTATATCACATATGAATATACTAAAATTCATATATATAATAGAGAGTTTCTCAAACATCTATGAAGCACAACCCACTATCCTCTTCAAGCTTTAATCCTCAATCTTTTCCTTGGTCCTTCTTTCTTACTTCAATCACTTGCAAACAATCAAAATAATAACTCTATTAACCCAAGAAAAATACCCACAAAACCCATTCCAATCACGAGAGAAGGAGAAAAAGAAGAAACCCAAATAAACATTCAGCTACTAACCTCTTAGAACCCTTCAATACTCAATCCCTAGCTCAAAGCATCCAAAAGCCAGCACATGCAAAGCAAGGGAGAGCAGAAATGGGAAGGAGAAGAGAACGTGAGAGTGAGGAAAGAGGGCAAGAGCTGATGGCTTCTAAGGAAAGCCAAAGAAAATCTGCCTTATCTCTCTCCAATTCCCTTCAAATGCCATTAATGCACTCACCCACCAAATCCACTTGGCAACCATGATTGGATCCAACAAACCCACTTTGACTTTATGCACTAACACACCATACAACACATGCACCATAGTGGCTCCCTCAAATCAATGACTTAAATTCCATGGCACCAAACCCCACTCACACCTAATAATCTCTTATAAAAACTTAACATCCTGAGTACCATACTCACAAACCACTAGATCAAACCACAACAAATACCCTACATCTATACATCACATGCGCACCAAATAATTTCCCTCACTTAACTTATTTAATTAATTACTTTACAATTAAATCCCCATCATCAAATTCACTCATGCACAAATTACCGAAATACTCTTCACTTATCCGACTTATCTTGCCGCTTCCGACTAGGCCCGATTTGGGGTGTGACAAATGCCTTTAACATTTTAGAGGTAGAAATCTTTGATGTATAGGGGATAGACTTCATGGGTCCTTCTTCTTTTGGGCAAAACTATATATTGGTTGGGGTGGATTATATATCAAAATGGGTAGAAGCTAAAGCAACACCAACCAATGATTCAAAGGTAGTTGTGAAGTTTTTAAAGAAGCTCTTTTCAATATTTGGAGTGCCTTGAGCCATAATAAGTGATGGAGGTACGTATTTCATAAACCGACCTTTTCCTTCTTTATTACATAAATATGGTGTGCATCATAGGGTAGCTACTCTCTACTATCCATAAACTAGTGGTCAAGTAGAGGTTTCCAATAGAGAGCTTAAATGGATACTTAAAAAAATAGTTTCTAGTTCAAGGAAAGATTGGACACACAAGCTTGATAATGCACTTTGGGCATATCGTACTGCATTTAAAACACCTATTGGGATATCACCATATAGGTTAGTGTATGGTAAAGCATGTCATTTGCCCGTCGAGTTAGAGCATAGGGCATATTGGGCCATTAGGACCTTGAATTATGATCTTAAGGAGGCTAGTGTGAAAAGATGTTTACAATTCAATGAGCTTGATAAATTATGCCTCATTTCATAAAAAAAAAATGCAATAATCTATAAGGAATGATCTAAGAAATGGCATGATGCTCAAATTAAGTATAAAAGTTTTAAGGTGGGAGACAAAGTTCTTTTATTCAACTCTAGATTAAAGTTGTTTCCTGGAAAATTACAATTTAGGTGGAGTGGACCTTTTGAGACCAATCAAGTGTTTGACCATGGCTATTTAGAACTTAAAAATGAAAAAGGGGAATTGCTTAAAGCCAATGGTCAACGATGTAAAGTGTACTTAGAAGGAAATTTTCAAGGTAAAGAGGTCTTATATATCTCTCTATGCTTGGGTTGAAAGTTATTTACATAATTTTTTTTGTATTTATTTCATTTATAAGTTATTTTTGTGTTGTCAATTAGATTTCATTTTAGTAATTTGGATTATAATGTTACTAACACAGTTATTTTTGTTCTACAGGTTAAATTTATAAGTAGGGTTATTAATATAGTTCTAATATATAGTTTCTTCTTCAAAGTAAAAAAATATGTATTGTATTTTTCCTTACTGTCGCGAGCGCGACAAATCAAGGAAGGTTGGTTAAGTAAGCTTCTATCGCGAGCGCGCTTGGCATCGCGAGCGAGACAGATCAAGGGAATTGTCTCTGTCATGAGCACGCATGGCATTGCGAGCGCGACAGAGAGCAGAATTTATTTCTGTCGCGAGCGCAATGAAACGCGGGATTTTAATTATTTAGGGGAAATCTGACCATTGAAACCCAATTTGTACCCCCTATAAATACTTTTTGAGCCCTAATTCTAAATTTTCACTCTATTTTTTTAGTTTTTCTCTCTATTTCCATTTCGTTTTCTCTCTAATTTCTTTTTTCTTCCTTTGTTTTTCTTTGGTTTTTCTGGGTTTTTGTTCTTGATTCTTGCTATGAGTTTGCTGTGCATTTTACTCTATTATTGCTAAAGCTATTTACCATGGTTCGCACAAAGATATTAAGGAATAAGGGGAAAAAAGCTGCTGTAGGATCAAGCTCCTAAAGCCACGATTCCATTTATTTGCAAAACAAGTATGAATGTCATTTTTCTCTTTTATCTGAAGAAAAGGGTGAGAAATTTGAGGTTTTTTCTAAAAAAATCTATTGTAGGGAGTTGGAACTTGAATTTTGATTTGCTAAAAACATTGGGATTGGATACTGATATTAACAAATACTTAAAATGCGTGAAATGGGATAAATTTGTTGTGATGCAATTTCCTGTTCGTAGGGAGTGGGATTTAGAATTTTTTGTTACTTTATCTTATGTGGATGACAAAATAACTAGCATGCAATTTAGGTATAATGGAATTGAGTATGTCTTTGGTTTTGATGACATGCATGCTTGGTTTAGGTTTCCACTGAATGGGAAACAATTTAATCCTCAACATTTTACTGCCTATGAAACTTGGAAAAAATTGAATGGGATTTTTTACTTTCACACTAAAAACTCTACAAACCGTTTAATTCAAAATGAGGCATTATTGTTATTGCATAAATATTTATGCCATGCGATGTTTGGTAGAGTTGAAAGCAATAAAGTCCACGTTAAAGATTTGTTTGTATTGTCACTTGTGCAAAGCAAGAAAATACCCTGTTCTATATCTTTTATTTTTGATGGATTAAATAATGCCTCAGTTGCTAAGGCTAAATCTATTGGGATGGGGCATATGGTAATAGGGGTTATTTTAGGTTGTTTGGGGCGATTGCATAATTTTATGCCTAATGAGGATGAGAACATTGCTATGATGAATGTTGTGTTTTTGCGCAATTTTAACCTGTTGAAAAGAGGAGGTTGGCCTCCAGTTTTTTATTCTGTTAATGAGTGAACCAGGAAATCTGGTGGTGGCAAGGGTATGGCACCTGCTACTTCAGCAGCTGCTGCAGATGATGAAGATGCTGATGCTAGGGAGTCAGATTCTACAGAGGGTAAGGGTAGCAGTGCTGCAGGTTGGAGGCAAGTATTAACTCGCATGGATGCAATGGAGGAGACAAACTGGACTTTAGCAGTAACGATGGATTCCATGGAAGCCTCAATGCATGAGATGCACAAGAGCCAACAGAGTTTAAGTCAGAAGTTATTGTCTTTCTTCCGCAAGCAAAATGTTCAGTTCACTCTGTCTCCACCAAGTTCCCCTAATGGAACTTTTTAAGGGCGGTTTTCTTTTCTCCATTTTATTTCTTATCCTGTTTCTTTGTTTTGTGTTTTAATTGTCTTATTTTTCTACTTTGTGTTAGGTTATGCCTCTTTCTTACACAAAGAGGACATTGTATCTTTTAAGTGTGGGGAAGCCTGTGTGTTTTTGTGATTTTCGTTTTATAGCTTATGATGTGTAGATTTTGATATGTGTTGGTGTATTTATGGAACCTTTATATTTGAGAATCTTTGGGAATAATTTGATGAAACTTCTTGCTTTTTGCATTTATTGGTATAGTTGATGAGATTTTTGAGGGATGTTTTTGGATATTAGACTTTAAAATGGTATGTGCACCTATGAAAGGTATATGTTTTTGCCAAGCAATTTGATGTAGGTTCTTTTTAAGTTATTTTTATTTATATAAGCATCTTTGATTGTGTTAATGAAGCATTACTTAGAATACTTCATATCCTTAACTTGTGAGCTTTTGAGCCTAATGATGATATATTTCCTTGTAAGAGAGACCTTTTTATATCCATATATACTAGAACTTGTTATGAGTAAATTTCAAGACTATAATTAGTATAAGTTGTGCATGAAACATGATGAGGGCATTAGAATTAGCCATTTTTAACTTGCTTTAAAACAACCACCCTTTTGACTTTAGGTAGCCAACTTTTAGCCATTAGCCATTTTCTTATTTAAGAAGCACATTTTTAACCTCAATTCCTATTTGAATGCCTAACTTTTCTTTTGGCACCCTATTTGTGGGAGGATTGGTTCTTGTTATGTCATTTGAGGCAAAATTTGCTTTGTGTATATGCATGATACTAGTTTTAATCCCTTACTAAATATATGTCATAGGAAAAGAAAAGAAAGAGAAAAAAAAAAGAGAAAAACTATATAAAAGAAAGAAAGTTGTGGACATGAATAAAAGGGAACTAGAATGTCTTAAAAGAAAAAGAAAAGAAAGAAAAGAAGGAAAAAAAATTAAGACTTAGATATCATATGTATCATGCTATGCTTTATAATTGGAAGTTTCATATGATATGGTAAGTGCTATTCTTTTCACAATTTGAGCTACTTAACTAAAAGTCATACCCACCCTAACCTAAGCCAAGTTACAACCTTCATTAAGACCCTCTGATTTTGTGCATTTATTTGTGCTAGTAGTAGAGATTTTTGCTCATTTACAAGCTTATGTTATGTATTGGTATATTGAGGGAAGGAGTGAAACACTAACCTAATAAACACTTGAGTAATTTGAGGGAAAGTGTTTGCCTAGAGTGAGAGTTACTCTATGAAATGTGACATTGGCAACTTGATACCTATTGTAAGAAATTTGATTTTTAAAGTTTCTATATTTTAGTGCTTGGCATTTTCATAGTTCTTTAGTTATGTGTACATGGATTTTAGAGTTTAATGTTTCATGGTATTGCTTGGGAATTTGTTGACATAGACTAGTGGATTTGTGAGATGGAAGTTGTTTAATTTGTTACCAAAAATCTATAAGGTATAAGGTTCCATGTTATTATATTGTTGTGTTTTAGTTTTGTTATGTTGTTTTGTGTTTATATTGTTGTCTCTTGCATTTTAAGTTTTTGCTTGAGGACAAGCAAAGGTTTAAGTATGGGGACTTGATATGAGCCTAAATAGCTCATATTTAGTTAGTGTTTTGTGATTAAAATCATGTTTAGTTGTTGTTAGTTATGTTAGAATTTGGTATATTTTATGTTTTGTTTCATGCTATGTGAGTTTAGGAGAACATGGAGAAAACTTGACAAGAGGAGCAAATTAAACAAAGAAAAATGGTCTCTATCGCGGGCGTGATGATAGCCGCGAGTGCGACCTAAGGTGCATAAGAAGAAGAAAGGGAAGAAAAAAAGAAGCTGAGCAAAAGGAGGAACCGCATTCTGTCACGGGCATGAAGGAGGTAGCAAGTGCGATAATGCAAGGAGGAAAAAGGAAGTCAATGCTAGCAGAAAAGTCAGTAAAGGAAGATTCGTGTTCTATCGTGAGCGCAACAGCCGTCGCGACCGTGACAAAAAGAGCCGTTCGAGCAGTTATTTTGAAGAGTCACTTAAAGAGTCAACCTTTTTATCAACTTTTACAACTCTTTCGATGAGGTATTTCAAGGGACATAAGTTTTGGAAGATATATATATATAAAATTCAGTTGTAAAGAGAAGATATAGAGAATTTTAACTTAAGAATTTTTGTAAGTAGGGAGAACATTTTCTGTAGTTGTAAATTCTGAAGTTTGCTTTAATGTTTAGAGAAGAAGACAACAAGCAAAGGAGAAGAACATATTTTGTGAAGGGAAAAAAGGGTTGAGAGATCTCCTTCTTCTAACTTCTAATCATTACTTCTTCTTTGTAAATTTTTAATGATGTGTTTAGGAACTTGAATCTTAAATGTTACATTTTATTATTCATATCAATATAGTATTCTTGTTTGCAGAATTTTCTATTAGTATTTGATTTATGATCATAATAAGTAAGAATTTAGTTAAGAGATAATTTCGTACTTAAAACTAATAGAATTTCATCATTGAAACATTACTTGAGAGATCGGAATGTTACATGATTGTTATAAGTTATTAATTAATCCTGAAATATGCATGTATAATTAACTAATTCATTAATGAGAGTTAAGAGTTAGAATTATAAATGTATGTTTTAGGCACTTTAATTCATGTCGAGAGAATGAATTGGAATTTTATTTCAACCTGGCTTGCATAACAAGGTATCATTAATAAGCAAGAAAAATTATTTCAAGTTTTATCAATCAACTCATCATCATTAATCCTTCTTGTCTTCTTTGATCATTATTAATTAGGTTTAGTTAATTTATCATTCTACTAGTAGTTTAGTTTCATACTTAAAATATTGGACATTGTAAACAAGATTAAAATCCAGTAGTAATAGTGAGTAATAATCAATCTACATTATTCGTGGGAACGATATCTTAAGTACTATAATCGGTAAATCGTGCGCTTGCGGATTTAGCACTAACACTAATCGTTCATTATTAACATAATTAATTATTTGACCATAAGTCAATTCTTGATAAGGAACTTTACCATAATAATCAAGTTTCAATTTATTCCTAACCCTTTAAGCAAATATTTTTAGTAATCCTGCTAAAAATATTTCTTTCCAATAAGGTACGCTATGTGTTTACTCGTTATCCACTATTGTGAGTCAGCAGGTGCTCTGTTTGTTTTGTTCTGCTTTGATATGATTACAAGAATATGGTATTCGGATGCGTATAATGATAAGTATGAGAAATCAGTTAAAGTGTAAATGAATGTGGATGTAAATTTCTGAATGCATGTCTTTATTATGCAAGTATGATTATATAGCTGATATCATTAGCCGCATTTGTCATATTGTATGTGTATTGCATTGACGACCATTGTGAATGGCCGTCCACTCTTTTGTTGTGTGTTCTCCACTAAGCGTTCATCACTTAGCACAGTGTTTTATCCGTGCAGGTGCGGAGGATGGAGTTCTTTTGGGAGAGTCATCGCCAGTCAAGCCAACATAGAGGGATTAGTGTTAGGGCTTTATTTTTGATAGCATGTTGATTCTTTTGTATCAGAACTCTCTTTATACCATTATTTTGTAAAGCTTTCGCATTTATATACTTTTGGGATATGTAATTATTTTATTCTGGCTTTTAACCCGAACATTATTGTAACGAATTTTGCTATGGTAATGATGGATTATTCTGATGCTTATGAAGGTTTTAATTTCCCCGTAATGATGTATGGTTATTATGTATGAATGTATGCTTTGTATCTTTATCTGCTTGGTGACACACCCGGCTCATACGGCTTCTCACTTCTTAGAGGATGGGTACGCCTACGTATAGGTAGGGGGTGTTACAAGTTTTGGTATCAGAGCCTAGGTTTAGGCATTTCTGGGTGATGTTGATGTGTTGAGGTGCATAGATGTATATATATCTAGATCTGTATTGGCTGATGCGACTGTCTTCTTTTATTTGTTTAGGATGTCTTTTGATTCGGTTCGTGGATCTCTTGAGGGATCAGCTGAAAGCGTGATCCTTCTGTCTCTGTGTCGGCTCAACCTGCTAGGGTCCAGCCCGAGGCCGTTGCCATGCCTTTTAAAGCTATGTTCAGGCTGTCACAGGACATGGCTAGGGTCTTGGAGAGAGTGACTGCTCCTAAAGCCCCTATAGAGAGCTTGAGAAGGGCTGGTGTCACACCCCGTAAGTGGCCTAATTGGATTATCGATTTTAATTGGACAATTAAGGGCATTTGGGTAATTTATATGAGAAAAGAGGATTTGATTGTATGGAAATAAAAGATTTAAACTACAGATTTTAGTTTGGTGAGTGAAAGGTAATTTGACAAGGATTAAATGGTAAAAGAAGAGTGAGTGGAACTGTGAATTCGTGCATGTGTGCCAAGTGGAGAGTGTGTGTGTGCACGTAGGTGAGGGAAGAGAGAAGTCTGGTTGTGTTAGTGCTGGAAACCTACAGACTGAAGTTTTTCTCTCTCTTTTGCTTTCTCTCACGTTAGCCATACCATTCCTCTCCATTTGCTGTTCTTTTCTCTTTTGCATGCGTGTTCTTTTATTGGGAGCTAGGGTTTTAAGCTTTGAAGTTCAGAAGGTGAGTTTGGTTCTCCATCTTCTCTGTTTAAGGATTTGCATTACTGTTTTCCTTGGATTGAATTTGGATCTTATTTATTGGTTCATGTAATCTGTTGAGGAGAGGAAGATAGATAAAGGGAAAGAGAAGGTTGTGGATTGAGAAGCAGTGGGCGTTTTTGGGGACTTCATTTCAGGTTTGGGAGTGTGTCTGTTTTTCCCATTTTGGGTCCTGTTTCCAGTTTTGGTATTAATGTGTTTATGTGTGTGTTTGTATATGGAAATGCTAGAGATACGTAATGTTGTTGATATAATTTCAGTAGAAAAAGAATGATAGGAACATGCCATGAGTTGAATATGCATGAGATTGAATATGGATTTCCTGGAAAGTTAATGTTCTGGCATTGCTTCTGTGTTAGTTGTAAAAATGTGATACTGGTATTCTAATTGCTGTGAATGTGCTCTGGAGACTTGAAGGTATGTATTCGAAACATTATTGTATGAAAATTTGTTTTAGACAAAGTGGGGTTTTAATCTTTGGTTGTACTCTGTTTTTGCGATTTCTGGTTTTCAACATTTTCTAGAAATTCTGAGTTTGTGAAGAGAAGCAAGCAGAAATGTGAGAAGGAGGTCACGAGACGTGATGGAGCATCACGCCGTTACCCCCTTCTCTGTTGAAGGTCACGAGACGTGATGCTGCATCACGCCGTGACCTGTTTCACTTTCCTGCGTGTCACGGGACGAGACCTCGTGATCTCCTCTCCCTCTCCTCACAGGCGTCACGAGACGTGACTGATGGTCACGCCGTGACTGCCTTGCTTTTTGCCTGGCACTCGCGTGAAGCCTGTGTCACGAGACGTGACGAATGGTCACGGCGTGACCAGCCTTCCCTGCTGTCCTGTTTTATTAAAACAGAGTTTTAACTTCTGTTTTAAGGGTTTTTGCACTACATGACAAATGTTTGAGTTAAAATTTGTATTGTATTTTGGATAATTGCGTAATAATGAGTTTTGTATACATGATTAATGATTAATCTACATGATTTACATGTTTATAATTTATTTAACATGGACTTTTTCAATATGAACTATTTGTTCTCATTACCTCCTGCAATTGATATTTATACATTTAAATGTTCTGAATTGGATCAATATACGTGTATATATATGAATTATAAGTTAGTATTTAATGAAATTCTCATGATTTGATACGTAAATTATTGAGTTATATTAATGATTAAATAAATAATGTACATAATTTACTAGTTTATATTTCACATGAACATAAATTGTCTTGAATGTGTATTATTTGTACTTCGGCCTCCAATAATTAATACTGGATGTATTTAAATGTTTCTGAATTTGATCTAGACACATGTATACGTGAAATATGTATTTGCATTTAGTTGTTCTAATATTTATAGTTACTTGTTTTAAATGTGATCTGTATACCTGTATACATGGACTATAAATTAGTATTATTTTCAATATTCATATTGATATTAGTGCTTGAATTGTTGAGTTGAGTTTTAAGCCTGAATAGTCATAGTAGTGGATAAGTAAGCGCTTACTTAGGTCAGAGTGTGTGTGCAGCTGCTATATGATAAAACGATATATGCAGGTCCATTTGGATCCTTGTTTCGACCATGTTTGGTCTATATGAAAATAAAGCGAGACTCCGGTCTCTATATGGAAAATACATGTTTGAGACTCATGTCTCTATATGCTTGGGATACTGTGTTCAATCAGTATCCAAATGACCGTATCCACTTCTAGAGAGTATTTCGGATTAATCAGGCTACATGTTTATATGTGATATATATATATATATATATGTTGAGATGTTTATTGACAAGATTAAAGGTATATGTTGTATATGAAATATAGTATAACTTTGTGTTTATACACCTTGAGTGTATATATATTTGGAATGGTGAGAAATATGTAGATTTTAATTATGTTTTAATAGTTAATTTCTTGTAATGTATGTTTATGGTTGGAATGAGATTATAGTCTTGTTGTAAATATTGTATATGCATATTGTTAGTTTGTTTTGTTCCTCCCCACTAAGCGTTATCGCTTAGCACGGGCTCTTTTCCCGTGCAGGTGACGAGTTTGGATTTGGAGTCTGATATCTGCGGGTCGGCCACTAGGAGTCTTTTTGAATGAAGTTATTTGAAGTCTTCCGCTGTAATTTTTGTATATGGCTTGTGTATAGCAAAGTAAATCTTTTGTAAAGGAACAAATATTATTTTTGTATATGTATTTGATTACAAGCCTCATTTTGTAAAACAGTATGGATATATGTTATATGTAAAAAGGAATTACTATTACATGATTAAAAGTTTCTTTAAATCTCTTTTGGTTTTTGTTTATACATGTGTATATGGATTTGATTATATGTGTTTGCCCGCGTGGCACTCCGGTATCCTTCCAACGGGGATGGCGGGGTGTTACAGCTTGGTATCAGAGCTCTAGGTTAATTGGTTCGGGACTAGAAGGTGTAGAGTATAGGTTAATGTCATAGTTTGTCTAGAGTTGTGGCCTAATGCAGATGTCGTTTGTGTAAAGTATAGATGGAGTCCGACTCGCGTGAGAGCATAGACGAGGCAGTGGCAGATGTGAATTGATAAGAGTTCGAGGTGACACTCTGTATTCCTGTCAGCTATCTTCTTGAAATCATGTGCACATAAGCATAGTGAAACATGGGGATGGGAAAAATGCATTATAGTAGCTTACATTGTATTTTCGCATCATCTCGCATACATAAATCATTACATGACCATTTCATCCGCATCCCTCATTTGTATGTAAACAGCATCATTGTATGCACTTCACTGAGAGAAGCTGACAGGATATACATCGAGTACTTGATGATTAGAAGAGGTATACGGATTAGAGTGTAGTGTGTTAAGAAAAGTGTGAAGTGTACATGATTTGATAGTTGTATGGTATAAGTGATAACGATTCAGAGATTTGTTTAAAGATTTATCTACAAGTGATTAGCGAGGAAATTTCGAGGACGAAATTTTCTTAAGGGGGAGAGAGTTGTCACACCCCGTAAGTGGCCTAATTGGATTTAGCGATTTTAATTGGACAATTAAGGGCATTTGGGTAATTTATATGAGAAAAGAGGATTTGATTGCAAGGAAATAAAAGATTTAAACTACAGATTTTAGTTTGGTGAGTGAAAGGTAATTTGACAAGGATTAAATGGTAAAAGAAGAGTGAGTGGAACTGTGAATTCGTGCATGTGTGCCAAGTGGAGAGTGTGTGTGTGCACGTGGGTGAGGGAAGAGAGAGGTCTGGTTGTGTTAGTGCTGGAAACCTACAGACTGAAGTTTTTCTCTCTCTTTTGCTTTCTCTCACGTTAGCCATACCATTCCTCTCCATTTGCTGTTCTTTTCTCTTTTGCATGCGTGTTCTTTTATTGGGAGCTAGGGTTTTAAGCTTTGAAGTTCAGAAGGTGAGTTTGGTTCTCCATCTTCTCTGTTTAAGGATTTGCATTACTGTTTTCCTTGGATTGAATTTGGATCTTATTTATTGGTTCATGTAATCTGTTGAGGAGAGGAAGATAGATAAAGGGAAAGAGAAGGTTGTGGATTGAGAAGCAGTGGGCGTTTTTGGGGACTTCATTTCAGGTTTGGGAGTGTGTCTGTTTTTCCCATTTTGGGTCCTGTTTCCAGTTTTGGTATTAATGTGTTTATGTGTGTGTTTGTATATGGAAATGCTAGAGATACGTAATGTTGTTGATATAATTTCAGTAGAAAAAGAATGATAGGAACATGCCATGAGTTGAATATGCATGAGATTGAATATGGATTTCCTGGAAAGTTAATGTTCTGGCATTGCTTCTGTGTTAGTTGTAAAAATGTGATACTGGTATTCTAATTGCTGTGAATGTGCTCTGGAGACTTGAAGGTATGTATTCGAAACATTATTGTATGAAAATTTGTTTTAGACAAAGTGGGGTTTTAATCTTTGGTTGTACTCTGTTTTTGCGATTTCTGGTTTTCAACATTTTCTGGAAATTCTGAGTTTGTGAAGAGAAGCAAGCAGAAATGTGAGAAGGAGGTCACGAGACGTGATGGAGCATCACGCCGTGACCCCCTTCTCTGTTGAAGGTCACGAGACGTGATGCTGCATCACGCCGTGACCTGTTTCACTTTCCTGCGTGTCACGGGACGAGACCTCGTGATCTCCTCTCCCTCTCCTCACAGGCGTCACGAGATGTGACTGATGGTCACGCCGTGACTGCCTTGCTTTTTGCCTGGCACTCGCGTGAAGCCTGTGTCACGAGACGTGACGAATGGTCACGGCGTGACCAGCCTTCCCTGCTGTCCTGTTTTATTAAAACAAAGTTTTAACTTCTGTTTTAAGGGTTTTTGCACTACATGACAAATGTTTGAGTTAAAATTTGTATTGTATTTTGGATAATTGCGTAATAATGAGTTTTGTATACATGATTAATGATTAATCTACATGATTTACATGTTTATAATTTATTTAACATGGACTTTTTCAATATGAACTATTTGTTCTCATTACCTCCTGCAATTGATATTTATACATTTAAATGTTCTGAATTGGATCAATATACGTGTATATATATGAATTATAAGTTAGTATTTAATGAAATTCTCATGATTTGATACGTAAATTATTGAGTTATATTAATGATTAAATAAATAATGTACATAATTTACTAGTTTATATTTCACATGAACATAAATTGTCTTGAATGTGTATTATTTGTACTTCGGCCTCCAATAATTAATACTGGATGTATTTAAATGTTTCTGAATTTGATCTAGACACATGTATACGTGAAATATGTATTTGCATTTAGTTGTTCTAATATTTATAGTTACTTGTTTTAAATGTGATCTGTATACCTGTATACATGGACTATAAATTAGTATTATTTTCAATATTCATATTGATATTAGTGCTTGAATTGTTGAGTTGAGTTTTAAGCTTGAATAGTCATAGTAGTGGATAAGTAAGCGCTTACTTAGGTCAGAGTGTGTGTGCAGCTGCTATATGATAAAACGATATATGCGGGTCCATTTGGATCCTTGTTTCGACCATGTTTGGTCTATATGAAAATAAAGCGAGACTCCGGTCTCTATATGGAAAATACATGTTTGAGACTCATGTCTCTATATGCTTGGGATACTGTGTTCAATCAGTATCCAAATGACCGTATCCACTTCTAGAGAGTATTTCGGATTAATCAGGCTACATGTTTATATGTGATATATATATATATATATATGTTGAGATGTTTATTGACAAGATTAAAGGTATATGTTGTATATGAAATATAGTATAACTTTGTGTTTATACTCCTTGAGTGTATATATATTTGGAATGGTGAGAAATATGTAGATTTTAATTATGTTTTAATAGTTAATTTCTTGTAATGTATGTTTATGGTTGGAATGAGATTATAGTCTTGTTGTAAATATTGTATATGCATATTGTTAGTTTGTTTTGTTCCTCCCCACTAAGCGTTATCGCTTAGCACGGGCTCTTTTCCCGTGCAGGTGACGAGTTTGGATTTGGAGTCTGATATCTGCGGGTCGGCCAGTAGGAGTCTTTTTGAATGAAGTTATTTGAAGTCTTCCGTTGTAATTTTTGTATATGGCTTGTGTATAGCAAAGTAAATCTTTTGTAAAGGAACAAATATTATTTTTGTATATGTATTTGATTACAAGCCTCATTTTGTAAAACAGTATGGATATATGTTATATGTAAAAAGGAATTACTATTATATGATTAAAAGTTTCTTTAAATCTCTTTTGGTTTTTGTTTATACATGTGTATATGGATTTGATTATATGTGTTTGCCCGCGTGGCACTCCGGTATCCTTCCAACGGGGATGGCGGGGTGTTACAGCTGGTGCTGAAGATTTCTATGGTACGGGTTTAGATGAGTCAGAGTTGGCTGAGAAATGGTTAGACAAGGTGAAGCGTGCATTGAGAGAAGTCCGGTGTCCTCCTGATCAGCAGGCAGAGTGTGCAGTGGCGTTGTTGCAAGGGTCCGCTTATGAATGGTGGGAATTGGTTTGTAGACATCCTCAGCTACCTGATTCGATTACTTGGGATTTCCTAGAGAGAGTTCACTAAGAAGTACATAACTCAGACTTATAAGGATGCTAGATGGGCACAGTTTTTGAGCTTAAAACAGAGAGCTAAATCGATTTCAGAGTTTGAGAAAGAATTCAACCGGTTGTCTAGGTATGCTCCAGAAGGTGTTATGATTGATGAGTTCAGATGCCGTCATTTTGAGGCAGGATTGAATGAATCCTTGAGGGTTATGTTGATTTCCCTGATGAGCACTCCAGGGGTGAATTATTATCAGATTATGGAAGCTGCTGTTAGAGCCGAGAGATCAGAGTCTGTGTTGAGAGAGAGGGCTCAGAGGAGGAATCCCTCTCGTGGAGGTTCATCTTCTTCATCCTCGGGTAAGAGATCAAGGAACCCGCAGGATGAATCATCTGCATGTCCAGCTACAAGAGGTAGAAGGCAGGGTTCAGGCAGGGTATCTGGTTCTGGTAGAGGCGATTTGGGTTCTAGGATAGAAGTGTTACCTGAGTGCTCACACTGTGGCAAGCCGCACAAGGGTGAGTGTAGGTGGCTCACTGGTGGGTGTTTCCGTTGTGGGAGCACCGAGCACTTTTTGGCCAACTGTCCGAGATCGTATGAAGCTTCGGATGATCGGAGGGAGGCCAGTAGAGTTGGTTCGAATGTCACGCAGGCTAACCGTGCTAGAGGTCGTGGTAGAGGTCGAGGCAGTCGACCTAGAGAGGGAGCTGCATCTGAGTCAGTTGAGCATCCGTTGCCTATTCCAGCTAGAGCTTATGCTATGAGAGCCAGAGAGGAGCAGGATGCGCCCGATGTGATAGCTGGTAAGTTTCTACTCCATAACACTGAATTATATTGTAACACCCCCATCGCCGTCCCCGTTGGAAGGACACCGACGGACCCGCTAACCGACGCTCACTCATACAGATATGCACATACACAATACGGAAGCATACTTTCATACATAACATGCATACGAAAATACGGGTTAATTAAAAACTTACCTTACCTGCAGGCACGGTTTGATCATGCAATAACTTACGCACACGCAGACACTAAGCTGAAGCATACATAGAAGCATACGTATGACCATTCAACGGAAGCATAAGCGAAATAATAAAACGAAGGAGTAACTAAACATAATAACATACTAACTATTACATTCCCAAAAGAAAACTCAAGATCAATACATAATTAATTACATATACAATATTACAGAAATACAAAAGCTGAAGTACAGAAGCTGAACATAATACAGAACTTCTAACTCCTACGTGGCTGACCTTGCAGAAACGCGACTCGAACAGAACCAAACCTGCCACCTGCACGGAAAGGAAATCCGTGCTAAGCGATAAACGCTTAGTGGGGAGAACACACAAGAGTATGGACGGCCATTCACAATGGTCGCCAAGGCAAAACACATTCAAATGGCAAATGCGGATATTCATAACATATAAATAATTAGGCTTGCATAATAAAGGCATTCATTACAATACTCACAATCAAACCATAAACTCATGTCCAGGATAGACCAAAACAGACATAATACAATACACGTTACAAGCATCATCATGCTGAACTACATACTATATCACATGCATAAACCTACATGGGTAGCAAATATCAACATCTTACCGTGCGGAGTCACATGAGCTTTACACATGCAATTGACATAACCAAGCACCCATGCATGAAATGATGACCAAACCATCATGTTAAGAATGCTAGCTAACCAACATACTTAGACATGCTAAACACACACACTAGTCAAAATCCAAGGTACAAAATCCAAAGCATCATATTACCGCTGCGCAACTCTCAAATATAAAGTATCAAGCGAAAACACTCTAATAGCGGAGACTGAAAGCATAATCACATAACATTACATTCATATCATCAACATGCAGAAAGTACAGTAATCATCACATACTTACCATCCCAACTGCTTCGGTTCACATGCTAATATATAAAGCAAAACTATGCTTAAGTCATATACTTAAATACATCAATCGAATCATTTCAAAGCATTCAGAAACTTATAACAAATCACATGACAAGTACAGATAATCATGTTAGATATAAAATCATGCTTACTTAATACAGACATACATTCTGAAGCCCATAGTTACATTCATATACATATAAACTGATTTCTGAAATCCTTATCATAATCAAACGGATATCACATTCTGATAGTTATTTCAAAGTAACACAACCAATAAAGTACCTGCTGACTCATAATAGTGGATAACGAGTGTACTGATTAGTACCTTACGGGTACAAGTCGGCCAAAGGGTACCTTACGGGTATGAATCGAAAACCATTTATTTTGTCACAAAAGCATTTTACTGAAGGGGGATCTTAACCCGATCCAAATACATTAAAAAGGATCACGAGGATCCGCACTGATAGAGGGTTCGCGAGGAACCAAACGGGGGACCTGATCAGGGTCCAAACGTCCACAGGGCTGCAGCTAAAAGACTCTATTAGGCATGCCTAACTATCCACTAGACTGACTCTCGCAGGTCATGCATAAAACAATTCACACTTCGAATCGCATAACGCAAAATATATATATACTTACATCATGCATAAACCAGAGTACAATTGACATATGAATATGCTCATAAAGTTGGTCATATATCATACAATTCCCATTGCAAAACATAATACAGTCAACACCTTTTAACATTAAACAATGTTCTAAAGCATGACAAGAATCAGGTATAGAAACACTATCTTGCCAAAGATTATCAATACAAAATCCTAATCATGCGTTAGGTGAAGATAACTAAGTATAAATCATGCATAATCCAAATTACATTTAACATGACACAATGAGTTCAAAGGCTAAAGCATAGTAATGCATTCGGACGTCAACCATATTATTCATATAAGTTTAGCATAGCATAATGTCAATTATACTTCATACAATTCATATTCAAAAGCATGCAACAATTTAATCAATAACATTCTAGCACTACTCATCATACTAAAGCATGTCAGGAACACATGTGGAATCATATTATGCCAATGACCAAAGACGCATCATCTTAATCGGGGAAGGTACAACATAATCTTAAGCATGGCAATTTATTCTTAAAGAAGAAACAGACTAAAGATATGCGTAACATAATTTTCATTAAGATAGAACATATTTGGAACTAAACAGTCAGAAAGTTAACCTTCATAAATCCTTTGCATTCGAAATATGACATGCAATAAAGATCACAACAATAGGCATATCTCAATCCAAACCATACAGTTAAAATCCCACAGTCATTAAACCGGATCACTGTAATCCAAAACTTATTCCAAAATACCACATATAACTTATCATAGATAACATATTATTAATACCAAGCAAATTGGGATAATCAATCATATCAGCAAGGTAATATAGCACATAGTAAAGGAAAATACCATTAAAAAGCGTTTGGAAATCATTTTATAAAAACTGGTCGCTTGGGGAAAGAAAAACAGAAGCAAAACAGAAGAGTCGGGCGACCTGAGCAACCTTCACGTCACGTGAAGGTTGCTCATGTCGCGTGAGCATGGCTCACGTTGCGTGAGCATAGCTCACGCCTCGTGAGCATTGCTCACGTCGCGTGAGCATAGCTCACGTAGCGTGAGCATTGCTCACCTAGCGTGAGCATTGCTCACCTCACGTGAGCATAGCTCACGTCGCATGAGCCGCCTCCTTCTTCTTCCCCGCTACCGCAAACATGCAGATTTTCCATCGTTACCCAGAAATTCTTTCTAAAACCTCTCAGAAATCATTCAGTCATGCATAAACTCTTACCTTATTACTCAAATGCATATCACAACATACTCAAGATCAAACTAAACTCAACATTCCAGAAACTAATCAAAACAAACAAAATAAAGCATAACCACATTCACATTCCTCAAGAGTATAAACCCTAAAATACAGTAAGTTCAAAACCTAAACTCAGTAACTTCAATTCAATCCCTATCATGCATTACTAACACATTTACTCACGTAATCATGCATACACATTTCAAAACACAGCAAATTCCAGAAATTAGGCAATGCAACCACATTATAACCTAAGTGAGAAATAGGGCAGAGACATTCAATTTGATCACAATCTAAAATTAAAGAACACAGAAGCTCTCAAGCATTGCATGCATTCAAACACACTCCCAAACCTGGAAATGATGATCCAAAATCAAACTTTAAGCTTCAATCCTCAATCCTCAGCTTGTCCTTAAGCTTCTTCTTGCAATCCAAAGCTTGCACAAACAAGAATCCACAGTTACTCTTCAAAACCCTAACTCAACCAAAACCAGGAAAAGATGAAGAAGAACAGTACGTAGAAACCTTAACCCAACTTACCTCTTCAAGCAAAGTACAAACTCCACCAAGCCAAACACAACTCCAAGCCAAATGAGAAAGAAAGGAAAAGCAGAGAAAGGAGAAGAGAAGAAGAAGGGGAGGCGTGAGAGGAGAGAACGAACGGGAATGCTATCTGTGTTCTCCCTCTCTTCCTCTTTCCTTTCTTCTTTTCTTCATTCAATGCCCACCTAACAAGCCCACATGGCAGATCCTAATTAGACCACAAACTCCACTAAGACTATTCCAAACCAATTAATGCTCTTAAGTCCTTAGACAAATAACACTTCACTCACTTACACATTTCTTCCTTACAAACTTAATTATCTTTCAATTAGGTCCTTAACACTCCAAATTTCTCAAGCACAAATTACCGAAATACTCTTCCGATCCCGACTTAGCATGCAAATCCCGACTAGGGCCATTTTGGGGTGTGACATATATGCTCTAATTGACCCTGGTTCCACACACTCATATTTGTGCACTAATAAGTTAATTGATAAGTTGCATGTGGTAGATCAGTTAGATTATGAAATTTGTGTGACCAGTCCATTAGGGCATAGTGTCAATGTGAGTAGAGTGTATAGGAATTGTCCCTTATTGGTTGAGGGAGTTATGTTTCCTACGGATTTGATTGAGTTGCCTTTCAGAGAGTTTGATTTGATTCTGGGTATGGACTGGTTGGGTAAGCATCGGGTAGTGGTTGATTGTTATAGGAAGACAGTTGTACTTCGGGATAGAGACCGGTCTTCTGTGATTGTGAAAGGTTTGGGTGCTAGTTCTTTGAACAATGTGATTTCAGCAATGCAAGCTAAGAGGTTTATTAGGAAGGGTTGTGAGGCTTTTCTGGCAGTTGTGTTGGATTCCAAGAGGGATCAAGTTAAGATTGAGGATATCCCTGTTGTGCGGGAGTTTAGTGATGTGTTTCCGAGCGAGTTGCCTGGTTTGCTTCTTGAGAGAGAGGTGGAATTATCCATAGAGATTATGCCGGGTACCACACCCATATCGAAAGCACCTTATCGGATGGCTCCTGTGGAGTTGAGATGTGACGCGCGCCGAACCTCGGGGAGCCCCGAATGCCCGCTTTTAGGGCGATCGGGTGGAGGTTCATGAAAACTTGTAAGGTATTTACAAGTGCGTCTATTTTGGGCAACAATGAGGTTTCTTGGAGTCGCCACCCAATAGAACATTGGGACAGGTCGTCTAGCCTTGGTGAGCCTAAAACGGAGCATAATATCCATTTTGGGCAAGCCAAAGGGATCTTGGAGATATCATCCCAATAGAACACTGGAATGACCCTCTACACCGTGGAGCCTAGGATTGTAAATTTAAGTCTTTTGGTGGGATACAGGAGATATTTTGGAGATTCCATCCCAATGAAACACTGAGATGGACCTCTAACCTCATTGAGCCCAAGACCAGAGTGAGTTCGGGACTTCCCATTTATTCATACCTTGGTTAATTTTATAATCGAGTTTTGAATTTATCATTTCATCCCATTTCTCATTCATTTTAATGCAATTAATTAAAGCGCATGTCAATCACGTAGTGGAAGCGATAAATAAAAGCGTAAATAAAATAAAGCATATGTGAAAATATTACAACAAAATTAGGGGCGGAATACAACCCCCATTATAAATAAAATGCAAATCATGTATAAATCAGAATATTCATTAATGATGAGGACATTGGTCCTCGCATGCATATTTATTATAAAACAATTTTGATGTAATGATTTTATTTTGGATAGAGAAAATTGAGACATTGGTTCATTTTTATTGAGGAAAAATTCCAAATTAATTAATAAAAATGCTTTGTGATTTTCTTTCTAGCGCCTAAAATAAACAAATTTATAGGAAAATTACATAGCAAAATAAATGGAAAAGTAAAATGAATAAAATATTACAAATAAAGCAAATAAATACTTGATCCCAAACAAGCCTTCTGAATCTCCCCGTGTGCTCGCAAAAATGCCCCAGAAGGAAAATGAGATGTGAAATAAAAATAAAATACAAATAGAATAATGTTAGTAATTGAATCAATTAAAATCAATTAAATATAAAATAAATGACGAATTAAAATAAAACAAGGTGATGTGAAAGAATGATAATTGAACTAAAATGTTAACAAATCAAAATAAATGAAAATATACATTAAATGATAAAAGAATTGAATGATTTAACTGGAATAAATAAATTATGTTAATGAGTTAATATATAAAAATATGAACATGATAATAATAATGATGAAGATAAACAAATCAATGAATATATAAAATAATAAAGAAAAGAATAATAAAAATGAATGAATTAAAGAATGATGAAAACAATTAAATGAACAATATGATTAATTAAATATGTTCGCAAATGATATAAACCATTTACATGGCAAAAATATCAATTAAAATGAATTTATTAATTATACGTTAAAAATAATGATAAATTAAAGCAAAATAAATTAATTACATGTTAGGAATTAAAAAAGATCAATATTCACATGAATAAAAATGTAATAATATATATACACAACAAAACAAATATAACAACAATAGAATAAATAAATAAATCAGAACAATAAATAAATTAATGAAAACAATAAAATATACATGAATAAGAATAAAATCATATATAAACAAAATAAATAAAATAAATCTTAAATAAATAAAATAAATAAATAAATGAAGTTAATAAAAATATACATGAATAAATTAAACATGAACAAAAATAATAAAAAGAAAGAATAAGCCCAGAATGTTTACTCTCAGAGTTTTGGATTCGATAAAGGTAAAATGATGATCGATTTTTTTTATTTGATGATTTGCAATATTAGAGTGTAATATGATGAAAATGTTGGAATTTTATTCCAAAAAAAAATAGGATGAAAAAATGATCAAAAATTCTTTAAGAACAAAGAATTGATTTCTTTGCCTAAAGAAATGATTTTAATCAAAAAAAGATTTTTATTGATTAAAATAAAGAAAAATGATTTCAAAAACAAACAATTACTTTGTTTGTATCAAGGAAAAAAATGATTAAAAGTCTTATTTTAGAAAATCAAATGCAAAAATTAGATTTTGATAACAACCAATTGTTTTGTTTGTCTCAAAATTAATTTTTCATCAAAAAGAGATTCAAAAGAAAATCAATGGAAAAAGTTTTATTGAACACAAATAAAGAAGAAAAAAAGGAATTTTGAGAGCAAATAATTGTTGTATTTGTCTCCAAATTAAATTCAACAACAAAAACTCCTTCCAAATATATGTTTAGAAGAAATTCTATTGAAAAAAGATGAAAAAGATGAACTGAATTCTTTGTTATTTTTGGTGAAGAAAATCTGAAATTTTTTTTAGAGAGAAATTGAGAGGAAGAAGAAGAGGAGAAAAGATGAAAACACCCTAGAAAAAATTTTCCCTTTTAGCTTTCTTCTTATTCTTTTTATATGAAGAAAATAGGAAAATAAAAATAATTAAAGGGATAAAACCTAATAAAATCAGATATTAACTATTTTAAATTTTAAAAATTGAATAAATACTTAAAAAACCTGAAAATGGGATAAAAAACGGAATTTTGGGTGAAAAATCGAAAAAAAAAGATTTCGGGCGAAAATCGGCAGCAACGGGCAAGGTTGGGCGTCGGTAGCGCGCATCTCCGCGCGGCCGACACTCCGATTTTTTTTTAAAAAAATTTTAAAATTAACAAAAATACTATAATTTATAAGCCCCATTTTTCAAATCTAATTTTCAAAACATTTTTTATTATTTTTTTTATTTTTCACTTTAAAATGCAAATTTCACAAGGAAATCACCACTTTTAACCTTTTTGCTTGTAAGAAGGCATCTTATCATCATTGGGTAACTCTGATCTGGGCTGCCTCAGGACCTGGTGTCTACAGTTGCCCCCAATTTTGGAGAAACCAGTGCACTAGTGCCTAGATGAGCCAAAATTCAGAGAAGAGAGGAAAGAGATGCGTACCTGAGGCAGCCCTTACCTTTTTGCCGTGTGGAATGTTGGGACTTGTTGCCGTTGAGCTGTAGCCCTATCAGACCGTGGCTCGTTTGCAATCTTTTCTATCGCATTGTCCTACTCGCCTTCAGTCGGCTTGCACGGCATGAGGTGAAGTGTTGTCTAACTGCATCCTCTGTTGCGATATGTTCTATCGCTGTCCCCCGCTAACCTCATCTCGGTCTGCACGACGGCTGGTCTGTCCCGCTAGCCTCATCTCAGCCTGCGTGGTGTGAGGTGAAGTGTTGTCTAACTGCATCCTCTGTTGCGATCTGTTCTATCGCTGGTGTCCCGCTAGCCTCGTCCCGGCCTGCACGGTGTGAGGTGAAGTGTTGTCTAACTGCATCCTCTGTTGCGATATGTTCTATCGCTATCCCCCGCAAACCTCATCTCGGTCTGCACGGTGGCTGGTCTGTCCCGCTAGCCTCATCTCAGCCTGCGCTGTGTGAGGTGAAGTGTTGTCTAACTGCATCCTCTGTTGCGATCTGTTCTATCGCTGTCCCCCGCTAACCTCATCTCGGTCTGCGCGGTGTGAGGTGAGGTGTTGTCTAACTGCATCCTCTGTTGCGATCTGTTCTATCGCTGGTGTCCCGCTAGCCTCGTCCCGGCTTGCATGGTGTGAGGTGAAGTGTTGTCTAAACCGCATCCTCTGTTGCGATCTGTTCTGTCGCTGGTGATCCTCTAGCCTCGTCCCGGCCTGCACGGTGTCTGTGAGGTGCAGTACTCTCTGACTACAACCTCTGTTTGTGTACTGTTCTACCGCTGGTGATCCGCTAGAGATCCGCTAGCCTCGTCCCGGCCTGCACGGTGGCTGATCTGTCCCGCTGGCCTCATCTTGGCCTCTTGGATCACTTCAAATTGAAGGGATTTGGAATATTTTGAAAATAACTTGACGTTCCGAAGAGACTGAGAAAGCCTTAAGAAAAGGTCTTAAAGATAGTGCTCCAAAGAGACTGAGAATGCCTTAAAAAAAAGGTTTTAAAGATAATGCTCAAAAGAGACTGAGAATGCCTTAAAAAAAACGTTTTAAAGATAATGCTCCAAAGAGACTGAGAATGCCTTAAAAAAAAGTCTTAAAGATAATGCTCCAAAGAGACTAAGAATGCCTAAAAATTACTCAAAAATAATGCTCCGAAAAAACTGAGAATGCCTTAAAAAGGTCTTAAAGATAACGCTCCGAAGAGACTGAGAATGCCTTAAAAAAGGCCTTAAAGATAATGCTCCAAAGAGACTTTGATGCTCACTGGGAGACTTTGATGTCGAGCCTCCAGAGAGGGAATTATGTTTGAGCCTCCTCAGAGGAAAATTATATTTGAGGTTTTGGTTGCTTGCCCGCAGGCGAATAGATTTCCATGTCTTTGGTGATTTTTCTGTTTTTGTTTTTTTTTTTGGGATTTTCTTTCTTGGAATTTTTACACTTTAGATGCATTCGAATTTTTACAGTATGTTGGATTTTCAAGGCCTTGAAAATATCATCTTCATTTTGTTTTGCTATTTTGCTTTGTTGGTCTTTGTTGTTGTTGTTGCTCGAGAATTTATTTTTGCTTGAGATTTTGTACATTTGAATTTTGATTTTTTACACCTATTGTGTGATGTGCGTGAGCGTATGTCCTATGATAGAGAGACTTACCTGGCTGCCCTCGGCATGGCGTGCATGAGTTTGACAATGTTAAGTTGAACTCAACTCTTTGATCATCTTTTAGCATGAGGTCTATTCGGACCCCTCATCTGAGCCATGTACATATACAAAATATTGTGCGCGTGTATGGAATCATGTGTGTGCAATATACATACATTTGAATCCGAATTTTGTACGCTTTGTGTGAGGTGTGTGAGTGTAAGCACCGTGTCCCGGAGCGGTCCGGATCAGAGGTTACCCTATGATGAAATCAGTATCCGAGCCTGTATAAATGGTTTGGATTTGGGGGTTTTAGTCCCGCGTTCCACGAGGAGTGAGTCTTTTTACCTTTCGTAGGCAGAGGGGGAGAAAACAGGGCATTTTTTCCTCCACAGACGGCCAACCCGTCTGTGAGGCCAGCCCGTCGCTTAGGGTCACAGACGGCCTATGGTATTTTCCAACGCCCGTCGAAAAATCACCGCCCCTGTCAGAGTGCCGCCTGGTTTCCCGAAGCACACAACAGTTCCGACACCCGTCGGTGGATGTGGCAGGGCCGTCGGACGAATCCTTGTGTCAGAAGGATTCTTCCGACGCCCGCCTCCATACACTGACGCCCGTCGGTCGTGCCTGGCTTATAAAAGCTCCGAATTTTCACTAGAAAAGGGTTCCAAAAATTCTCAAGAGGGGAAACTCTGCCAAAATTCAAGTATATTTTCTCTCTCTTCCAGCAAACACATTTCATAAAGAAATCTCTTTAAAGGAGGATCAAATCAATCAAAAGGAACTAAAAACTAACTAGTTTTCTTTAGATTTTGATTCCAAAATCAGTCTTTTTAGGGGTTAAAGAAGAAATAGTCCATTTCCCTTTCTTTGATCCTTCATCTTTGCTTCTCGTGGAACGCGCGGGGCTCTAATCAACACAAGAATCTCACCCAATGCAATTATCTGAGGGTAAATATTCCGGATTCCTTCTCCATATCATTTTATATTTATTCCTTATTTTGTTGATTCTTTCAATTTTGTCATTATTTTTCTTTATTTTGACTCTCTTTATCTCACCTTGTGTTAAAACCCTTTTTTGACCTTCAAAAAGAGTCCTTTTTGCTGTTTTTTTCGGAGACAGTGGTGACCGACGGGTCATCTTCTGTACCAACGCCCGTCGGTCGCCCCACTCACAGACGCTCTTCTACTTGAGTGAGCGACGGACATGTCAATCAGTTTGGCAGACGCCCGTCGGTCACCTAAGAAAGGCCGTCGCTGGGTTCTGTCTCCACATCTTCAAATCTTTTTTATCTCTTCCAAGTCCCTTTGACTTTATTTATGTTGATTCTTTTTATATTGACATCCTTTAACTTTCTGTGAGCAATGTGTTGATTTCCCGAGACCATCCTAAGCTTGAGGGGTTATCTACCATATTCGGAGGATTTCGTCCGATTTAGTTTCCTAACCTTCTTGATTATTTTCCTTCATTTGTTATTCATTGACTATTTTATGTACATGGATATACTCTTTTCATATCTCGTTAAGTGTAAAAATGGATCAATGTTCTATACTCAAATAAAAACGAGGTTTGTATAAATGTAAGGGTCCAATGCCCTATTTTTATCCAATAAAAATCATCACAAATAAAAACATCTAATTTTTAATAATGATGCATGTGAGGACCAAAGTCCTCAAAATAAGCAATGCCCCGATTCGTGTATGTATCGCACATTTACAAAAGGGAGTTGTATTCCGCTCCTTTTATTATTGTAATCTATTGCTTTTGCTATTTACTTGTCCATTTACGGCTTTCCAAATATGAACAAATGCGCCTTCGATTAATTGCATCGTGTGGAGAGAGAGCGAATTAATGATAATTAAAATTTGATCATAAAATAATCGAGGTAGAAATAGATGAGAAATCCCGGACCCAGCTCTGGTCTTTGGGCTCAAAGAGGCTAGAGGTCTACCCTCCAAGACACCTTTTTGTGCCACGAGACTTTAGCGCTAATCCTAGGCTCCTTAGGACGAGAGGTTTACCTTCCAAGACCCCTCTGGCTGGCCCAAAATGGATACTAAGCGCAGTCTTAGGCTCTCCGAGGCGAGAGAAACTTTCCCAATGTTCTATTGGGTGGCGACTCCACGAAACCTCCTTGTTGCCCAACATAGACGCACTTGCGATTTATTGCAAGTTGTCAATGGACCCACAAATGCCCCGATCGCCCTCAAGCGGGCGGTCCCATGGGCGGCCGCGGGGATTCGGCGTGCGTCACAGTGGCGACTCCACTGGGGACATTTATGGTTCGAGATTTCAATTTGAAAATACCTCGCTTAACATTTATGATTAAAATTTAATTTATAAATTTGCTCTCTTTCAAAATTGCATTCGCATATCATTAAAGCCTTAGAATATGCTAGTTTGGTCCCTCTTTTAGCTCCGGTGCGTTCCTGGAGCACGACCCCATTTTCACTCAATTTGGGGCAGTGTTAAGGATAATCACCAGCCCAAGCCACGTACCTCAATGGTATATCAAAATGATGACCCGATCGATCGCTATGCTCGTGATGAGCTAGACCTGTCGGCAGGGATCATGCTTGGGTAGCCTTAAAGAAACATCTCCCTTGTCCAAAGCTCATGTAATGGTCGTAGTTACTTTCCACAGGTGAAATGAACCCTAATTCCATGCTTGCTGTATGGATCCTCATATATTGGGTGAGTCCAGATGTCTCGCTTGGTAACCTAGCCAAAGGCTATCATGCCCGGTAGGGCCATGTCGAAATTTATGGAACGTCCAAATACGTGGCGATCATTATCCATCCGCTTGTACATTAGCATAGGAGTGTCATGCTGCCGGTTTTTCGTCGTGCACCATGCGTGTCCATTGGGTCCCTCGTTGACCCTTGGGCTAATCCCACCTAGGAGAGAGACTGCACGACCACGTGTGTGGGAGAAATAAGGGTGGAAGGACCTACTTGCTTGCTTGTGCTCTTTGAATGTCGCATATCACGACCATGCATTACACCTACATTTCATGCTTCATGTCTAACGTCTTGTCCCTGCAGCCATCATAGATCTGCCCAGGTGGACTAGATCACCAACCGGACGACTGATCCGAGTTCCTGCTTCCGAGCTGTCAGATAAAGAAGACCTGCCAGAGATTTTACCAGGAATCAGTCACACTGTATCTGAGATGGCAAACTCGCCTAGAGGGGATGACGCCACCAGGGCCATGATCGCGGAAGAAGTGGGCCGGCGATTTGAGGAATTCGAGGGCAGAATGATGAATATGTTGACCGCCCTGGCACAGCAGAATGCTCCACAGAATCCTCCTCCTCCTCCCGTGAGACAGAATGAGCCAGAGGAAGAAAGGGCTAAAAGACGAGAAGAGCCTGTTAGGCCGCCGCCAGTAGAGTTAAGGTCAGTAGCCTTTGGAGAGCAGAGAAGAAGGCTTGTGCTGAGAATTGATGATGATAGAGATATCGATGAGGATAGGATGAGCATTGCATCTGAGAGGGGGAAGGCACCTCAGACTGATGACTTCATTTTAAAGAAAATGGAAGAGAGATTCGAAGCTATGGCCCGTATGCTAAGCCAGGGTTAGGGGATGAACCCAGAGGATAAGGAATTGGAGGGAGAGGACCCAATTCCTTACAACTTCAAGATGCCGGACGTGCCGAAATTTGATGGTACTTCTGACCCGACCGCTCATGTGAAGCAATATTCTCTAGTCATGAAAGGGACCACGCTGTCTAAGAAGCAGAAAGTAGAATACTTTTGTCTGAGTCTGACCGCTCATGCCATCGACTGGTATCATGGTCTCGACCGTCGCACTAAAGAAGATTGGGATCTGCTCACTGAGGAGTTTTTGAGGCAATATGACTGCAACACCAGAATGGAGGTGACTCTAAAAGATCTTGAACTGCTCCAGCAGAAAGCCGGGGAATCTTTCCATGATTACCTCACCCGATGGCGGAACCGAGTAATGGAAATGCGGAGAAAGCCTGACACCCAGGACTAGATTCGTTTATTTATCAAGAACGCAAGCCCGTACTTGAAAGATGGATTGAAGATGAAGGGGTTGAAGGACTGGGAGTCTCTCAAAGATATAGCCATTGAAGCAGAGGGAGAGTTCTTGGCTAGGAAAGCTAACAATGATAATTTTGCCAAGAGGGCTAACCCCGGTCAAGGAACCAGTAGGCCAGCGGGTCCCAGTAGTAGCACCAGAAGAACAGGTGAGGTGTCTGCTACTGAGGTAACCACCCAGAGGAAGTTTTTGAACTTGGGGAGACCATTATCTTGGGTCTTGAGAAGGTTAATAAAGGAGGAAAAATTGCAGCCCTTAGCTCCTAGACCTGCTATGACGCAGGGAAAGCCTGGGCACAAAGACAATGAATTCTGTGCGTTTCACCAGCACTCAGGCCATGTCACAAATAAGTGCAAAGCGCTGCGGCACTCTATCCAAGACTTGATTGATAGCAAGCAAATTTCTGACCCTGAGAAGAGGGAAACTGAGAAGAAGCCCGGTTATATCGAATCTAGCTTGCCAGAGTGGTACGTGCTACAAGATCTATATGGGAGCGAGAATTTTGCTGCTGATTGTTTCGAGGACAGAAAGGAGAAAACAGTCGTGGCGACCCTTGATTGCTGGTCTAGCAGTGAGAGCGGTGGAGAAGCCGAGGAGGAGGGAGAGATGAACCTTGATTTGTGGGGGTCTGATGAAGACAAAGAAGAGATAGGGGCTGTAACGAGAAGTGGAAGAGTGGTCCCCGAGATTGCAAGGCTACTTGAGCCAGCGCAGACGCCAGCAGAGAAAGAGCCAGAGGAGAATCAGATTGTCAAGCAATTGAAGAAGACTGCGGCTCAAATATCCATCTGGGATCTTTTGAGACAGTCCCCCTCTCATAGGCAGAAGGTAGTAGAGGCATTGGTCGAGGCCACGGTCGCCACCACGATTTCCCCATCAGAGCTTTTGGGCTTAGTTAAGGGAGGATCCGAGGAGAGATTGGTCTTTTTTGATGCCGACCTACCGATCGAAGGCCGCAATCATAACCGACCCCTATACATCAAAGCACAGATTAACGATAAGCACACTGCTTGCGTTATGATAGACGATGGCTTTTCTATCAATGTGTGCCCCCTGATAGCTCTGCAAGCTTTTGGTCTAAACGAGGATATGCTCAGTGGATCAGATCTGACTATCACAGCCTACGATAATTCAAGGAGGCAAGCCTCAGGAACCTTTAAGACCTTGGTCAAGACAGGACCCATTGAAGTGGAGGTGGAATTTGTGGTTCTGCCCATCCCTGCTAACTTCTCAGCTCTGCTCGGGAGGCCCTGGTTTCACAAATTAGGAGGAGTGCCTTCCACGCTGCATCAAATGATAAAGTTCCCACATGAAGGGGAGGTGGTGACTATCAAGGCAGCCAGGGAGAACCAGGTCTCAGCGCTTGAAATAGCTAATCAGCCATTTAGTGGCTTCTACGTGTTCATAATAAGAGAAGAGCACGGGTCAGTGGATAACCCAGCTGTGGTTAATATGATGAAGAAGATGCACTATCTCCCTGGGGCTGGTTTGGGCAGAAACTTACAAGGATTGCAAATTGCGATCACCACTCGAGGTCAGAAGAACCGGAAATGTCTGGGGTACAAAGGCGGCTTCGGCAAGAAGAAGGCAGCGGATAAGATCCCTCACATTTCAGAAAGCTTCGTACCAGCATCCTCAGTTTGTGCTTATACTGGCGAAGACGAGCCGCAATGGGTGAAGGGGAGGATTGTCCCTGGGTTCGAGATCTTTAACGATGTATTTGACTAGCGTGTCGGGTTTATCAAGACTGCTGAGGACTTCTGGGATGAGGAGGTCATGACTCAGGGTATCACTTGGGACAGATGCGAGCCTGAAGAGGTCGTTACCGAGAAGATGATAGCTGCCAGGCTGAAAGGGAAAGAGAAGATAGCAGAATTAGAACTGAAAACGGGGGATTTGAAGATTTCCTCCAACATGCCTGAAGGGCCTCTGCTGAATCAGGAAGCCAATGAACAAGCTGCAACAGCATCAACCTCTGGAGTGGCAGAAGAAGACTCTAGCTTAGACTGTCTTTTTATTCCATAACTCTTTTATGATGTAAATGACAATAATAATATTATTAATAAGGCGAACGATTTCTCTTACTTGTGCGATGTTTCCAATGATTTCAACATGCATGAACATGATCATATTCCATCAATTTTTGACATTGATTCCACTGATACAACGCCTTTTAATCTTGGAACCTCGAAAAATCCGAGAGAAATTCTAATAGCATCAAATATAACTCCTGAGGAGAGAAACAATTTTGAGAGAATAATAAGAAAACATGAAAAAGTCTTTGCCTGGACCTATAAGGACATGCCAGGATTTGACCGAGACATGGCAGAACATGCTATCCCGACTTATCCGGACTACAAGCCTGTAAAACAGAAGTTGAGAAGGCTCAGGCCAGAATGGGCAGACAAGGTCAAGGAGGAAGTTTGACAGCAGATTGAAGCCAAGTTCCTTGTTGAAGTGCAGTATCCTACATGGTTGGCAAATGTGGTCCCTGTACCGAAGAAGAATGGAAAGGTCAGGGTGTGTGTGGATTATCGAGATCTGAATAAGGCCTGCCCTAAAGACGATTTTCCACTACCTCACATCGATGTGTTGATAGACAGTGCCGCCAATTGCGCGATGTACAGCTTTGGAGATGGTTATGTGGGCTACAACCAGATCCTGAATAAAATAGCTGACCGGGTTAAGACCGCTTTCATCACAGAATGGGAGACCTACGCCTACCGAGTCATGCCTTTCGGCCTGAAGAATGCAGGGGCCACATACCAGAGGATGGCGACCAAGATCTTAAGTGACCTGATCCATAAAGAAGTAGAAGTGTATGTCGATGACATGATGGTCAAGTCAGCCACCCGAGAGGGGCACTTTGAAGCTCTAGAAAAGTTCTTCACCAGGATTGACAAGTATAATCTGCGACTTAACCCCAAGAAGTGCATTTTCGGAGTGACTTCAGGAAAACTATTGGGACATATCGTCAGCCAGAGGGGAATAGAAATTGACCCGGACAAGGTGAAAGTCATCAGAGAGATGCCTGTGCCGCAAAAAGAGAAGGATGTAAGGAGTTTCCTGGGCAAGCTGCAGTATGTCAGCCGGTTTATTGCTAAGCTCACTTCAATATGCGAGCCTGTTTTTAAGCTGCTTAGAAAGAATCAACCTGTGGTCTAGAACGAAGACTACCAGAAAGCCTTTGACAGCATCAGGGAATACCTGCTGAATCCGCCAGTGCTAAGGCCGCAGCAGCCGATCAAGCCGCTTATCCTGTATCTGGCAGTAGAGGGCAGTTCAGTGGGCGCCATGATGGCTCAAGAGGATGAATTTGGAGTGGAATTCGCAATTTATTACCTCAGCAAGAAGTTCCTGGCTTATGAAATTAAATATGCTGAAGTAGAGAAGATCTGCCTCGCGGTGATTTTGGCATCAAAGAAATTGAGGCATTACTTCCACTCATACAAAGTTCAGGCAGTGGCCAATCAGATTCCGTTAAGATATTTGCAGGAAGCACCGTCTTTGCTTGGTAAGATGGGGAGGTGGCTGCTCTTGCTACAGGAGTTCGATGTGCAGTACATCACTCGCAAAACTATTAAGGGGCGAGCCGTAGCCGAATTTCTTGCTGAGCATCCTATTCAAGGAGACACTCCCGAGTTTACCTTTCCTGATGAAAGCATAGTCGCGATTTCTGTCCAGGGTTGGCAGTTACACTTCAACGGGGCAGTGAATAACAGAGGGGCCGGAGTTGGAATCATCTTGACAACCCCAGATAATGAGAAACTTCCCCTAGCAAAGAAGCTGAGGTACAAAGCAACCAACAATGAAGCCGAATATGAAGCGTGCACTTTCGGGCTAGAAGCTTTAGCGGCATTGGGGGCAAAGAATATAGAAGTCTTTGGTGACTCATCCTTGGTGATTAACCAGATTCGAGGTGAGTGGGTTGTAAAAGAAGAACGGCTGGTACCCTATGTTGAATATTTGAAAGAGGTATGTGGACAGTTTGAGACTTGCACTTTCCACTTCGTGCCGAGAGATGAGAATCGTCTAGCTGATGCGTTGGCAACCTTAGTATCCATGTGGGATAATCCTAAAGGAGTGGCTATGAAGCCAGTACTAATTTCGAGTTCTAAGAAGCCCAGCTTTGAGATCAAGCCTGTAATGGAAGTAGAAGTGGCGGACGGGAAACCATGGTACTTCGACATCATGAATTACTTGGAAAACAATAAATTTCCAGAAGAAGCTACTGAGAAAGACCAGAGGATGATCCGGAAGCTATCTACTCAGTTCATATCCTTAGAAGGGGTGTTGTACAAAAGACAGTCGGACGGGATTCAGCTCAGGTGCTTGAATAAAAAAGAAGCCCGCAAAGTGATGGAGGAAACCTATGCAGGTGTCTGTGGGGCCCACATGAACGGTTTGACCTTAGCCAAGAAGATTATAAGACAAGGCTTCTATTGGCTTACGATAGACAATGACTGCTCGAAATATGTTAAGCAATGCCAGTTGTGCCAACAATACGCGGACTTGAGACACCTGCCAGTATCAGAGCTACATAACCTGACATCACCTTGGCCTTTCGCTGCTTAGGGGATAGATATCATTGGAGAGATTCACCCTACGGCGTCCAATGGGCATAGGTACATCATGGTCGCAATTGACTATTTTACCAAATGGGTAGAGGCGGAATCCTTCAAAAAGATTGACGCGAGGGATATGGCCAAGTTCATAGAGAGGAATCTGATCTGCAGATATGGCCTCCCTCATCACATAGTGTCTAACAATAGGGTGCAGTTCATGGGGGAAACTAGGAAACTCCTCGAGAAGTATGGTGTCGAGCATCATAAATCCTCTCCCTACCGACCACAAGCGAATGGAGCAGTGGAGGCCGCTAATAAAAATATGAAGAAGATCCTGTCCAAGATGGTCCAAACCTACAAGGACTGGGCTGAAAAGTTACCCTTCGCTTTGTGGGGATATAGAACAATGGTAAGGACGTCTACAGGCGCTACACCATTTTCCCTGGTATACGGAACGGAAGCAGTATTGCCAATTAAGATAGAGCTCAAATCACTGAGGGTGGTCATGGAAGCCCAAATTCCGGAGGCCGAATGGGCGCGACAGAGGCTACAGCACTTGAACTTATTAGATGAGAGTAGGCTGAAAGCTTATTATCATAACCAGATTTACCAGAAGAGATTGGCAAGGACTTTCGGAAAGAAGGTGAGAAAGCATCCGCTGAAAGAGGGGGACTTGGTGTTCAAGCAGATGAGGCCAGGCATACCAGATATTAGAGGGAAATTCAAACCAACCTGGGAGGGGCCGTATATCCTTAAAATGCTGCTGTCCAAAGGAGCCGCAATCTTGTCGGATAGTGATGGGATCAAATTCAAAGAACCGATCAACGTCGACAGACTCAAAAGGTTCCATGGCTAAAGACCAAAATAAAAAGAAGAAAATAAAATGCCCTGCAGGTCGAAAACCGAAAAAAGGCGGCTGTGCTAAAATTGGGTGCCTCGACAGGGTGAAAACCGAAAAAAGGCATCCTGTGCAAAAATTAGAGGCATGAGAGAAAATGTCCGATCGTGAAAACCCGAGAGGGCCGATTGGTAACAGGAGTTGATGCTGTTAAAATTTGGTTTCATGTATTAACAGCGCGTAAGCAGCTGAGTAAATGCCAAAACTGATTATGTATGCTGAAATTATATGAAAATGTACACAAATTCGTGAAATGGAATGAATATTATTCTTTTCATTTTTGTCATTTCCTAGTTCTGCATTAAAAAGAAATGTAGCACCAAAAGAAATACATATGTAAGCTAAGCTAAGTCCTGCTGCTGCTCTCGCCGACCAGATGCTTGAGCCCTCAAGTCCTGTTATCAGATGCTGGACTAAGGATTCACTTCTTGTACTCGCTAGTCGAAGACACAGAATGATTGCCGAACCTTGGGATAACAGTCTTCACTGGTAGTTTGCCCCACAGCTCATGATACCGAGAAGCAAACGCAACCGAGAGAGCTCCTCCCCGGAAAGATAAGGGAACCCTCACTACATCCTGGGTCATCCCGAGCTGATGCGTACATCGAGAAGTGATGCAGAAGGTGGCTCGGCGGAGCCCACAGAGGGGAACACACCCCGATGGCCCGTTAATGACCACATGAGACAGTGGGAGCCAGGCAGACGTGAAACTGATGTCATCATCTGACAGCTCGCCAAATCTGGTAATGCCTTCACCAGTAGTGGCACACCCATGTAGTCGTCGACGCGGAAGGAAATGATTCGGCGAGTACTGTGGGGTAACTCGAAGAGGTGGCTCAGACAGCATCCTCAGTTTCTCTTGCAGCCAGATCTGAAAAAAAAAATAATAAAAAAAATAATAATAATAAAAGAAATAAAAAAAAAGAAAATAAAAAAAAAGAGAGAAAAAGAAAAGAAAAAAAAGCCGCTGGAGTAAGTAGGGTTTACTTCAGACAAAAATAAGGCGCAGAGTTGTGTAAAAATCCGAAAGGACGCACCTTCCGCTAAGAAAAGCTAGTGTGAAAATCCATAAGAGACGCACTACCTTTAAAATAATGACGTACGTGGAACAATAAGGGGCTGCCAGTGAAGATTGTAGTGGATCCAGAGCTTACAGCGTCCAAGCCCAGAATGGTTTCAGCCAGAATGAGTGGTAAGGGTGATAATCCCAGATGAAAGTCGCTCAGGACTCCGAACAGGCGGGAGTCACCTGTCAAACCCCCTAGAACAACAGTGAGGAAGTTCACCATGCAAAACAAGAATATGATGCTTACCCGATAGGTGGGGATGTCAGTGAACTGATCCAGAGCCTCGATCAGTGGTCCCAGAGCAAAGGAAAAGCCCGGAGGAATCAGCCGGACGGCCTCAGAAGAAGGTATGCCAAGAGCCATAGCTATGTCCCGAGTCTGGAATAGGCCGCAGCAGGGGACGAAAGGCAGAGCGCTAGGAGGGAACCAAGCTCCAAGAATGGTAGCTAACTCTTCAGGCAAAGGGCGCAATTCCTGGTAGGTGAACCGGAAGACGTGGAACCGGGGGTTCCAGAAGTGGGTCGCCGCCAGAAGGAGGTTCTGATCGACTTTCACCCGGCACAGGTATTTCAACCCAGACAGAGAAGAAAGGGCGCCTTCCTCCCAAGTGTGTTTGTCATCTAAGATACGGTGCATCCTTTGGGCTAGAGAAGAAGACATGCTAAGAAAGATGAAAGGCTCAAGATGTTGGAAAATGAAGAGACATAAGAGGAGCAAAAATTTTGTAATAACCGATGGCCTACCCACCTCTCCTTAGAGACGGCCTGCCCATCGGTATAGATCCACCTGGCAGACGCATACGTCAGCATTGCATTCATCACGCGCATTAACTCGCATTTATTGAGTGACAGACGGCCAGACCGTCGGTCGCTCCTACAGACGCCCAGCCCGTCGGTCACGAAATTCTATATAAGGGCGAGCGACAGACGGTGCAAACGCCTGCTGTCCCTTTTATTTCCTCTCTCAAACGGTTTTTAGCGTTTTTTTTTAGTGTTTTTGAAGCATTTCCTCTTCTTTTTTCGCGATTTCTTCATATTTTCGCATTCTCTACTCACCGGGTGCTTGGATATTTATATTTCTTCAGTTTCTACACTTCTCGCGGCTACAAGTAAGTAAATAACTACCTTTTTTTTGAATTTTATTCAATTTATTTCTTCATTTCTTCTTCCTTTAATCTTAGGAATGATTAAAATGCTTTAGATGGCTTAGAAATTTAGGGAGAATGCTGCCCATTTTTCTTTATTATTTTTAATGCAATTAAATCTAAACCTTTGCATGATCACATAGAAATAGAATTTTTCTATAACTTTGTTGCTTTAGAAATAGACTTTCTAGCGCACTATTCTGTGCATATTTTGCTTTTGAGGCCTGAGGCCGTTTGTTTTGTGTTGTTGGGGACACACTTTTGCCGGGGTGCATCCCATTTTCATGCATATATTATTATTGATTGGGGCCTGATGCCTAATTTGGTGCCTTTTTGTGCAGGAGGTTGGGCATACCCTTGCCGGGGTGCTGCCCAAATTTTTATTATTTTATTCTAAAATTGAATATCTTTGTGTATAATGCATGCCTTGGGGCCTAGCAAGCCCATTTTTATTTGCTTCAATTTTTTTCCATGCTAATTGCATGTCGCTTTTGCTTTGATATGTGCGAGGCATGTTGGCCAACTTCCTTTGACAGGACGTTTGCCCTTTTCATTTGTTATCAGTTTTCTATCTCGTTTTCGGGCCGCCAGAGCCCTGGTGAGGCCTAAATGGGCC
Organism: Excoecaria cochinchinensis; assembly: GCA_947683425.1. Classification (NCBI taxonomy): domain Eukaryota; kingdom Viridiplantae; phylum Streptophyta; class Magnoliopsida; order Malpighiales; family Euphorbiaceae; genus Excoecaria; species Excoecaria cochinchinensis. Next base: position 2,765,273 of record CANTUQ010000132.1, on the reverse strand, counting down.
TTCACCTTGAAAATAAGTCTAATAATACTTGTTTTGTCAAATTTTCGCTATCTAATTTTTTCTCCTTTGCAGGATGCCTCCCAGACGTAGAGCACCGCAGGCCCAGCCCGAGGTCGTAGTTCCGGGTTGGATGGATGCTAAGTCAGCTCAGAGGTATAAAGCATTGGCTCAGGTAGAGCTTCGGGCCAGCCGTTTCGTGTTCCGGCCATTCCTAGAGGCCCTAGGGATGGCCCCAGAGTTTGATTTGCTTATCGAGGGTGCTGGGTGGACAGAGTTCCTTGACCCTTCCTTCCAGACTTTTCCAGAGGCTACTCGCCAGGTCCTAGCCACTCTCCGCTATGCCGGTTTTTAGAGTTCGGATACCGAGCCAAGGTGGTCCAGTTTTGGTTCGATGGCGACCATTACAGTATTACCAGGCAGAGATTCGCACAGTCCATGGGGCTCCCTATAGAGGAGGGGGTCGAGATCCCACGGCGAGCTGTAAGACGCGCCCACTGGGCGGCCATTGCCCTACCGGGAGTGCTGTCTGATCATGATACAGCGAAGAGCACCGTACTGGTGTCTCAGGCACTCCGGTATTTGCACAGAGTGCTATCCAGTTCGTACCTCGGTCGAGCTGGTAATCCAGGGTCGCTTAATGCGGCCGAGATCTAGAGCCTCTGGTTTATGGTGGTAGGCCAGCGTCTGAACATTAGCCATGAGATCTTGGCCAACTTGACCAGAGTCGGCAGAGGATTGACACCGGTGGTGATAGTGGGAGGAGTTATCACCCGGTTGCTTTTGAGGTTGGGGGTTGCCCCTGACAGGTTGAGAGCACCCTTGGAGGAGGGGATCCATGTGGATGCCGCAGCGGCAGTGCAGATGGGGATGATCTCCCCGATAGCAGGGCAGGCAGAGGCCTACAGGGTGCTGACCATTCACGAGAGCCGGCGGATGTTCTCACTTCCCCCCTTAGGTCCAGATCCAGACCACCCGGAGCACCCAGAGGATCAGCCTCCACAGCCTCAGCCCGAGCCTCAGCCAGAGCATCAGCCTCCACACTCAGAGCCAGAGCATCAGCCTCCTCAGCCTCAGACTGTGCCACCGCCACAGCAGCAGGAGCAGCCTAGGACCCCATCGGATTTTAACATGGAGTTCACGATGGATGAGCTCTTTGCCGCCTCACCAGCATCCCGAGCACCGACTCCTGTCCCGTCGCCGAGTGTCAGGGTGCAAAGGACTACCCACGGGCCCCCCGAGAGGTATCATCCGTATTCTCGAGGCGACCCAGGGGCATCCACCTCCACAGCACCGCCTCCAGAGCCACCACGGTAGCCAGCACAGCCTGACTTCTCTCAGCTCCTCACTTCCATGTTCACAGCTTTAGAGTGACGGCAGGATAAGAGGGACATAGCTATTCACGAGAGGTTGGACCGCCAGCAGGCTGCTATTCAGGAGCAGTCCCAGTCGGTGGAGCGTTTAGCTCAAGAGAAGGCCGGCTACATCGAGCATACGACACGGGAGCAGGCTCGGATCATGGATGCTTTCAGGGATGAGCAGGCTCGGGTCATAGAGGCCTTTAGAGGTGAGCAGGCGAGGCTGATCGAGCAGATTGTCCAGGGTCAGAGGGAGCTTAGGCAGCAGCTCGCTCATGATTTGAGGACGTCACAGGACCAGGCGTCTCAGAGGGTTGACATGACCCTACAGATGATTGACGAGTCGCTCGACTCTCTGAGATCCCGCGTCCAGGCGATAGAGGGGATCCTCCCACCCTTGTGTCAGACCATGAGCGAGTTCAGGGAGCAGACAAAGCAGCACCTAGAGCATATGAAGAGGGCCACCAGTGAGCAGACCACTCAGTTGAGCCAGGCGTTCAAGAAGTTGGGAGGCACAGTATCAGAGACGTTGGAGTTCGTGAGGACTTGCACCCAGCCTTTCTTGGATGGCCACGCTCAGATCCATTTCAGGCGGACCCACGATGCTGAGGCAGGACCCTCCACGGCTTAGCCACCGCCTCCGGTACGGCCAGCTCCGCCTCTACCTCCGCCAGGGACAGTGCATATATCGGATGATGAGGACCCCGATGAGCCCTCTAACTACACACCCCTATGACATTCAGGGAGTCATATTTTTGTACATTTATTCTTTGTATATACATTGTACAAAATAGATTTTTCTAGTGAGAAACTTTTGTTTTCAAGATTTATGCATTTATTCGGTTATTTATGATTCGTTCATATAGCAGATGAATATATGCCTTCATATTCACTCATATTCCAAAACAAGGAAAACAAAAATGATAAATGACAACTCAATAAAGAAGAATATAAATGAAACATGGCATAGCAGATAAAGCAAAATCACGCCATTAATGAGCAGGTTAAAAGATGACCACTCAAACATGAACTAACAAAACCTTTTATCACACAAGTACAGGGAAATACTACTCTTCACCTCGAGACTGTAGTTAGAGAACACTGCATTTCAGATCGAAGCTGCAGTTAGAGAAACACTGCTCTTCACCAGACCGAGATCGTAGCCAGAGAGTGCTACATCTCACAGTTCGCACGGCAGCCAGAGAGTGCTACGCACCTTGCAGATCGAATGGGGGTTAGCAAGGGAACTTTAGATCGAAGCTGCAGTTAGAGAAACACTGCTCTTCACCAGACCGAGATCGTAGCCAGAGAGTGCTACATCTCACAGTTCGCGCGGCAGCCAGAGAGTGCTACGCACCTTGCAGATCGAATGGGGGTTAGCAAGGGAACTTCAGATCGAAGCTGCAGTTAGAGAAATACTGCTCTTCACCAGACCGAGATCTTAGCCAGAGAGTGCAAATCCTCACAGTTCGCGCGGCAGCCAGAGAGTGCTACGCACCTTGCAGATCGAATGGGGGTTAGCAAGGGAACTTCAGATCGAAGCTGTGGTTAGAGAAACACCACTCTTCATATCGAGTTAGTAGCTAGAAGATGCTACGTCTCACCAGCACCTACAAGTCGAGACGGGACCGGTAGTGGTATCTTCGCATCGCTGAACGGATCGAGATTACGAGGTCTACCCGGCAAAAGGCACAAAAGGTAAGGACCGTCGCAGGTACGCCTTCTTTCTTTCCGTCCTTTCTCTGAGTTTTGGCTTATCTAGGCGCTTGTGTACTAGTTTCCCCAAAACTGGGGGCAACTGTAAGCACCGTGTCCCGGAGCGGTCCGGATCAGAGGTTACCCTATGATGAAATCAGTATCCGAGCCTGTATAAATGGTTTGGATTTTGGGGTTTTAGTCCCGCGTTCCACGAGGAGTGAGTCTTTTTACCTTTCGTAGGCAGAGGGGGAGAAAACAGGGCATTTTTTCCTCCACAAATGGCCAGCCCGTCTGTGAGGCCAGCCCGTCGCTTAGGGTCACAGACGGCCTATGGTATTTTTCGACGCCCGTCGGAAAATCACCGCCCTTGTCAGAGCGCCGCCTGGTTTCCCAGAGCATGCAACCATTTCGACGCCCGTCGGTGGATGTGGCAGGGCCGTCGGACGAATCCTTATGTCAGAAGGATTCTTTCGACGCCCGCCTCCATACACCAACGCCCGTCGGTCTTGCCTGGCTTATAAAAGCTCCGAATTTTCACTAGAAAAGGGTTCCAAAAATTCTCAAGAGGGGAAACTCTGCCAAAATTCAAGCATATTTTCTCTCTCTTCCAGCAAACACATTTCATAAAGAAATCTCTTTAAAGGAGGATCAAATCAATCAAAAGGAACTAAAAACTAATTAGTTTTCTTTAGATTTTGATTCCAAAATCAGTCTTTTGAGGGGTTAAAGAAGAAATAGTCCATTTTCCTTTCTTTGATCCTTCATCTTTGCTTCTCGTGGAACGCGCGGGGCTCTAATCAACACAAGAATCTCACCCAACGCAATTATTTGAGGGTAAATATTCCGGATTCCTTCTCCATATCATTTTATATTTATTCCTTATTTTGTTGATTCTTTCAATTTTGTCATTATTTTTCTTTATTTTGACTCTCTTTATCTCACCTTGTGTTAAAACCCTTTTTTTGACCTTCAAAAAGAGTCCTTTTTGCTGTTTTTTTCGGAGACAGTGGTGACCGACGGGTCATCTTCTGTACCGACGCCCGTCGGTCGCCCCACTCACAGACGCTCTTCCACTTTAGTGAGCGACGGACATGTCAATCAGTTTGACAGACGCCCGTCGGTCACCTAAGAAAGGCCGTCGCTGGGTTCTGTCTCCACATCTTCAAATCTTTTTTATCTCTTCCAAGTCCCTTTGACTTTATTTATGTTGATTCTTTTTATATTGACATCCTTTAACTTTCTGTGAGCAATATGTTGATTTCCCGGGACCATCCTGAGCTTGAGGGGTTATCTACCATATTCGGAGGATTTCGTCCTGTTTAGTTTCCTAACCTTCTTGATTATTTTCCTTCATTTGTTATTCATTGACTATTTTATGTACATGGATATACTCTTTTCATATCTCGTTAAGTGTAAAAATGGATCAATGTTTTATACTCAAATAAAAACGAGGTTTGTATAAATGTAAGGGTCCAATGCCCTATTTTTATCCAATAAAAATCATCACAAATAAAAACATCCAATTTTTAATAATGATGCATGCGAGGACCAAAGTCCTCAAAATAAGCAATGCCCCGATTCGTGTATGTATCGCACATTTACAAAAGGGAGTTGTATTCCGCTCCTTGTATTATTGTAATCTATTGCTTTTGCTATTTACTTGTCCATTTACGGCTTTCCAAATATGAATAAATGCGCCTTCGATTAATTGCATCGTGTGGAGAGAGAGCGAATTAATGATAATTAAAATTTGATCATAAAATAATCGAGGTAGAAATAGATGAGAAATCCCGGACCCAGCTCTGGTCTTTGAGCTCAAAGAGGCTAGAGGTCTACCCTCCAAGACACCTTTTTGTGCCACGAGACTTTAGCGCTAATCCTAGGCTCCTTAGGGCGAGAGGTTTACCTTCCAAGACCCCTCTGGCTGGCCCAAAATGGATACTAAGCGCAGTCTTAGGCTCTCCGAGGCGAGAGAAACTTTCCCAATGTTCTATTGGGTGGCGACTCCATGAAACCTCCTTGTTGCCCAACATAAACGCACTTGCAATTTATTGCAAGTTGTCAACGGACCCATAAATGCCCCGATCGCCCTCAAGCGGGCGGTCCCATGGGCGGCCGCGGGGATCCTGCGCGCGTCACAGTGACCGTACATCTTATGATAGAGAAACTTACCTGTTCGCTCCCGGTATGGTGTGCATTGAGAGGCTTATTCTTTTCCCTCTTAGGAGCAGATCCTTGAAATTCTTCCCTCGTGAGGACTTCATCTTGATTATTGTACAAGCATACATTTCATGGTATGGAAACTTACCTTGCTACTCCTGGCATGGTGCGCATGTGTCGGCTTGCTCCCTTAAATGTCTTTCTAGGAGCGGGTCGTTGAAATTCCATTCTCGTGAGGACTTTGTCTTGATCCGATTGTTCAGCATGGATGAGTATCGATGTAGATTCAAAACTGTACCTTGGCTCACTTTTGCGTCTGATTTGCCTCCGACTATGTGTGGATAGTTCGGCTTCTCAAAGGATCTTATTTTCTATAGATTTGTGTGATTCCGGATTGACCTGAGCATGGTGTTTTCGGATAGGCTTGTCCTTCTGGGCATTCCACCCCCGCACATATGCACCTGATTTTATGCCGGATACAGTGGCCAACCATGCGGAGCTGAATCCGTCCTTTGGATCATCCTTGCTCATGAGGTCTACTCGGACCTATCCTTCTGAGTCATGTGCACAGCAATATATACAAAAGATTGTGTGTGCGTATGGAACTATGTGTGGGAATAATATGCATAAGGCTATATACACGAAACACGAGCAAAAGATTAATATACAAGAATTATGTGTGCATATCTATGTGTGTAAAAGACTAAATGCACGTGACATGCATATGATATGCAAAAATGAATAGACCACATCCCAGGTGGTTAAGGGATTCGTTGAGGGTACTGCTCGGCTGCCCACATCGTTTGATGCTCCCAAGGATCTAGAAAAGCGTTGTCTTGGCTTTACGGACTCTATCCCATAATCTTTTCAAAGAGAACTTACTCGTGCGCATCTTTCCGCCCCGGTCAACGAGCATTTTTCCCCCTTGACTTTGAATCAAGCTCTGCCTAAAGGAAAGTCATTCGGAGTAATGCTGCCTTATCGCTCTAGGCATCAAAAGTCATTATTTTAAAGGTAATGTGTCCCTTGTGGATTTTCACACTAGCTTTTCTTAGCGGGAAATGCGTCCCTTTTGAGATTTTCACATAGCCCTGTGCCTAACTTTTGCCTGGAATGGACCCAACCCACTCCAGCGAATTTTTTTCATTTTTTCTCTCTTTTTTTTTTGAAGGACAAACTGCCTGTTCCCAGATTTTCACCCTGCCCTTTGGCCTAACTTTTGCTTAGAGAGCCAGTTACGGTTTTCATCTCTAACAGCCTTTCTTTTCTTTCTTTTTTTTTAACTCATGTCTGCAACAGGTTTCTCTTAACCATTTAATTGCATGTTTATGCCTAGTTTATGCATGCATTTCTATCTATACGCACCATATAGCAATAAGAATGATCATGACTAGACGTGTGATACAAAAACACCAGTTTTATTCAATCTCAATAAGTAACACCTTAGGTGCATTCGACTCCTGTTATCAATCAACCCTTTCGGGTTTTCTTGATTGAATATTTTCTCTCGGCTCTTATTCTTTGAACACGAATTCTAAATGCAACGTGGGGGACGAGACTCAACTCGAATGCATAAATGCACTCATGGCTTCTCACTTGAAGCTCAAGAAACACCATATGCCTCTTCTTACGTACCAAACCTTATTAAAAGGTCATCTCCGCTAATTGGATAAGACTGAACTAAGAATCAATAGGTCTTACTTTGGTTGTAACGTCAGGCTTAGGTAGATGGCTGCCAAAAAAGGATCAGGTCGCTAGAGAAAAATGGCCGCAATATTTACTCGACTGATGGATGAACCATTTTCGGCTCAGTTTCATATACAAAGGTATTCTTGAATTTGGGCTTGATAATATCCCAACTCATCAGGATCAGCATAAAAGGGTAATTGTCGAAACTCATCAAGTGGTTATTATCCTGAGCTCTTTATTTTTTTTTTGTTTTTTTTTTCTGCGAGCTCATGTCTTTGCGCCTAATTAAAACCCTCTTCCCAAAATGTAAACTCATCCTTACTAGGGTGAGTTTTGATAACCCAAAGAATTGTCAATGATGTATTTCCATTCTTGTTAGGGCGGCCACTTTTCTAAGGGGAGGTAAAAATCATTTTAGGCGAAGGGTAACTTCAACATGTGTAACAACAAAATCGGTACGCATTTAGCATACCAAAATAAAGGCTCAACGGGCTAGCAAGCGATTGCAAAATAAGGGTAGAAAATGGTCATTTAGAGAGCTATACAAAGAAATGATTGCCTAAATCATTTTCTAGGTTCTATCTTATTCAGGGATCGCTTTGACGAGTAATCAGAAAGGTTCTAGTGCTCTTAGTGAGTTTTCATCCAATCCCCTAATTGCAACTAGTTTTTCTTCTCTCCTTTTTTTTCAAATTTTATCTCACTTCAGGAGTCAAGTTGGATGTAACCAAGATTACTATTTATTAAAACTGAATGAAACAGTGTTTATTAAACTAATGCCTTAATCATGATTATCACTTATGCTTGATGCAATAAGATATGACAATGCATATATAAGAAAAGCCCATATTATTAAAATAGAAAACAGAAACAAGTGCATAGTTCAGGAATACATTTTAGAAAAGGAAAAACATTATAACAACTCTAATTCTTCCTTTCTTCCTCCAGGCCAGGTGCCAATTCTGGAATGCAATCTCTTAGAGGGCGACAATAGTCTGTCTTATGCCCTGTGTACTGGTGATATGCACAATACCAGTCCGTTCTGTGCCTAGGCTTTCCTTGACTTGGGGCAGGCCTAGCTGGCAAGGGTTGCAACTTCCCTTCCTTGACGAGACGAGCGAAGTGCCAAGATAGAGGCTTGCCTGAGATGGTGAGGTGTTTAGGAGTCATTCCGGTGGTTGAGACCTCTGCTGCCTTGGTATTGCCCCCATTGCCACTGCTGTTTCCTGTGCTTTTGCCCAAGGCCAGGTTTACAGATTTAGCCATTTTATCCAGATGCTTAGCCTCAGCTTCAATGGCTATATCTTTTAAGGACTCCCAGTCCTTCAGCCCCTTTATCTTTAGCCCATCTTTCAAGTATGGGCTGGCATTCCTAATAAACAGCCTGATCTGGTCTGGAGTGTCCGGCCTCTTCTTCATCTCCATTACCCGGTCCCTCCATCGGGTCAAGTACTCATGGAATGACTCGTCCGGCTTTTGTTGTAGTAACTCTAGATCTTTCAGAGTGACCTCCATCCTTGTACTACAGTCATATTGCTGGAGGAACTCCTCCGTCAGCAGATCCCAGTCTTCTTTTATTCTTCATTCCAGCCCATGATACCAGTCCACCGCAGGACCTAACAAACTCAAACAGAAGTATTCAATCTTTTGCCTCCTTATCAGCGTCGTCCCCTTCATCACCAAGGAGTATTGCTTAATATGAGCAGTGGGGTCCGATCTTCCATAAATTTCGGGACATCAGGCATCTTGAAGTTCAAGGGGATTAGATCTTCTCCATCCAGCTCTTTGTCTTCGGGGGTCCATCCCCCTTTGCATCATTAGCATTTGGGACATTACCTCGAACTTCTCTTCCATCTTCCTCCAAATGGTATCTTCTATCTGGGATGCTTTCCTTCTAACTGACAGGGGTTCTTTATATTCATCCCTTTCTAAGTCCTCTTCCATTCTATGGGCTACTCCTCTCTTTTGCCCTCCTGACGTGGCAGCCCCTAAGTCCACTGGCTGTGGACGTACATCCTCCGATGGATCCTCTATGGCCTCCTCCTGTTCATTTTGTCTCATGGGAGGAGGTGCCAGGTTCTGTGGCGCAGCTGGTTGAGCCATTGCGACCATCATGGCCATCATCCGGTTCTCGAATTCTTCGAACCTTCGACCCACTTCTTCAGCTATCAAGGCCCTGGTAGCATCTTCCTCCCTCGATGAATCGGCCATTTTTGGAGATTCTCTGAATGCCTATTGATTGCACTTGACTTGATTCTGGTTGCTCAATCAAGACCTTCTGATAATGCGACTGTCAGAACCCCTAACCAGCTAGGAAAGTGGTTTTTGATGGATGAAAGATTAAAGAGTTAGAATGATCGTGCTGTACAATATATGGTATACAATGACTAAAAGAGATTACAATGATACATGTGAAACATTTGAAAAACTATACACAGGATAATATGTACATGTAATAATTATATGCAAAGAATAGGATGTATACATAGGGGAGAAATAAAAAATTTTATTTGTGCATAAATAACATGAATATGCAATGCATCATCCACAACCACATGCAAGCAGATATATCCTTCCAATCTTATTGCCCCCACACACGAGGTCATGCAGTCTCTGTCCTAGGTGGGCTTGATCCATGGGTTAACAGGGAACCCGATGGACGCGCATGGTGCTCAGTGAAAAACCGGCAGCATAACCTCTCTTAGCTAATGTGCATGCGCATGGGTTTTGACCATCATGTATTTAGGCAGTCCGAATAAGTTGACATTGGCCTATCGGGGCATGAAAGCCTTTGATTAGGTGACCAAATCAAATTATCTAGGTTTGTCCAATACATAATGATCCATATAGCAAGCGTAGTATTAAGGTTCACACCACTTAGGGGAAGTAACTATTTCCATTACATGAGCTTTTGTCAAGGTGATGATGGTCCCTGCCAATGGGTCTAGCTCATCACGAGCGTAACGACCGATCGGATCTCCATTTAATATACCATGATGGTACGAGGCTTAGGCTGATGATTATCCTTAACACTTTCCTACATTGAGTGAACGTAGGATCGTGCTTCGGGAACGCACCGGGGCTGATAGAGAGACCAAACTAGCATAGATCTAAGGCTCTAATGCAATGCAATGCAATTTCGAAAAAAGGATTAAATTTTTAAATTAAAACTCAATTATAAATTTTAACCAAGGTACTTTCGAAGTGAAGTCTCGAGTATGTCCCCAGTAGAGTCGCCACTGTGACGCGCGCCGAACCCCGGGGCGCCCTGAAGGCCCGCTTTTAGGGCGATCGGGTGGAAGTTCATGAAAACTTGTAAGGTATTTACAAGTGCGTCTATTTTGGGCAACAATGAGGTTTCTTGGAGTCGCCACCCAATAGAACATTGGGACAGGTCATCTAGCCTCGGTGAGCCTAAGACGGCGCATAATATCCATTTTGGGCAAGCCAAAGGGATCTTGGAGATATCATCCCAATAGAACACTAGAATGACCCTCTACCCCGTGGAGCCTAGGATTGTAAATTTAAATTTTTTGGTGGGACACAAGAGATATTTTGGAGATTCCATCCCAATGAAACACTGAGATGGACCTCTAACCTCATTGAGCCCAAGACCAAAGTGAGTTCGGGACTTCCCATTTATTCATACCTTGATTAATTTTATAATCGAGTTTTGAATTTATCATTTCATCCCATCTCTCATTCATTTTAATGCAATTAATTAAAGCGCATGTCAATTACGTAGTGGAAGCGATAAATAAAAGCGTAAATAAAATAAAGCATATGTGAAAATATTATAACAAAACTAGGGGCGAAATACAACCCATATTGTAAATAAAATGCAAATCATGCATAAATCGGGATATTCATTAATGATGAGGACATTGGTCCTCGCATGCATATTTATTATAAAACAATTTTGATGTAATGATTTTATTTTGGATAGAGAAAATTGAGACATTGGTCCCATTTTTATTGAGGACAAATTCCAAATTAATTAATAAAAATGCTTTGTGATTTTCTTTCTAGCGCCTAAAATAAACAAATTTATAGGAAAATTACATAGCAAAATAAATGGAAAAGCAAAATGAATAAAATATTACAAATAAAGCAAATAAATACTTGATCCCAAACGAGCCTTCTGAATCTCCCCGTGTGCTCGCAAAAATGCCCAAGAAGGAAAATGAGATGTGAAATAAAAATAAAAAACAAATAGAATAATGTTAGTAATTGAATCAATTAAAATCAATTAAATATAAAATAAATGACGAATTAAAATAAAATAAAGTGATGTGAAAGAATGATAAATGAATTAAAATGTTAACAAATCAAAATAAATGAAAATATACATTAAATGATAAAAGAATTGAATGATTTAACTGGAATAAATAAATTATGTTAATGAGTTAATATGTAAAAATATGAACATGATAATAATAATGATGAAAATAAACAAATAAATGAATATATAAAATAATAAAGAAAAGAATAATAAAAATGAATGAATTAAAGAATGATGAAAACAATTAAATGAACAATATGATTAATTAAATATGTTCACAAATGATATAAACCATTTACATGGCAAAAATATCAATTAAAATGAATTTATTAATTATACGTTAAAAATAATGATAAATTAAAGCAAAATAATTAATTACATGTTAGGAATTAAAAGAGATCAATATTCACATGAATAAAAATGTAATAATATATATACACAACAAAACAAATATAACAACAATAGAATAAATAAATAAATGAGAACAATAAATAAATTAATGAAAACAATAAAATATACATGAATAAGAATAAAATCATATATAAACAAAATAAATAAAATAAATCTGAAATAAATAAAATAAATAAATAAATGAAGTTAATAAAATATACATGAATAAATTAAACATGAACAAAAATAATAAAAAGAAAGAATAAGCCCAGAATGTTTACCCTCAGAGTTTCGAATTCGATGAAGTTAAAATGATGATCGATTTTTTTTATTTGATGATTTGCAATATTAGAGTGTAATATAATGAAAATGTTGGAATTTTATTCCAAGAAAAAATAGGATGAAAAAATTATCAAAAATTCTTTAAGAACAAAGAATTGATTTCTTTGCCTAAAGAAATGATTTTGATCAAAAAAAGATTTTTATTGATTAAAATAAAGAAAAATGATTTCAAGTACAAACAATCACTTTGTTTGTATCAAAGAAAAAAAATGATTAAAAGTCTTATTTTAGAAAATCAAATGAAAAAATTAGATTTTGATAACAAACAATTGTTTTGTTTGTCTCAAAATTAATTTTTCATCAAAAAGAGATTCAAAAGAAAATCAACGGAAAAAGTTTTATTAAACACAAATAAAGAAAAAAAAAGGAATTTTGAGAGCAAATAATTGTTGTATTTGTCTCCAAATTAAATTCAACAACAAAAACTCCTTCCAAATATATGTTTAGAAGAAATTCTATTGAAAAAAGATGAAAAGATGAACTGAATTCTTTGTTTTTTTTGGTGGAGAAAATCTGAAATTTTTTTTAGAGAGAAATAGAGAGGAAGAAGTAGAGTAGAAAAGATGAAAAAACCCTAGAAAAAATTTTCCCTTTTAGGTTTTATTCTTATTCTTTTTATATGAAGAAAATAGGAAAATAAAAATAATTAAAGGGATAAAACCTAATAAAATCAGATATTAACTATTTTAAATTTTAAAAATTGAATAAATACTTAAAAAACCTGAAAAAATGGGATAAAAAACCGAATTTTGGGTGAAAAATCGGAAAAAAAACGATTTCGGGCGAAAATCGGCAGCAACGGGCGAGGTTGGGCGACCGACGCCCCGTCGGAGGCAACCAACGGGGCATCGGTAGCGCGCTCGCCCAGCGCGCATCTCCACCTGCACGTCGCGCTGCAGCATCGCACGCAGGCGTTGTGCGGGCTTGCGCGCTGCCGCGCGGCCGACACTTCGATTTTTTTTTAAAAAAAAATTTTAAAATTAACAAAAATACTATAATTTATAAGCCCCATTTTTCAAATCTAATTTTCAAAATATTTTTTATTATTTTTTTTATTTTTCACTCTAAAATGCAAATTTCACAAGGAAATCACCACTTTTAACCTTTTTGCCTGTAAGAAGGCATCTTATCATCATTGGGTAACTCTGATCTGGGCTGCCTCAGGACCTGGTGTCTACATGAGAGAACTCAAAACTCAGCTACAAGAGCTATTGGATAAGGGGTTTATTAGATCCAGCATATCTCCATGGGGAGCTCCGGTTTTGTTTGTTAAGAAGAAGGATGGTTCTCTGAGGATGTGTATTGATTATAGGCAAATTAACAAGGTCACAGCGAAGAATAAGTATCCCTTGCCTAGGATCGAGGATTTGTTTGATTAGCTTCGAGGTGCGGGTGTCTTTTCGAAAATTGATCATCGGTCGGGTTATTATCAGTTGCGAGTTAAAGATGTAGGTGTGGTTAAGACTGTATTTCGGACTAGGTATGTCTACTATGAGTTTCTGGTGATGCCGTTTGGTTTGACTAATGCACCGGTGACTTTCATGGATTTGATGAACCGCGTGTTTAGGCCATATCTAGATCAATTTGTAGTAGTGTTCATAGATGACATCTTGGTGTATTCTAAGAATGAGAGTGAGCATGAAGAGTATCTTCAATTAGTGCTGCAAGTTCTGAGAGAGCACCAGTTGTTTGCCAAGCTCAGTAAGTGCGACTTTTGGCTTCGAAAAGTGTCATTTTTGGGTCATATTGTATCGACTAAGGGTATCCAAGTGGATCCGGCTAAGATTGAGGCGATAGTTGATTGGAAAGCGCCTAGGAATGTTCCGAAAGTGAGGAGTTTTTTCGGTTTAGCAGGCTATTATCGTCGGTTTGTGAAGGGCTTTTCGGTTATTGCTGCTCCGATGACAAGATTGTTAAGGAAAGGAGTCAGATTTGAGTGGTTGGATAAGTGTCAGGCTTGTTTTGAGCAGTTGAAGAGGTTGCTAGTCGAAGCTCCTATACTTACTCAACTCATCTCGGGTAAAGAGTTTGTCATGTATAGTGATGCTTCGGGTGTGGGTTTTGGCTGTGTTTTGATGCAAGATGGTAAGGTTGTGGCTTATGCTTCTCGACAGTTGACGCCACATGAGAGGAATTATCCTACGTACGATTTGGAGTTGGCGGCTGTGATCTTTGCTTTGAAGATTTGGCGCCATCATTTGTATGGGGAGAAGTGTAGGATCTTTACGAACCATAAGAGTTTGAAGTATCTCCTCATGCAGAAGGAGTTGAACATGAGACAGTGCCGTTGGCTTGAGTTGTTTAAGGACTACGACTGCATAGTGGATTACCATCCGGGTAAGGCCAATGTAGTCGCTAATGCTTTGAGTCGGAAGTCGGTTTCAGCCTTGTTTTTTAGACGGTTTAGATGGAGGTTTGATCCAGATGGAGCTTTGGTTGCTCAGTTGAGAGTGAAGCCTACCTTGAGACAGAGGATTGTGGATGCTCAGAGAGATGATGAGAGGCTACAGCGGATTGTGCAAGAGGTTAGATCGGGCAAGCGGGCAGATTTCTCAGTTCTGGATGGAGTGTTGATGTATAGAAATCGCTTGTGTGTGCCTGAGGATGAGGAGTTGAGGAAACAGCTGTTGAGTGAGGCACATAGTACAGTCTTTACTATGTACCCTGGCAGTGAGAAGATGTATCGGGACATGAAGCAGTTCTATTAGTGGTCCGGTATGAAGAGGGATATTGTGGATTTTATGTCCAAGTGCTTGACATGTCAGTAGGTAAAGGCCGAGCATCAAGTTCCTTCGGGATTGCTTACGCCTTTATCCGTTCCCGAGTGGAAATGGGATGATATTGCTATGGACTTTGTATCTGGTTTGCCTTTGACTCAGAAGAAACATGACTTAGTTTGGGTGATAGTGGATCGGCTTACGAAGTCAACTCATTTCTTGCCAGTGAGAGTGGACTATCCGATGGATAGATTGTCTAGTATCTATGTGGACAAAATAGTTCGATTGCATTGTGTGCCGTTATCTATAGTATCAGATCGGGACCCAAGGTTCACTTCGAAGTTTTGGAAAGAGTTGCAGAGAGTTTTGGGTACCAAGTTGAACTTCAGTACGGCATTCCACCCTCAGACAGATGGTCAGTCAGAGCGGGTCATTCAGATTTTGGAGGATATGTTGAGGGCGTGTGCTTTGGATTTTTCGGGTAATTGGGACAGATATGTGTCACTTATGGAGTTTGCCTACAACAATAGCTATCAGTCGAGCATCGGTATGGCACCGTATGAAGCTTTATATGGTCGGCAGTGTAGGACTCCGGTTTGTTGGACCGAGCTATCCAAGCGTTCAGTGATTGGACCAGAGTTGGTTAGGGATACCGAGGAGAAGATTAGAGTTGTGCAGCGGAATTTGAAAGTGGCTAAGAATCGACAAAAGTCTTATGCCAACTTGAAGAGGAAAGATGTGCAGTTTGAGGTCGGGGACAAGGTTTTCCTTGAAGTTTCTCCTTGGAAGAGAGTGCTTCGGTTTGGTAAGAAAGGCAAGCTTAGTCCTCGCTTCATTAGTCCTTATGAGATTTTGGCTAACGTTAGTCCGATAGCCTATAGATTGGCCTTACCGATGGAGTTGGCGAAGTTGCACTATATTTTCCATGTTTCTATGCTTCGTCGGTATAGATCAGCTCCGTCACATGTTCTGTCAGTTCAGGATGTGCAAGTGTTTTTCTTTTGATGAGGAACCAAGAGCCATTCTAGCTCGAGAAGTGAGACAGCTGAGGAGTAAGCAAATCCCATTGGTAAAAGTGTTATGGAATCATCATGGAGTCGAGGAAGCGACTTGGGAACCAGAAGAGTCGGTGAGAACTCAGTATCCGCATTTGTTCAGTTCAGGTGAGAATTTCGAGGACGAAATTCTTATTAGTAGGGGAGAGTTGTCACACCCCGTTTGCCCCCTAGTAGTATGAGCCCATTTGTGTGTGCAAGCATAGTATGTGTTTGGCATGTCATAAGGGTATTTTGGGTAAAATATATGTTTTAAGGGTTTGCTAGCATGTGGATGCATGTATGTTATTAGGGTGTGAATTAGTTGGGATATGTTTGTGTGTGCATGAGCATACCATTGTAGGGTGTGAGTAGTGGTGTGGTGGTTGTGTGCTTTACTCACACACTATTAGGGTGTTTTAAGTAGGGATTGTATTGTGTGTAATATATGCATGTCTTTTTAGTGTGAGTGATTAATATCCACCACTAGAGAGATGCCAAGTGTCTAGAGTTAAGAAGAAGGATAAGTAAAAGAAGAAAGAGGAAGGGAAAGGCAGTAACTTTATCTTTCCCGTTCTCTTCTTCTCCATTTCTTCTCTTCTTTTTTGCACTTCTTATATTTGCCCTAACTTGGATTAAAACTTTGGTGGTGGAAATTGATCACTTCTTGCATAATTGGTAAGTTTAGTACATATTTTCATCTTTTTCTTCATCTTCTTCTACATTATAATTTGGATTTTAATCTAGGGCTTGTTCTTTGTTTGTATTTTTGGGTGTTCTTCGGTGTATTGTGTTTAGCTGAGCCTCCTCGCGATCCCAAGGGGAAAGAGAAGGCTGGGAGTAGTGGAACCAAGTGATTGAAGCTAGGATTATAGGTTTGGAAAAATTGCATTTACTGGGTTTTTTCTGTGTTTGATTATCTATTGTGTATTTGTTTTGTTTGATTCTTTTGATGTATTGATATTGCATGTTGGGGTTTGAATGAATGGGTTTTGATTGTGGTTAATGCATGAGGATTGGAACCTTGAGGATGAGATTTATGTTGGGATGAGCTTACTGTTAATTTTCTGGGTTCTAATATTTCAAAGTTTTGATTTAGTTAATATCTGTTTTGGATGGGTAATTGTTAAGGAAGTGATTTTGTATTATTTATGTTGGTTTTTGTGTGCTTGAGGAAGCTAATTCTAGGTAAGAATGATTTGGATTTGAGATGGGATGATTTTTCTGAGCATTCTGGTTTCTGTGCTATTTTCACGATGTTAGGGTTTGAAATTGCGAGGTTGGGACGATTCTCTTCGAGGCATGAAGAGAGAGCAGGAGCACGAGTCGTGCTCCTGGACACGAGTCGTGCTCCTGGTTGGAAGCCGAGCACGGGTCGTGCTTTGGGAGCACAACTCGTGCTCCCTTGGCTGGGAGCAGGAACACGAGTCGTGCTCCTCAGCACGACTCAAGCCCCTCAAGTCTCTAGGAGCACGAGTCGTGCTCCTCAAGCACGACTCGTGCCCCTCAAGTCTCCAGGAGCACGAGTCGTGCTCCTCTAGGCCTCTGTCCCTTCTGTTTTTATCAAACGTATATGGGTCTTTCTCAACCCTTTTTCTTCTGTTTTGAGTTCTTTAGTCCTCATTTATTTATTTTTAATGTGCAAATGATATAGTCGGTATTTTAACTTAGCCAAATAATAAGTAATATATACGATATTGCATGTTATAGGTTGTTGAATAATATTGGGTTATGCATGTCTTATTTATGATTCATTGAGATGAATGTGAGTATAATGATGTATTGCACTTGGAAACATGATTTGAATGATGCATGACCTGCTAGAGTCAAGTAAGGGGATAGTTAGGCATGCCTAATAGAGTCTTTTAGCTGCAGCCCTCAGTTCTGTCTGGACCTCGATCAGGTCCCCGTTTGGTTCCTCGTGAACCCCTTATGCGTTTTGGATCTTGTTTAAGGTCCCCCTTTGTAAAATGTTTTGAATGCGACAAAAATAAAATGGTTTTCGATTCGTACTCGTAAGGTATGCTATGCGTTCGATTCGTGCCTGTAAGGTACGCTATGCGTTTACTCGTTATCCACTATTGTGAGTCAGCAGGTGCTCTATTTATTTTGTTTCGCTTTGATATGATTACAAGAATATGGTATTCGGATGCGTATAATGATAAGTATGAGAAATCAGTTAAAGTGTAAATGAATGTGGACGTGAATTTCTGAATGCATGTCTTTATTATGCAAGTATGATTATATAGCTGATATCATTATCCGCATTTGTCATATTGTATGTGTATTGCATTGACGACCATTGTGAATGGCCGTCCACTCTTTTGTTGTGTGTTCCCCACTAAGCGTTCATCGCTTAGCACGGTGTTTTATCCGTGCAGGTGCAGAGGATGGTGTTCTTTTGGGAGAGTCGTCGCCAGTCAAGCCAACACAGAGGGATTAGTGTTAGGGCTTTATTTTTGATAGCGTGTTGATTCTTTTGTATCAGAACTCTCTTATACCATTATTTTGTAAAGCTTCCGCATTTATATACTTTTGGGATATGTAATTATTTTATTCTGGCTTTTGACCTGAACATTATTGTAACGAATTTTGCTACGGTAATGATGGATTATTCTGATGCTTATGAAGTTTTTAATTTTCCCGTAATAATGTATGGTTATTATGTATGAATGTATGCTTTTTTTAGAGGATGGGTACGCCTACATATGGGTAGGGGGTGTTACATTGAAAATCTGCCAAGATTTAAAACTTCAAAAACATTTAAAATGGGAAATGAAGAAGACTAGGCAAGAACTAGGATCACTTTGTAAATAATTTGAAGTTTCCACAGAAAGCCAAACAAAAACCTATGGAGGTTCCTATTCCAAATCTTACAAAAAGCCTCACAAACGATTTTATTCAAAACCTAATAAGGAAGAGTTTTATAAAAGATCTAAGCCCCAAAAGCCTTACAAAAGGCGAAGATCTTTCAAAAAACCCTTCAAACCCCAAAATTTCAAACAAGTCACTTGATTTAAGTGTGGCAAATCTGGCCATACTTACAAATATTGTAGACTTAATAAGAAACTTCATGAGTTACAGATAGAGGAAGAAACAATCCAAAAAATTGAGGCAATCCTCATTGAAACCTCTGGAAGTGAATTTCAAACAGAATCATCAGAAACTAAAGATTCTTTTCAAAATATCGAAGTAGCCGCCCTTGATTCCTCTAGTAGTGAGTCGGGTACTAGTTTGAAATCAATAAACATTTTAACAAAAGATCAGGAACTAATTCTTGATATTATAAAACAAGTAGAAGATTCAAAACTCCAAAAGGAAATCATTGAAAAACTTTTGAAGACTTTTGAACCCAAATCTCCAAAGCCTTCTACTTCTAAACTCATTCCAAACAGTACTTATGATCTCACCAGGACAAGTCAATTATTCAATGGGAAAAATCCAAAAAGTTCTCTCTCTTCTCGAGTGGGGACAAAACTTTCACCAACCTAAAACTTTTTCCGTTGATTTTAAAACCACCTATAACCATTGCCGGACCTATTCCTACTGGGATTAGCAACAGGTCTGGTACAATGCTTTTCTTTTTTAAAACACAAATTTCACTCACACTTGGTTGTTTTACTTTAACCTCAAACAGGAGCCTTCCAAAATTCCTTTTTGGTTTGCTCATTAGTGGAAATTGTATGGAACTTCTCCTGAAATCCTAAAACCCCAAATCCAGGAAGCTACAGCCTTTTTAAAACCTCTTACAAATCTTCTGACAAAGAAAAAAGGTTACATCCTTTAATGCTTTTTGCAACCAGATTCTTCTTACCATGGGTAACAGCCTGGTATTTGGATTACCATCAGCAGGAAACACAGATAAACTTGGTCAGAAAATTTAAAATTAGATGGTGGACGAAATTCTCCATTTTGGACTCTATTAGAAAATCAGCCGTAAACTTGTGGCTCCAAAGTCAAGGCCTTCTCAAACCAGAACTAGCAACAACATAGTTCTTGACCCAGAAATCCTTTGCTTAGACCCAATTGGCGGCAGCAAAAACTGAAAAAGAATACTTTAAGATAATGGCCCAACTCCTCAAAAGTAAGGCCTCATCTTCAAAAGCTTCCTCAGGCCCATCAAAAGCAAGCTCTTCCTCAAGTTCTGAGCCCATAGTTGACTTGGGCGACGATAACGGAGATGACTGCTACAACATTTTTCAAAACTCTTGCTTAAACCCATAAACAAGACATTTTGTAAACATGGGCCTAGCCCATTTAAATTGTAAACATAGGCTTAGCCCACAAACTTGTAAAAAGCCCATCTTATCTGGAAAAAAAAAAGAAAAAGTCAAAAAATCAAATAGTAAAACTTTATTCTTTCGGTTACTTTTTTAATTTCAAAACAGCAATAATTGACGGACAAAAAATTAGCATGTGAAGGAGTCTCTTTACAGCTCATCCAGTCACCTCAGGCTCCCTTGATTAACGGAAGCTCCCTATTTAAGGATCTCTTCTTCCTAGTTGAAGGCAGAGACTTGTTTTTAGAGAGAATTCACAGTCTTCAAATTCTTTCACACTTTGAAAAGAATCTAGGTAGCTCATGTGTTGAGTAAAAAACCCTTGTAATTTTTGAACTGAGTATTTATCTCCTAAAACTTATAATTATTATATTTCAAAACCTGTAAGTGTAGCTCATGTGCTGAGTTTTTGTACCTTACAGTTTCTATAATTTGTATTATCATTTCAATATATATATATATATATATATATATATATATATATATATATATTCAAACAAATTATTTTTGCATTCATAAGTATGATTTGTGCTTGCGGCTTATACTGATATGATACATTAGAAATACTGTCTGTATATTTTAAATAAACTTGAAGGTATACCGGCTGAAAAAGTTTTAGCCGCGTTTGAAATATAGCTTTAGCTATCCTGCATGATCTACTGTCCATATTTTCTTAGTTACAATCTTTTTAAATTATTTTACATTGCACCTGCACTACATTTTCATTTTAATTTTAGGTTATAAAATTTATTTGTAGATATTTTGTGTGTGTATATAAACACGCGCGTACACGCACACCGAAAACATTAATTTCCCTAATCCTCGCCATCCGCTGTCACTATCGCCATACGCCGGTCTCCCTTATCTCTCTTTCGCCATGATCTACTTCTCTATCACCTCTTTTGCCATGATCTGCCTCTCCCTCTCGCCATCCACCAATAGATCTCAAAACTTCATAATCTAAAAAAGAAAAGAAAATAAAACTCGATTCAGAGCTTAAAATTTAAAAATTACTGTAAATAAGAACATAAAATCAATAAAAATGGGAAGAAAAAGTACCTGAACCGCAGCTTAAGGAACACGATTCTTGGCGGATGTGATGATAGAGGCAGCGGTGTTTATAGTATCTAAATAGCTGGTTCAAAGAAGATTTATAGTTTTTCGTCTCACAGGAAAAAGAAAACATATGCAGGAGCTGCTTCCGCTTGCATTAGCTAAATGACAAGTGTGAATATTTGACATTTGATATTTGGAAGAACCCCGCCCTCCAATCAGATTGCTAATCCTCAAACGAAAAGTTACACGATTTTGAAGTTTAAGGCGTCAATGACAGCCCAATTCCAACAATTGGGAGCCGCCATGTCCTAGAGGACAAGAGGCTGTTGTACCTCTCTTTCTCTCCTTCCTTTTTGTGCTGCCATGGCTGATCATGCAGAGACCGATGCTTTGCTAGAAACAAACTATTATGAGGATTGCCCTGGGTGTAAACTGGATCACCTTAATCAGCACCGTAAAGGCATCCCATATAAGAATCTCTCCTATATCTGGTTCGTCTCTCTCTGTACAGGTAATTTCTATTTTGCCTTTCTCAAATTTTCAGATATGAACCTTTATTACTATATAAGTGTAGTTCTGTAAATGGCTTGCTTCAAAATGCAATAGAATCCCATAAAGTATTGGTTTTTTCTTTTTTGTTTTAGCTGATTTCTGTGAGGAATGAATTTTTTCCTTCCTTGCCTGTTGTAATTTGTGTTATTCCTCATGGTTTCAGTAAGGAATTTAATCAATACTAATCATGATTTGTTTTGGTTGGGATTTCAGATTATTCATGTGGAATTATTAATAATTTCTGACCACTCTCCTTCGAAACTTGAATTTCTGTCTTTCATTCTTCTTCATTTTTTTAAAAAAAAAACTGATTGCTATGGCACAGATTTTTAATGTATTTTTTTTTAATCATCTGGCTAAAAGCTCTTGATTGTATAAGTCCATTTACATTTTGTGAAATCTTCTTGCAACCTAGCTATGATGTGTAATTGGTTAGTCTTTTAGAGTTAATATGGTGGTATACACAAGTAACACAACATAATGAAGCCATGAAGCCAAATATGTGGAAGTTATTATAAAAAGAGTTATGATTTTTCTATAGGTTGTGTACTTCCCTCTGACCATTGTTTTTTTTTTTTAATTATTATTCTTTTTTGTGCAGCTTTGCCTCTATGCTCACTGTTTCCATTTGTTTACTTCATGGTATGTACATACTTATTATTTTGAAAACTCCTGTCAGTAATTGAATGAAAAGGTTACTTAATCATTTGCAGTTTCTAATCTTGTAAAGAAAAATCACATAGTTTTGTGTTTTACTGTTTTTATAATAAAAAATGGTGAATCTCTCTACATGAACCTGGATCTGGATTTCTTGAGAACGACTGAGGATGGTATTAGAAGATGATTATGAAGATGCGGGGAGTGGACAAGAGCGTGATCATGTCTTAAGTGGTAAATTTGGAGATAAAGTATGGTGTGCTTTTGACATGGTAAGGGCAAAAAAGCAAGAGTTCACTATAGGAATCTTTGCACCCTTTTAGTTTAGATAAAAGAAGAAGATAATAAGATATGATTAATAAAGAAAGTAGACAGGATACAAACTAGCGAATAAGATATCCCCAATTTAAAGCATTAACAAAATTATGATTTAATGTTCTTTAATTGTGTCTACTTTTTAAGCTCCTTGAAGTTGAAAACCATAAAGAGATTGACAAAACTGCTTTTATTCCTTAATTATTTAGAAGACAAATTTAAATTTTAATAATTGTAGCATTTCTATCCACGCAAACATTCCAAATCACCGTGTGAACTGCAACATAGTCCAATTCTATGTTATATTTCTTCATGCTATAGTTCTAAATTTCATTTTCCGAAAACCATCTAATATTTTTGACGTGACCAACATTCCTAAAAGTACATAATAAATGACTCCAAATGTCCTAGGAAGCAACTCAATGAAGAAATAGACAAAAATGACATTTGCTTCTTTAATAGTACATAATTAATTTCTTAGAAAGAAATACTTAATTTCTTTAGAAGAAACTTTTCTTTAGGTTGTTATATTTTTTACAATCACTAGATTGATTTTATGGAGAATGGAAAAATAAGCAAAAGCTCTTACATTTGATGGAGCCTGAGCTTCTTATTTGATATTATAGAAAAAAGGACCAGAACTGGTGGTAGAAGAGGTGCAAATTAGGACATTTCTCAGAGACTCCATGTTTAATTTGCTTAGGTATTTTCTTTTGGGAAGGTAGATGAGAGACAATGAGGACAAAGATGAAATTTGGAAAGTGTTGAAGAGGAACAAGGAAGGGGTGAATCAAGTTCTATCACCTCTGTAAAAAAACTGACCTGCTATTGCTTTGGGGGTTTATAATTTTGCATAATATATATATGAGCTGGAATGAATATGATGTTTGGATCTAATTGTAATACTTGTGGTGTTAGAATTGTATTTTGTTTTTCTTTTCGTTATATCAAATTTATTATTCTATTTTTGTAAATATAATAAACAATAATATGCTTATTTGCCCTTTAAATGTCCCTTCCCCACTTGTAGTACTACAAAAAGTATAGATTAGATAAGACCTTTAGAGCTCTTTCTCTAAAGTATGCATTTGCAAAAATGGCAATTAGCCATATCTTTCAAGCTACACTGCATTGTAGAACTAATCTACATTTCTTATCCGGAAAAAATAGACAATTCTTATCCAAGTCTATTGATTGTATAGCTTTTAAAGATTTGCATCCATGACATGCCTTTACATTTTTTATGTTGCTAAATTATATTAAAGAGAACAATTTCTCTGTGGTTCTCTTTTTCTTCATTTTTCTCTCTGGTAGGTAAGGGACTTCCAAATTGCTAAGGAGGAGGAAGAAATAAGCTTTTATGCTGGATTTGTCGGTAATTTTGGCCGTTTAATGTTTTAGTTGCTTTTCTCACTGTTTCAGTATTTACTACAACCTGCTAAACTTGTCCTCCTTAGGATCTTCATTTATGCTTGGAAGAGCTATGACATCAGTTTTTTGGGGGTGGCTAGCTGATCGATATGGCCGTAAACCTATTTTATTGATAGGGACATTTTCAGTGTGAGTAATTACTATGTTTGACTTTGTAGACTTGCTAAAAAATATTGTAGGTGATTTCCAAAAATTATTAATCTAAAAATAGTTGTCATTTCAAACTTTGTTCTCAGGGTCATATTTAATGCTCTCTTTGGTCTTAGTACAAGCTTTTGGATGGCACTTTGCACGAGATTTCTTCTTGGAGGTTTCAATAGTGTACTTGGGACAATTAGGGTATTCACTTTGCAAATTCTGCATTGTATTTGTGCATGCAGATATATAATCGATATTCATTACAGAAGTTTATATCAGATTACTATAGAATCCAGATATGATATTTGAGGGTGTTTTCTTTTTAAACTCAATCTACTTCTTCTTTGCCTGCCCTAGGCATATGCTTCTGAGATTTGTAGTGAGGAGTATCGAGCATTGGGACTATCAGTTGTAAGCTATATTGCTCTGGAATATGTTATAGTGTATCGTGTATGATTGAGAACACAAAATTTTGAACTGGATTATCACTTTCAGGCTAGTACATCGCGAGGCATTGGACTGGTTATTGGCCCTGCTATTGGAGGTTTCTTTGCTCAGGTTTAGTCAAATTTTTATATAACATACTGCTGAAAAAGTTTCTTCTCTTTCAGGATTACTGACCAAATTTCGGTTTTGTTAAAAATTTGATTATCATTTAATTGCCATGTAAATCTTTATCTACAATATTCAGGTCCTATATTTATCTCATTAGCAATAGACTGCAAACTTCTTCAATTTGCGGTTAGATTTGAAAGTTTGTTTTGCTCTAGTGATCCCTAGATTTCGTAATGCCTTCAATTGTTTTGGTGCTCCAAGAGATGTGCTGCATAATGTGTTGCGCTTATAGGGTTGAGTCTATATTTCAGGGATTAGATTTGCCTTTTAGGGATTAGGTTTCTTTATTATTTTGAAATTCATATTATTATTTCCTTTTGCATTATTATCCTTTTAAAAGGACCTAATATATAGGTTTTCTATTATTTTAATGAGGCTAGTCCTATTTAAAGGACAAGAGTATTAATAAAACTCTTAAGCTGTATTTTGATTAAAATTACAAAGATCTGGACTCTCTCTCCTAACGAGGTCCAAGGTTTCAAGATCCCTTTAATGAGCTTGAGTAATTATTTAAAATAGGTCAATCAAGGCGTAAGAACAAGATGAAAGGGAAATCCATTTTATTGGACTTTCCTATACATTGCCCTGTGACTCAATCCTATTCACAAGTTTATAACATAATGTCAAGTACCACTCAGGTGTATCAATATTCCCCTCTCCATTCCCATTGAGGCTTGGACTTGAAAGCTTCAGTTGGAAATTGCAGCCTTATACAGCTGGGGTAGCACAAATCTTATACCTACCTGTCTACATCTCTATGTTGACAGATTTAATGTTGTATTATTGCCTAATTAGAGTTCATTCCTAGTTAGAATTCTTTTTTAATTGGGATTATTTTTCCTATATATACATGTGTATATTCATTGTAAATACACATATTAGAGAATCAATAAATTAGATTTCTCAAAATTTTCATGATAGCAGAGCCTTTACTGTTTTGAAGGTTGAATTTACAGCAGTAGGTTTTTTCTTAAAACGGTCTCCAATATGCTGTTTTTCGACAAGTGTGAAGAGGTTGAGTTTTATCTCTTTTCTTTTGACATCGCCATCACCAGAGTAAAGCCTTGGCGAAGTTCGGCAAGTACCCAAGTTTCCGGCGCCATCAGACCTCGCGCATGAATCGGTTTCGTAGTTCAATCTACTCGCTGGCCATTTCTGACTCCGATCACCCTATTTTCGACCATTAATCTGACATCTCGTTTTTGGGGCTATCTTTACAGTTCTATTATTAGCCTTAGCCTTTTGTGTTGCTAGTTAGTTTTATTCTACTCACTATGGCAGACAAAAAGTCAATTGAAAAGCATAATCCTATTTGTGAGAAAAGCACAATAGGAATTGAATTTGTTTGTATTCAATTGATTAACACTTAGATTACACTACTTATTTATACAAAGAAAAATGTAAGATTACACCTATAATCTAGCTGTCACACACTACAAATCTATAACAGCTGTATTCCTTATTTTCTAACACTTCCCCTCAAGCTGAAGCATAGATTTTAATCATGCTCAACTTGTTGCAAATTTATTTCATGACATAAACTTCAAAATAAAATAGAGAACAAGTGTCAAACTCTCTCCAAATGAAGCCTACAAATAATCCATGGCTTCAACACCGAACGAAGATCAAGTGTAACACCAATACCCACAAATAACAAAAGCAATAATAAGGCAGCAACGTGAACCCAAATTAATTGTGACTTGGCCACTCATCGGGACTTCGTCATGGGACAATTGCTGCTACACACAACCAACAATCTCCCCCTCAGCAATATAAGTCAAACACGTCTGCCAAAATAGAAGCCAACAAATAACATGTGATATAGGCTTCAAGGCTTCAGGCAAGGCAAGAAAGACCACAACACCAGCAAATCTGATGACCAAACAAACATTGTATCCATGCCGGAAACAACCAAGCGACGAAAGATACAAGATCGGAGGTCCAACAGGCAATGGACAAAGAACAGAAACTGGCGCAGAAATCCAGGAGACTCAAACACCATCAACTAGAGGAAATCACCCCACGAAGACACCAGATCCTGACCGGAAATGACAAGGCAACGCCGGAGATGAAGTCAGAGGTCCAACCAACAAGCCACGCGTGCCCACTCACCGGCTCGTGAGGAAGAGCGGTGAGATCCAAGTGGCGCATGAGTCCCACTCGCGGCTCCGATGGTTGGCGGAAAAAGGTGGAATGGCCGGACTGATGAAGGCGCTCCTCCCTGTGGTGGCGGTGAGACAAAAAGGACAGTCACAAACTGTTGACCTAAACCCCTCACGTTACTGACCCAAATCTAGGAAGAACAGCCACAAACAGTGACCCAAACCTAGGAAGAAACGAGGGAAACGCAACCCTCAGACAAGAGAAGACCCAGAAAAGAGCCAAAGGCTCTGATACCATGTGAGAAAAACACAATGGGAATTGAATTTGTTTGTATTCAATTGATTAACACTTAGATTACACTACCTATTTATACAAAGAGAAATGTAAGATTACACCTATAATCTAGCTGTCACACACTACAAATCTAGCCGTATAACAACTGTATTCCTTATTTTCTAACACTATTTATGATAATCCATATGCATAAGTGAGTTCAGTTAAACTTGATGGTAGTGGCACATATTTGGCTTGATTTAGATCCTGCTTGTTTGTTGAAGCTAGAAAGTTGCTAGGTTATATTGATGGCAAAAAAAAAAAAAAAAAAACAACTAAGTGCTTTTGACTCCAAATTCAGCCAGTGGGATTTAGAAAATTCACTTGTTATTGACTTGTCTTCTCAATTCTAGGCAACCCCAGATCTCTAGACAATACTTATTGCTTGACACTACAGAAAAAATATGGAAAGCTACTAAGACCACCAATTCACGCATGGGCAATGATGCTCAGATCTTTGAACATTGAAACAAACTCAGTGGCATTAAGCAAGGTGAGATTTCAGTTTTAGATTATTTTGCTGCATTAGGTCGCTTATGGCAGGAGTTAGATTATTTTCAGGATTTCCAAGCGAGCTGTGTTGATGATGCTATTAAATTCCAAAAGTTAATTGAAAAGGAGCGAGTTTACGACTTTCTGGCTGAATTGGATCATGAATATGATCAAATGAGGGTGCAAGTTATTAGTAAATCTCCTTTTCCTTCTCTTGAGGAAGCTCATTCTTATGTTCAATAGAAAGAAATTAGAAGTCTATGCTTTAAACTGTACCAGTTGAGAAGTCTGGGTTAACAACAATTATTACCTAGGAGCAACCAAAGGGAATCACTTCTGATAAAGATTACCTGCAGTGTGATTATTGTGGGAAGTTGAGGCATTACAAAGGAGACTTGTTGGAAGCTGCATTGTTGACCCACTAGAGGTTGTGGAGGAAAACGAGTCAATTCAACCAAGGTTCAAGCAAATCTGTTAGAGATAGTATAATCCTCCTAGGAGACAACCTCTGCTGAACACTTGTCGTCTGATGAAATTTAGCATTTAAGGCGTTGTTGTCTCAACTTGATTCTTCCTCCAATGCCACATCCAATTTTGTGAAGTCTGTATTATTGACTCTGGTGTGAATAGACACATGACAGGCTCCTCTAAAGGCTTTCTTAATTACTCCCCATGTCTAAAAAGGGATAGTGTCAGGATAACTGATGTGTTTGTAATTCCCATATCTAGATCAGGTTCTATTGTTTGTACTTCTGATATTAAGTTGTCTTCATTTTTTCATGTTTCTCAATTTTTTATCAATTTTTTATCTATTAGTGCCATAACCAAAGCTTTAAACTGTAAATTTGAGTTTTTTTCTTGATCATTGTGTTTTTTAAGATCTTTAAATAGGGAGGAGGATTGGTAGTGTTAGAGTGCATGATGGCATATATGGTGGAAGGAAGTCGAGATTCGGTCCCATGTTAAGCTCTTTTTGGCTGGTATAAGGATGTCAACCAATGGCATAGGCAGTTAGGATATCCATCTTTTTTTTATTTTTTTTTTATCTTAGAAAAAATTATACTTAGTTTGTTTTCAAGAAGTTAGTTTGACTCTTTGTTTTGCAATGTTTGTAAGTATGCTAAACATACTATAAACTATTATCTTTTGAGTAATAATAAGAGTACTATTCCTTTTATGACTATTCATTCTGATGTTTGGGGACCTATTCATACTGTTTCTTTGTCTGATAGTCGATGGTTTGTTACTTTTATTGATTGTTGCACTAGAATGACTTGGGTATATATGACAAAAGCAAAAAATGATGCCTTTTCTGCTTTCAATTATTTCATAAGAAGGTTTGCACTCAATTTGATGCTAAGATCAAGGTTTTGAGATATGAGAATTGCACTGAATACATGGATCATAGATTTGGTGTTTATTTGGAGTTTAATGGAATAGTTCATCAAACTAGTTATCCTCACATTAGTGCTCAAAATGAAGTAGCTAAAAGGAAATATAGGTATTTGTTGGAAGTTGCTAGATCACTTATATTTACCATAAATCTTCCAAATCCTTACCGGGAGATGAAATTCTAGCAACAACTTATCTCATTAATAGAATGCCTCTCAAAATTCTCAACTTTAAGAATCCTTTAGAAATCTTATTGTGAAAAAATAATTATGCTGTCCTGCCAAAGGTATTTAGTTGTGTTTGTTTTGTTCATATTAGGAATGCAGAAAAACTAGATATGAGGGCCCTTAGATGTGTATTCATTGAGTGTTCTACTACACATAAAGGTTATAAGTGTTAACATCCTCCATCCAGAAAGCATTTTGTTAGTATGGATGTTACTTTTAAGGGAATTTGAACCTTATTTCAATTCAACCCAATCACTACTTCTGGGGAAGAATAATGAAAAAGAAGAAGTGATACCTAGTTTTGTTACTCTTGATGATGATCTTATCCTAGGGGCAAATTTTGTTGGAGACTAGTGTTTAGAGGGAGACTGAGACTGGTGTTCAGAGGGAGATTGAGACTATTGATCAAGGAGAGACTGAGACTGTTAGTCGTTTGGATAAACTTGATTTGCTAAGATATTTAAGGAGAAACATAAAAGATTCCATCATGTAGTCTACACCTTTTGGTGAGTTATCTTTAATTTCTAATAATTTGGATATACCAATGCTCAAAGAAAAGGGGTCAGGTCTTGTACTGAATATTTTATCTCTAACTTTGTCTCCTATGATTCTTTGTCTTCCTTCTATAAAGTCTTTGCCTTGTCTATTTCCTCTGTGTCTATTCTACAGGATTGAAAGGAAGCTCTCAGGGGCCCAAAGTGGAAAGAAGCTATGGTGGAAGAAATGAAGGCTCCAGCAAAAAAAAAATGAGACTTGAGAACTAGTTACTCCTCTAGGCAAGAAGTTGGTCGGTTGCAAGTGGGTGTTCATTGTGAAACATAAAGCTGATGGCTTGATTGGGAGGTTTAAAGCCCGATTGTGTTACAGACTCATTTGTGGGCCGCGTGTACGCTAGGCTTGCCAATTAAATTGTTAGATTTATTTTCTTAATTGTTTGCTTTATTTATTTTAGTTAGGAGTTTGCTTAAATTTGGATTGTTCCTATTTATAATAAGTTTCCTATTTGTATTAAACTTCCTATTGTATTGAACTTGTCCTATTTAATGGACAATGGAGGAATAAAACGTAAGCAGAATTTCATTGTTAATATTGAGATTGAAGCTCTCTCTTAACGAGCTCCAATGTTTCAGTCTCCCTTTGATGAGCGGAATATTATTCAAAATAGGTTGACCAAAGATTAATAATAATAAAGAGAAAAGAAGGCTATTAGAGCCAGACTTCGCAGTTAATCGCCCCATGACAAGATCCGTGGTTAAAGAACGTAACAAATTGGTATCAGAGCCTAACACCATGGGCGACTCACAAACGGAAGAATGATTAAGGGGTCTTATCCAAGAGGTGTAGGCAGAAAGTAATGCTTGGGCTACCGAAATAGAAAAACGGTTGGGAAGCCAAATGCAAGAGCTATCGTTGTATATCGAGGAGATGATGAAGGGTTTCCAGCGGGGTTGGCATACTGAATCAGAGGGAACGGCGAGTCACCACCCATCACTAGGTCGCAATCCAAACGCGACTCCTGCGGTCGGCTTAGCTCAAAAAAACGGCACTGCAGGTAGTGGAGGAATGGTACCCTGTTATACGAAGTTGGACTTTCCCAGTTACGACTGCACAAACGATCCAGTGATCTGGAGTCATCGGTGCGAACAGTTCGTCGCCAACCAGCGTACTGCGGAGATAGACAAGTTAGGGTTGGCAGCATTCCATCTTCTTGGGGAGGTGCAATTATGGTATCACCAACTATAATCTGAGCGACCAACAATCGATTGGATAGGGTTCAAGGAGTATTATTCACTTCGATTTGGGCCTCTGGCACGTAGCAACCCGTTGGGGGAATTGGTCAATTTAAAACAAATAGTGGAGGATTATCAACAGCAATTCTAAGAATGCTTGGCATGCTCTAATAAATTTGTTAGAGTGGAACAGCATGCCAGTTTGTTCATTGCAGGGCTGTCCGACTCTATTTGGTTAAAAATCTAGGGAAGCTACATTATTTTTTGGGAATTGAAGTTGCCAGATTAGCGAAAGGAGTCTTCATTTCTCCTAGGAAATATATTATGGATTTCTTGGAAGAAACTGGTATATTGGATTGCAAACTAGCAAATTTTCCTATTGAAAGTAACCATAAACTGCAAGCAGGGGTTGGAGAGTCAATTGATAGGGGGAGATATCAAAGGTTGGTTGAAAGACTTATTTATCTCTTACGTATTAGACTAGACATAGCATATGCAGTCAGCTTGGTAAGCCAGTTCATGCATGATTCTTGTGGACTTCACATGTAAACTGTTTTTCGCATTCTGAGATATCTGAAGATTGCTCCAGGAAAAGTCTTATTTTCTCAAAATATGATCACCTTTGCATAGAAGTTTTTACAGATGCAGATTGGGCTGAATCTCATGATGACACGAGGTCTACTTTTGGTTATTGTATGTTTGTAAGAGAAAACTTAGTCACTTGGAAAAACATAAAGTGAAGTAGACTACAGAGCTGTGGCTTAGGATGCCTATGAACTTCTATAGCTAAAGAAGTTACTAGAAAAATTGAGATTGTCTGAAGAAGATAAATTATCATTGTACTGTGATAATAAAGCTGCTATCAGTATAGCATATAATTCAGTACAACATGATCGGACAAAGCACGTTGAGATTGATCGATACTTTATCAAAGAAAAGTGTGCTTTGAGTTTGTTACATGTGATGTCAGATAGGCAGCCAGCTGATGTATTTACAAAAGGGCTCAACAATCGGACTTTTCATACACTGTTTTGCAAGTTGGGCATGTGTGATATATTTGCACCAACTTGAGGGGGATGTTGACAGATTTAACGTTGTTTCATTCTTGCCTAATTAGATGTCATTCCTAGTTAGAATTCTTTCTTGGTTAGGATTACTTTTCCACTATATATATGTGTATATTCATTGTAAACACATATTAGAGAAACAATAAATTAGATTTCTCAAAATCTTCACTCTTCGAATTTTCAGTTCATGAAACACAATATTGCACATCATCATTGTCATATTATTTTGTAAAGCTAAACAATCTCTCACCGCTGGCATGCTCTGGATGAGACCTTCAATTATTTTCATGCATGCTTAAATGCATTAGATTTTCCTATTGCATGCTTAATTGTATTCCACTGCACAGAGAAACTTCTCTACCTGCACTAGTTGTGGTGCAAGTGAGGCATAATGCGTCCAGAGATGCTTAGCTGTACAGCTGGATACTAATAACTGTAACAGATCTCCATAATTCCAGCTGAGGCATTTGATAACTAAATAATGTAGCTAAAATGACTGTTAACTGAAATTGCTGACCCAGACAACTCTTAGTGACTTGATGAAGCGAGCTGATTAAGCACCTGGCTTATCTTTATTGTATTTTCCTAACAAATTCACGGATACTGCTTATTTTGGTACTGTTGTACTGATGTTCTGTTTGTTTCATAAGATTAACTAACTGTTCAATCTTTTTTCCCCACCAAATTCAAAGCTTCTTATTTAGCCCTTTATTTTCTGCAGCCTGCAGATAAATATCCAAATATATTTTCAGAGAGCTCGATATTTGGAAGGTATTGTCTTCAATTAATGCCTTTTTATGTTAATAAGCTACTGTTTTTAAAATATGGTTCCTCATCTGATGGTACCTATTATAGCCTTCATTTACAAGGTATTTTATGTTTGAAATTCATATTGCAGGTTTCCATACTTCTTACCATGCTTCATAATCTCAATTTATGCACTTGGTGTTTTTACAGCTTGTTTGTGGCTTCCGGTAAGTGAACAAGTTTCTGATCATTATGTTCATTACATTTCATGAACTTACTTTAAATAATTTATTTTGTAGCAATAGTAATATTTATAGACTGTTGGCATGTATTTTGTGTCCCTGTCATAGTTCTTTTCTAAAATCTTTTTTAGAAAAATTGATAGGAGATGTGAATAATTGCTCTTCTGCCATCCTTTCAACTTTGTAAGAAATGGAAGAAACGGCTTACAAAATATGACGTCTTCTCATTCTCAAGAACTTATTTTGTGCCCTTAAATTAATAACTTAAAGTTACTTTCAGCAACATATAATTTATATGGTTATATTGAAAATGTTTTCTACTCTTATGAATTGTTAGAAACTGTTTTGGGGCTACAATTATATGTGACTAATCATTGCTGTTGTCTTCACAAGGCAACAAAAAACTGAAGAAAGATTTCACTTTTAACTTAATCAACTGCTGGTTGGTATTCTAGGTTAAGGGGTGCTTTTGTAATTTATAGCTCCGCTGTGATATCGGCACAGGTTGCCCTTTACCTAATATCTATTTAAAGGGATTAAATTTAGTAAGGATGAACACGATTTAATATGTTAAGTCATGACCAGGATAACCAAGTTTGAATACCAAAATTGGTGCTGTCTGTAAATACCCTTTCATCTTTTTAACAAGGTAAGCTGCGTTTCGTGTCATACACTATATCTATGGCAGTATTCTTAATAC
Source organism: Excoecaria cochinchinensis (assembly GCA_947683425.1). Taxonomy (NCBI): domain Eukaryota; kingdom Viridiplantae; phylum Streptophyta; class Magnoliopsida; order Malpighiales; family Euphorbiaceae; genus Excoecaria; species Excoecaria cochinchinensis. Next base: position 2,731,529 of record CANTUQ010000132.1, on the reverse strand, counting down.
TTACCATGATAACATGAACATTTGAATTTCTATCTGCAGTTTTTGATTTGTCTTTGTCAGTACCTTACAAATCTCCTCATTCACATGCAGGAGACATTGCACATGCATAACAAAAATTCAAATGAACCATGTGATCCATTTGATGTATGGGAATATTCAGAAGAGAATTCTGATGGAAAAGAAAGCATTAATATAGCTGAGGAAACAAAAAAGAATCAGAAACCAAATCTATTGAAGAATTGGCGCTTCATGTCAATGATCATGGCGTACTGTGTGTTCTCTCTTCAAGAGATAGCTTATAGTGAAGTAAGTTTTCCTTCAACATGTCCTAATTCGATTTTATAGTTATGGTAGTCTTTTTGACAATGTAAAATCGTCTAGTAGTAAAGAACTTGTGTGTTGAAGAAAGAATTCAAAGTTTCACGTTTAAAAGCATGCATCTTTCTTGTTTTGGCCTTTTCTTAAGTTAACATTTTTGTGTAAATTAACAAAATACAGAAATCCAGGTCAAGGAAGAACAATAAAGATTACCTTGTGTTCTTGAAAATAATAAGAGAAATGAAAAGGTTAATTGTTGTAGAAAGAGAGAGAGAGAGAAATTATGAAGAGAAGAATAATGCACTCTTATTTTTGGGTATATCACATCCTAGGTTATGTATACATGACTTCTAAAATACAAATGTAACTAAAAAGGAATAAAAGCTATAAAGTAGGCTGTGATATAGGAACTAACAATAAGGCCCTGTTAAGTGATAACATAATGCATAGCTAATAAATCTCTAAAAATCACGATGCTATACAGCTGTCAAGAATTATTTGCTTTGGTGAAGTGACACTTGTATGACTGACTGAAAAACTGGCTCATTTTCCATTATGTTAAAAAGTTATATCACACCAAAAAAAAAAAAAAAATTATAAAAGAACTGTTGATTGATCTATCAAACTTGGTTTTCTGTATCCTGTGTGCTTTGGGCTGCAAACAAGTTTTTTGAATATCATGCAGTATGAAACAAATAGCTCAATGCATAATGGAAGATGAAGAAAGCAATGTGTTATCTACTGTGCCAACCCTCACTCTTGTATTAAAAATCACTTTGGTAGATTGCCAAATCTTATGGAATGGTTCGGTTTAAGAGTAACAGCCAATTTGGCTGTAATCCATATAAAGAGAGATTCCTAGTCAGTGAAGCAACCTGAGATTGTGTTGTCTGACTTTTTTTTTGTTTTCTTTTCCCTTTTTCTTTGACCCACTTTGCTTAACAGATTGTCCAAAGCTTAAAGTTCTCCATTTGGTTCCTTAATCCGCATAACTGACATTATCCTTCCCAAAATAGCTAATGGTAAAAAAAAAAAATATGTTGCTTAACAACCCAACTTTTCTCTAGTTTAAATACCTTTCCTTTGCTGCTAGTTATTATTAACCTATAAATGCTTAAATATATTAGATTATTGAACATGTTCTGTTATTTATGAAATACATGCAAATACTTGGTGCAATATACTGAACTGAAAAAAATACAGGTTGGTCTGATTGCAGAATTGTATTATGGTTATGTTATTTTGATATTGCTGCAAATTATAAGCTACTTGCACTATTTACAAAGTTGAGTTAATGAACTCTAAAATCATTCTGGGAGCAAGAACTAGGGGCTATGCACTAAGGTCATGAGATTTGATTCAAAGATATTGAGCATGTTAACCACCTTAAATATTACTTGATTGTATTGCCAATCAAGGACGATCTATTTCATGCTAATAATACAAAATCCATTTTCTAGTAGATCTGAAAGTCCATAATTACAATAACCTAGTGATCAAATTTGATTTACGGCATTTTCTTGCAGGTATTCTCTCTTTGGGCAGTTAGTGACAAAAAGTATGGAGGATTGAATTTTTCTTCACAAGAAGTTGGTGAAGTTTTAGCAATTTCTGGTGCGTGTGCCATGAATTGCATGACACTTCTCAAAGTTCTTGTTTGCAACTTGATGATTGTATCATTTCCTTACTTTCAGTGGTTCCCCTTATAGACTTTGGTTGGTCTATTTCATTTATTTGAAATGGTTACGTACACCTGAAAATCTGAAATCAGTCCTGTATGGGGAAATATCATATCACTTGGGACAGAATTCCGTAATTGTCAGTCAATAAGATACACGGTGATCAAGGTTTAAAATCTTCCTAAAAGAAGCGCAGAAAGCAACCCTCTCTAAAATGGAAGTAGCTGGGTGCGAATATAGAAATTGTAGCAAATCACAACAATTCTTTGACGAATTTTCCTTTTCTTTTCTCCAAAACAGTACAAAAATTAATAATGAGCCCTCCAAATTCTGTTAGGCAAACCCCAAGTTTAATGGATATCCTGCAAAAATGAAATGGTAGCAAAATAATGAATACCAGTTGACTATGGGTCCTTGAATTGTTAATGGTATTGAAATTATAGTGGCAGCATTATTATAAATTCAAACTAAATATAAAGTTTCAAATTCCATTCCTTGTGGGCAGTGCAAATCCTTAGCACATATAAGGTTGCTTATTGACCTGTGTCATGTAAAAGCATATGTTAATGTTTGAATTTACTAATGAACTGAATTATGCTTTTAGGTTTTGGCCTTTTACTGTTCCAGCTGCTACTATATCCTCCAACTGAGAAGATACTTGGGCCTCTTATGGTTTCACGGCTTTCTGCAGTATAAACTCTGAGCTTCAAAACTTTTTATGATTATTCTGTTCAAATTCCATTCTATATGAATTCAGTTTTAACTAGTTAATTTCTATTCAGGCAATATCAATACTAGTGCTATCTAGTTACCCCTATATAGCTATGCTCTCTGGATTATATCTTCAGTTGGCAATTAACTGTGCATGTATCCTAAGGAATACTCTATCTGTAAGTGCATTTTTACTGTGAACTTTTCCATAATTTGCATGTACTCTGAGTTGATAATGGCCGGCAGGGAAAAAAAATGAACTGGAGGAAGAAGAGAATGAAGAAATAACTGAAGATTTTGAGGAATTTTTTGATTACTTTTTTCAATATTAACAATCAATTTACATAGTTATTTATACAGAATAATTTAAGCCTAACTAGGAAAGATACAAGAAAGGCAATAATATTAAATCTTTACAAATTAAAAACTAAATATATCTGTCAACAATCTTTCTCAAGTTGGTGCAAAGATATCACACATGCTCAACTTGCACACCAAGGTATGAAAGGTCTGATTGTTGAGTCTTTTTGTAAACACATCAGCTAGCTGCTTTTTTGATGACACATGAAACAAACTCGTGGCACCATTTGTAAGCTTTTCCTTGATGAAGTGTCGATCAATTTGAATGTGTTTTGTCCGGTTATGCTGAATAGGTTATAAGCTATACTGATGGCGGCTTTGTTGTCACAATATAAGGATAGTCATTTTTTTCAGACAGTCTCAATTCTTCTAATAGCTTTCCTAGCCATAGAAGTTCACAAATACCTTGAGCCATAGTCCTATATTCTGCTTCAGCAGTCGATCTAGCAACTATACTTTGCTTCTTACTTAAATTTCCTTCTACAAGTGTACAATAACCGGATGTAGAACTTCTGTCATCTAAAGATCCAACCCAATCTGCATCTATAAAGGCTTCTATTTAGAGGTGACCATGTTTGGAAAAAAGAAGACCTTTCCCTGGAAAATACTTCAAATACCACAAAATGCGAAAAACAACTTGCATGTGAGAATCTCATGGAGCATGCATGAACTGAGTCACCAAGCTAACTAAATAGGCTATGTCTGGTCTAGTGTGTGAGAGATAAATGAATTTTCCAACCAATCTCTGATATCTCTTCTTATCAACCAACTCTCCAACTTCTGCTTATAGCTTGTGGTTGCTCTCAATGGGTGATTCTGCTGGTTTGCAACCTGTCATACCAGTTTCTTTCAAGAGATCTAGGATATATTTTCTCTGAGGAAAGATTTCATTTTTTGATCTGGCAACCTCAATTCCCAAGAAGTTCTATAATTTTTCTAGATCCTCGATCTCAAATTCCTGAGCCAACAGTTTTTTCAATTGGGCCATCTCTGTCATCTCTTGTCATTACTATATCAACATAAACTATGAGGAGAGTGAGGTTACCCCTTGTCATGTCTTATAAAGAGAGTATGATCAACATTGCTTTGTTCGTAGTAAAAAGAGATCATGGCTTTGCTAAATCTATCAAATCATGTTCTAGGAGATTGCTTCAATTCGTACAAGGCTTGTTTTAGTCTACATACCTTCCCTTGACTACGTTCATCATAAAAACCAAGAGGGATCTCCATATATATTTCTTCTTCCAAGTCCCTATGAAGAAATGCACTCTTCTCATCAAATTTTTGTAAGTCCCAATCAAGATTTAGCTGCACAGGATAACAAAATTCCGACTGTGTTCATTTTAGCAATAGGTCCACTCCATATTTAGCCACCAATCTAGCTTTGAACCTCTCAATCGCACCATCAACTTTATGTTTCACTGAAAAAACTTATTTGCAACTGATACTCATGGCTCGGATTATGCCTCGGAATATGCCTTCGGATAGTGTCCGGCCTTAGTTCAATGATACAAGAACAAAGCATCTAACTCGGTAAGGTACTCGGTTCACCTGACTGCAGGTACTCTGTCATATAACTCGGAAAGCTCTCATAGTCGCCTAAATACTGAGCCCGGTCCATCGTAGAGCTCGGTAACTCCAAAGATAGATCGGTTCGACAAAACAGCTGTCATACCCGTTATACAGTGAACTAGCCGTTAAGGTAACCGTTATTCACACTCATTGCCCATCAATTAAAGTAACCGGGCCCCAAATGGTCATCATGAGTAATGGACTTATAAAAGAAGCACAACACCTCATAAGGTACATCCCTTCTTTTTCTGAGATTTCAGAAACTCTCTCTCTTTATCATACTTGATTTTCCAAAATTACTGACTTGACCGTCGGAGTCTCCCTTGTCGGAAACCCGCCGGAATCTTATTTTCAGGTGATTGCCCGGACGTAGCTCAGAAGAAGCTCGGAACATCCTTCCCAGCTTGCCCGGAATATTCGCTCGGTCATCATTTGGTGCGGTGAGCGTGGACCATAGCATTCTCATGGATCTTTTTCCAGACCTGAACACTACCGCGGCACCTCCAAGCCCATCTCAAACTCCTCCCCCACTCTCCCAACAAATCCCTTTCCAGCTATTCGGGCAACAAATACAACCTCCCCAAACTTCCCATTTTTCCAATATTCCAAGCTTGACTCCCCAAACTGCTCAGGCCCTCCTTGCCACTCTGGCTGCAGTAGCAGCCCAGGCACCGCCAATTCATACCCCGCCCCCAAGGCATTACACTCCCCCTGCTCCACAAGTCACTCAAAATACCCCGGCTCCTTTACCAGCGGTAACTCCCGGATCCACAATAACTCTCGCAGCCGAGCAATTCGAAAAGCTCTTTGAAGAGCGAATGCAAAGATACCAGAACCGAAACACCCTCCAATACCACAGTAACTTCCGCTCGCCCCTCTGCAGAACAATTTTGGAAACTCCTTTCCCAAATATTCGCCTACCCAGTCTGCTTAAATACAATGGTAGCACGGATCCCCGAGCTCACCTAGATCAGTTTCATCACACTATGCTCGTCTTCACAACCGATGATAGTGCCCTATGCAAAATTTTCCCCCAGACTCTTACAGAGTCCGCCCAGATTTGGTTTCGGAACTTGCCCGAGCACTCTATCTCGAATTTCACTCAATTCAGTGACATGTTCATCGCCAAATTCGTGGCCGCCATCCGACCAACGAAGGTTTCGGCGGACTTGAACTCGGTGAGACAGGACAGAGGAGAAACACTACGAGCATATGTGGAAAGATTCAACACGGTGGCAATGGACATCCAAGATTTGAACCTGGAAGTAGCCAACAACGCCCTCATCCGAAATACTCGCTGCCAGGACTTCAGTGATTCACTCAGCAAAAAACCGCCCTGTGATTTCACCGAGCTCATGTCCCGAGCTCATAAATACATAAGGATGGACGAGGCCAGACGACTCCGAAATAGTTTCATATATGACGAACCGCGTCGAGACTCTTTCCGGACATCAGAAAGGGGCACAGGGCGAGGGGACGGCCCGAGCAGAAGTTCCGGAAACTCGCACAAAACTTATATGGTCTCTCGAACTGCCGAACGAAGAGAAGAGAAGTGGACGCCCTTGAACTCTTCCAGAGCACAAATCCTAAAATGGTTAAAGGAATCCGGCAAGGTGAACTGGCCCAGACAGATGAAAGAAGATCCGAGCCGAGATCAGAGCCTCTACTGTGCATACCATCGGGATAAGGGTCACGAGACAAAAGATTGCCATCAGCTAAAAAGGGAGATCGAGTTCTTAGTTCGGCGAGGGAAGCTCCCCCAGTATGTCAAAGAAGACCGAGCAAGAGAAAGATCCCGATCTCCCAGACAACGAGAAGCTCAGCCCGCCTCTAATAAGAAAGCCCCAGCAGGAATAATTTATGTTATCGCTGGGGGAAACATTATGATGCCATGGGAGACTCGCGAAAGAGGAAAGCAAAAGAAGTTTTTCCCGTACAGACCAATTCCTACAAAGCCAGCCACGAAGTAAAGTTCTACAAATCGGATGACGATCACATTAAACAACCGCACACAGATTCCCTGGTTGTTGAGGCATTGATGGAAAATTATCTTGTCCAACGCATTCTGGTGGACACTGGGAGTTCGGTCAATCTCATCACGTTGCAAGCATTCAAGGCCCTTAAAATGCCGAGCAAAGTCCTTGAACCCGTTGCTACCCCGCTAATCGGGATATCCGGACAACCAGTGAAAGTGGAGGGCTCAGTTGTCCTATCCATGGAATTAGGAGATGGCGAGATAACTCAGGCCTACACCAGCCGCTTTATGGTCGTAGATATACCTCTGGCACACATATTTGCCCCTGGAGGTCGGGATTTTGAGCATTAAGTGGCGCACTGAGATATAGGCATCGATTCCTACGAGCAGTGGTCTTCCAAATATGACATTGTAAGCCAGAGGTATATCTACGACCATAAAGCGGCTGGTGTAGGCCTGAGTTATCTCGCCATCTCCTAATTCCATGGATAGGACAACTGAGCCCTCCACTTTCACTGGTTGTCCGGATATCCCGATTAGCGGGGTAGCAACGGGTTCAAGGACTTTGCTCGGCATTTTAAGGGCCTTGAATGCTTGCAACGTGATGAGATTGACCGAACTCCCAGTGTCCACCAGAATGCGTTGGACAAGATAATTTTCCATCAATGCCTCAACAACCAGGGAATCTGTGTGCGGTTGTTTAATGTGATCGCCATCCGATTTGTAGAACTTTACTTCGTGGCTGGCTTTGTAGGAATTGGTCTGTACGGGAAAAACTTCTTTTGCTTTCCTCTTTCGCGAGTCTCCCATGGCATCATAATGTTTCCCCCAGCGATAACATAAATTATTCCTGCTGGGGCTTTCTTATTAGAGGCGGGCTGAGCTTCTCGTTGTCTGGGAGATCGGGATCTTTCTCTTGCTCGGTCTTCTTTGACATACTGGGGGAGCTTCCCTCGCCGAACTAAGAACTCGATCTCCCTTTTTAGCTGATGGCAATCGTTTGTCTCGTGACCCTTATCCCGATGGTATGCACAGTAGAGGCTCTGATCTCGGCTCGGATCTTCTTTCATCTGTCTGGGCCAGTTCACCTTGCCGGATTCCTTTAACCATTTTAGGATTTGTGCTCTGGAAGAGTTCAAGGGCGTCCACTTCTCTTCTCTTCGTTCGGCAGTTCGAGAGACCATATAAGTTTTGTGCGAGTTTCCGGAACTTCTGCTCGGGCCGTCCCCTCGCCCTGTGCCCCTTTCTGATGTCCGGAAAGAGTCTCGACGCGGTTCGTCATATATGAAACTATTTCGGAGTCGTCTGGCCTCGTCCATCCTTATGTATTTATGAGCTCGGGACATGAGCTCGGTGAAATCACAGGGCGGTTTTTTGCTGAGTGAATCACTGAAGTCCTGGCAGCGAGTATTTCGGATGAGGGCGTTGTTGGCTACTTCCAGGTTCAAATCTTGGATGTCCATTGCCACCGTGTTGAATCTTTCCACATATGCTCGTAGTGTTTCTCCTCTGTCCTGTCTCACCGAGTTCAAGTCCGCCGAAACCTTCGTTGGTCGGATGGCGGCCACGAATTTGGCGATGAACATGTCACTGAATTGAGTGAAATTCGAGATAGAGTGCTCGGGCAAGTTCCGAAACCAAATCTGGGCGGACTCTGTAAGAGTCTGGGGGAAAATTTTGCATAGGGCACTATCATCGGTTGTGAAGACGAGCATAGTGTGATGAAACTGATCTAGGTGAGCTCGGGGATCCGTGCTACCATTGTATTTAAGCAGACTGGGTAGGCGAATATTTGGGAAAGGAGTTTCCAAAATTGTTCTGCAGAGGGGCGAGCGGAAGTTACTGTGGTATTGGAGGGTGTTTCGGTTCTGGTATCTTTGCATTCGCTCTTCAAAGAGCTTTTCGAATTGCTCGGCTGCGAGAGTTATTGTGGATCCGGGAGTTACCGCTGGTAAAGGAGCCGGGGTATTTTGAGTGACTTGTGGAGCAGGGGGAGTGTAATGCCTTGGGGGCGGGGTATGAATTGGCGGTGCCTGGGCTGCTACTGCAGCCAGAGTGGCAAGGAGGGCCTGAGCAGTTTGGGGAGTCAAGCTTGGAATATTGGAAAAATGGGAAGTTTGGGGAGGTTGTATTTGTTGCCCGAATAGCTGGAAAGGGATTTGTTGGGAGAGTGGGGGAGGAGTTTGAGATGGGCTTGGAGGTGCCGCGGTAGTGTTCAGGTCTGGAAAAAGATCCATGAGAATGCTATGGTCCACGCTCACCGCACCAAATGATGACCGAGCGAATATTCCGGGCAAGCTGGGAAGGATGTTCCGAGCTTCTTCTGAGCTACGTCCGGGCAATCACCTGAAAATAAGATTCCGGCGGGTTTCCGACAAGGGAGACTCCGACGGTCAAGTCAGTAATTTTGGAAAATCAAGTATGATAAAGAGAGAGTTTTTGAAATCTCAGAAAAAGAAGGGATGTACCTTATGAGGTGTTGTGCTTCTTTTATAAGTCCATTACTCATGATGACCATTTGGGGCCCGGTTACTTTAATTGATGGGCAATGAGTGTGAATAACGGTTACCTTAACGGCTAGTTCACTGTATAACGGGTATGACAGCTGTTTTGTCGAACCGATCTATCTTTGGAGTTACCGAGCTCTACGATGGACCGGGCTCAGTATTTAGGCGACTATGAGAGCTTTCCGAGTTATATGACAGAGTACCTGCAGTCAGGTGAACCGAGTACCTTACCGAGTTAGATGCTTTGTTCTTGTATCATTGAACTAAGGCCGGACACTATCCGAAGGCATATTCCGAGGCATAATCCGAGCCATGAGTATCAATAGGAGACAAAGTTAGATAGAGGATATTTGTTACATGACCTAACCCTATTTTTGTGAGCTATAGGTATGTCCAAATTATCAGTGGAATCAGAGTTAAAGATGACTGACCAGAAGAAGAGGATTCTGGACATAGAATAAGCTGCACGATGGCTTCTTATGTCTTGTTTCTCCTTGAATATATCTTCAAATCAGGTCTATTCAAACATCCAATGGTCTTCCTTTGAACTCCAATAGTCTCTTCCTGAACTTGTTCCCCCATAGAACTCTTACCTAGGGTAAAGTTATCAAGAGTTATAATAGGTACCATCTCTTCTCTCTTCTTACTCTCCCCTTGAAGAGGTGATTGGATAGTACCAAAATAAGGTTCATTTTCTCTAAAAGTCACATTCATACTAACAAAATACTTCCTATGTGGAGGATGATAACACTTGTAACTTCTGTGTTGGAGAATAGCCAATAGACACACATCTAAGAGCCCTTGGGTCTAGTTTGCTAATATTCATATTATGAACAAAACAAAACACCCAAATACCTTTGGGGAAACAATATAAACATTTTTTTCTTGTAACACTTCTAAAGGACTTTTAGAGTTGAGAGTTTTGAAAGGCATTCTATTGATCAAATAAACAGTTGTTAAAATTGCAATCTACCCTCCCCCCCCCAAAAAAAAAAAAAAAAAGATTTTGGAAGATTCATAGTAAATATAAGAGATCTAGTCACTTCTAACATATGCCTATTTTTCCTTTCCGCTACCTCATTTTGTGCGCTAGTGTAAAGAAAACTAGTCTGCCGTATTATCTCATTGTACTTCAAGTAAATACCAAAACTAGTATCCATGTACTCTGTGCTATTATCTGTTTTCAAATTTTTACTTTAGCATCAAACTGAGTACACATCATCTTATGAAAAGATCAGAAACAAGAAAACACATCACTCTTTGGTTTTATCAGATACACCCAAGTTATTCTAGTGCAATAATCAATGAATGCAATAAACCACCGACTACCCGATAATGAAGCATTTTTAGTAGGTTCCTAAACATTAGAATGGATGATGGTCAAGGGAACATAACTTCTATTATTAGTCAATGGATAAAAAATCCTAGTGTGTTTAGCAAGTTCACATGTATCACAAATCAAAGAATCAAATTTAGCATTTTTAAACAAATTAGGATATAATTTCTTCGAAATAAAAAATGATGGAAGTCATAACCGTCTATGCCATTGAATGATTTCTTTATTAGCATCATTACTCTTATCCAAAAAAACCTTGCCTTTTACCAAGAACTGGGTTGCTGTTGTTGTCCTAGATATATAAGCCATCTTACAACCTACCCATACCAATCCTGTCTCTTGTTTTAAGGTCCTATAAAATACAATTTATAGAAAAAAATTTCACTTTGCAGTTAAGAGAATTAGTTATGGAACTAACCAATAGGAGAGTAGCAAGAAATTGAGGTACATGAAGAATAAAGGAGAGTTTAATGGTTGGAGTATAGTCAATAGAACCTATTCCAAATATCGGAGTAAAAGACTTATCTGCTATTCGAATATTATCTCCTTTTTTAGTTGGAGAATAAGAAATAAAATTTCTCGAAAGACTTGCCATATGACTATTTGCATTAGAATCTACAATCCAAGTATTATGATTGGGAGAAAATGGCTCACCTAATTTCATAATGCTGGATAAAGGGTAGTGAGATTTTCTCTCCGCTTAGATAAATTAATAACCTTATTGTCCATCATAGTAGCAAAACAATATTGCTAGGATAGGAAAAGAAACTTCACCAAACGAAATAGAGAACCTGGAAAGGCAGCCCAAAAAATCGAGATGATAGATAAAGGCCAAAAACCCTCAGACAAGGTCGAAAAATGCTGGCAAGAAGATCAAAAAAAGAATCGGGATCGAATGGTGGTTGGAAAAAATTGTACGTGCGTCACTCGCAGGCGCATGAATAGTAACTCCGACGGCTTCTCCGGGCACATGGACACGTACTCCAGCAGTTGACGGCAAAAATCTTGGTAACGGCTGAATAAAGCCTGGGCTGTCTTCTTATTGGGGCGGTGTCAATAGAGGGGGTAAAACTCAATCTGTTGAAACTTGCCGAAAACGGAATACTAGAAGGAACTTAAGTGTAGGAGAGAGAAAACTCAATCTCTAGAATAAAGGCACGGCTCTAATACTATAAAGATTTTGAGGAAGTTTTTTATTACTTTTTTCGATGTTAACAATAAATTTAGATAGTTATTTATACAGAAAAATTAAAGCATAACTAGGAAAGATACTAGAAAGGTACTAATATTAAATCTCTACAAATTAGGAACTAAATATATCTGTCAACAACCACCTTGGAAGAGACCAACTATAATACTGAAGTCATGTTATAAACAATTTGAAGTCATGTTATAAACAATAAAAACTATCTTTAAATTCTGGCTTTATGCTTAAAGCATCTAAGTTAATCTGTTTTTAGGTTATTAAATGACAAGTACACGAATATACCAAGTTTTCTAATGTGGGTTCTCTTTTTCCCCCCTTCATTTTCTAATATATGAAAAGCTAAATTTGCAAGAGGAAGCTACCATATGAGAGACCAGATATTACTTTGATTGCCTGTCCTGTCTTTTCACCTAATGCAAATTTTGCTGCATTTGTAAATGGGGCATGTCTATTTTACCAGGTGGCTTCTTGTATGTCATGTAGGTATCTCTAATCACTGGATTCTTCATCCTATTGAACAATGCTGTGGTAAATTCAAATCCTTTATTTGGTGAATTATTTCTATTTGTCATTGGAATGCTCACAACTTATAGATGTCAGACATTAAATCCTCATGTTGTTGTGTTAGCCTCAAAGTCAGAGAGCAGCAGCCAACGGCATTTCATTGACTGCAATGTCTATTTTCAAAACATTTGGTCCTGCTGGAGCTGGTGCCCTGTAAGTGCAAAATGAATTTGTGGTGTGCTAATGACACACCAACAAAAGAATCAAACATTAGCCACTCCCTTTACTCCTGTCACAGTATCAATATGGTTTATCAACATTTTCTTTCTTCCAAAAAATTCAGGAACATAGGGAAAAAAAAAAATCATCACAAGTCACAGCTGTCTTCAGTCATTTCTGTTTTCTGAGGTTCTGCTATTACATGCTTTATGCTGGTATTTTTACTGTATTGTCTCTCCTGGTCTGTTTGGTTAAAACTCAAGAATTAACATACTTCCTATGTGAAGCATTAAAGCATGCCTACCACAGTAAAATTGGTTTTCCTTTTCTCTCTTTCTCAAAAGATTTTGGAACTCTATCCAACAAATTACAGCAACATTGTTATCAATAATCGCACACTTTCCTTTTTCAGTGCAAGTGAAAGTAAAATAGAAAAATATATTGGTATATTTATGTTTAACTGGTGAATATGTGCTTCTCTAGATTACCTATTGGCATTATTAATCTTGTCATCATTGTGAATTTGTAGTTTTTCTTGGGCACAAAAGAGACAATCTGCTGCCTTCCTCCCAGGTGAGCTTAATTCTTTCCATTGTTACTCTAGGAAGAATAAAACTTCACCTCTTTCCATTTCTAAAACAAAGAAAATATCATTTTGCGTTGTTAGACTTAATCTTTTAACTTCATGAAATTGTATTTTCAATCATGCAACTGATGAGGGCCGAAATTGAATTTTATGCATAATATGAATCAAAATATTAATAGAAATTTCGGAATACGTATATAATTAGAAGCAATTAAAATTAAGAATAACATGGATATCTATGTTATATAAATAAATATGCAAAGGTCATGACAAAAAAAATTGTTGAATATTGAGATTAGTTGCTGGTAGCTGTTAACATAATTTTAGGAGCAGATTTGTAGGCATATTTGTAGGAGAATATTTTTTCTATTTTAGCAAAGTTAGGTAGCAGAATTTTTTGACTGTTTGTAGCTTAAAATCTGTATAAATACCTGTATTCCTAAATGTAAAAATAATTTTTCAGATTAAGAAATTCTTCATGGTGTCAGAGCCATACTGCCGTTAAGGTTGAGTTATCTCCCTTGCAGTAAGTTTTTCCTTCAGAGTTCCAGTATACTGGATTTTTCGACAAAATTCAAGAGGTCGAGTTATCTCCCTCTCTAAACGATGCTACCTTCGGCCACTGTCTGTCACTGGATCTTGTCTACCCAGGTCATCGGCCTCCTGCAATTCCGACCAGCACCTCACCGGTCAGTTCTGAAGTCGCCATTAGGGTTTCGTTGGGGTTACGTGTTCTCTGCCTCTCTTGCTCTTCATCTATCCATCCTTTGCTGTCACCAGAATGCTGCTCTAAGATTCTTCCAACTCTGTTCAACCAATCTTCGGCCATTTTCGAAGTATTGGTACTTTAGATTTTTCGTGATCAGGTTCTGTAACTGTATTGTTCTCTGCTCATTGTATTTTTTTTAATCTCCCATTATGTCAGAATTTGAAACTAAATAAGTAGAGAAATTTTATACGGCTAATGATGGTCAAATTAGCCTAATTAAATTAGATGGAAGTAATACCTATTTAGCCTGGTATAGATCATGTATATTATCTATTAAGGCCAGAAGATTGCAAGGGTATATTACTGGAGATAAAAAATCACCACCTGTTATTGATCCCGCTTTTAGTCAATGGGACTCTGATAACTCATTGGTTATGTCTTGGCTTCTAAATTCTATGCACCTTAAAATTTCTAGACAATATTTACTGCTTGACACTGCAGAGAAGATATGGAAGGCTGCAAAAACTACCTATTCTCGTATGAGAAATGATGCTCGAATTTTTGAACTTAGGAACAAGATTCATGACACGAAACAAGGTGAGCTTACTGTTTCGGATTATTTTTCTGAATTGAGCAGTTTATGGCAGGAATTGGATTATTATTAGAATTTTCAAGCTAAGTGTGCTGATGATGCTATATTAATCTAAAATATGATTGAAAAAGAGCGAGTATGATTTTTTGGTTGGTTTGAATTCTGAATTTGACCAATTAAGAGTTCAAGTCATTGATAGATCTCCTTTTCCATGTCTTAAAGAGACACACTCTTATATACAACAAGAAGAGACCAGAAGAGGTGCCATGCTATATACTGCACCAGCTGAAAAGTTGGGTTTAACTGTCCATTTTACTCGAGCAGTCGAAGGGTGTCTCTTCTAATCAAGATCGTGTGCACTGTGAATACTGTGGGAAACCAAGGCATACAAAAGAAACTTGTTGGAAGTTGCATGGGAGACCTACTAGAGGTCGTGGGGGAAAACGAGCCAATCCAACTAGGGCTCAAGCAAATATGTTAGAAGCAGTTGAATCATCTAAGGAGAAAGTCCCAGTTGAAAGTCTCCCATCTGAAGAAGTTCAACATTTCAGACATCTTATGTCACAACTCAATTTTTCATCCAGTGCTACCTTGAACTCCGTCCGAATAGGTAACACACTTGCTCATCTTAACTCTTGGATTATTGATTCTGGTGCGAATAGACATATGACATGCACTTCTAAAAGATTTCTTAACTACTCTCCATGTCTAAAAAGGGATAGTGTCAAGGTAGCTGATGGGTCATTTACTCCTATTTCTGGAGCAGGTTATATTGTCTGTATTCCAAATATTAAGTTGTCTTCTGTTCTTCATATTCCTTAATTTCCTGTCAATCTTTTATCTGTCAGTACTATCACTAAATCTATAAACTGTAACGTTGAGTTCTTTCCTGATTATTGTATCTTTCAGGACCTTCAAACAAGGAAGAGATTGGTAGTGGCAGAGAGCATGATGGCTTATACATGATGGACGACTGTCAAGGCTTAGCTTTGTTTGGAGGACATAAGGATGTTAATCAGGAAATAATACAATGGCATAGGAGATTAGGACGTTCATCTTTTTTTGTTTTAGAAAAACTATATCCTAGTTTATTTTCTAAAACTCTGTTTGAGTCCTTATCTTGTGATGCTTGAGTATACTAAACATACAAAAAACTCTTATCCTTTAAGTGATAATAAAACCACTGTTCCATTTATGTTTGTTCATTCTGATGTTTGGGGATACACACAAACACCCTCTTTATCTGGAAATCGATGGTTTGTCACCTTTATTGATTGTTTCACCAGAATGACTTGGGTGTATTTTATTAAAACAAAAAGTGAAGTTTCCTCCTATTTTCAATCTTTTCATAAAATGGTTTACATTCAGTTTGATGCTAAAATAAAGGTTTTAAGAACTGATAACGGGACATAATACATGGATAGTAGATTTGGAAATTTTTTGGAGTCTCAAGCGATCATTCATCAAACTAATTGTCCTTATACTAGTGCTCAAAATGGAGTAGATGAAAGAAAAAATTGGCATTTGTTGGAAGTTGCTAGATCTCTTATGTTTATTATGAATGTTCCAAAGCCATATTGGGGGGATGCAATACTTGTAGCTGCCTGTCTTATTAATATAATGCCTCTCAAAACTCTCAACTTTAGGACTCATTTAGAAATTTTAACCGAAAAAACTCACTATACTGTTCCACCAAAAATTTTTGGGTGTGTTTGCTTTGTCCATGCTAGGAATATTGGGAAATTAGATCCGAGAGCACTAAAATATGTGTTCATTGGGTATTCGCCAACTCAAAAGGGATATAAGTGTTATCACTCCCCGTCTAGGAAATTCTATGTCAGTATGGATGTTACCTTT
Source organism: Excoecaria cochinchinensis (assembly GCA_947683425.1). Classification (NCBI taxonomy): domain Eukaryota; kingdom Viridiplantae; phylum Streptophyta; class Magnoliopsida; order Malpighiales; family Euphorbiaceae; genus Excoecaria; species Excoecaria cochinchinensis. Next base: position 2,715,397 of record CANTUQ010000132.1, on the reverse strand, counting down.
AGAGAGTCTGAACCTTATTTTGGCATTACTCAATCACCTCTTCAGGGGGAGAATAGTAAAGAAGTGGTGATAAATGAATCTGTGATAACTCATGATCTTATTCAGGAAGATAATATTGTTGATGTTCAAGAGGATAATATTGTTGATGTTCAGGGGGAGCAGAATGTTGGTCGTTTAGATAGACCTGATTTGTTGAGATACTCGAGAAAGAATAGGCTTGAGGAAGCTATCATGCATTCTGCACTGCCAGAATCCTCGGTTGAGTTATCTTCTGATTTTGATTTGCCCATTGCTCAAAGAAAAGGAGTTAGGTCTTGTACAAAACATTCTATTTCTAACTTTGTCTCTTATGATCATCCGTCTCCCTCCTATAGAGCTTTTGCCTTGTCTCTTTCCTCTATGTCTATTCCACAGGATTGGAGAGAAGCTATCACGGATCCAAAGTGGCGAGAAGTTATGGTAGAAGAAATGAAGGCTCCCTCAAAAAATGGAACCTGGGAACTTGTTGACTCTCCAGACAAGAAGCTAGTTGGTTGTAAGTGGATGTTCACAATAAAACATAAAGCTGACGGTTCGGTTGAAAGGTTTAAAGCCAGACTAGTGGCAAAAGGATTCACTCGGACTTACGGAGTTGATTATCACAAGACATTTGCACCTATTGCTAAAATGAATAAAATCAGAATTTTGTTATCTTGTGCAGCTAATTTGGATTGGGATATGCAACAATTTGATGTGAAGAATGCATTCATCCATGGAGACCTGGAAGAAGAAGTTTATATGGAGATACCTCCTGGTTTTAATGATGAGAGAAATAAAGGAAAGGTGTGCGGACTGAAAAAAGCCTTGTATGGGTTGAAGCAATCTCCGAGAGCTTGGTTTGACAGATTCAGCAAAGCTATAATCTCTTTTGGTTATTAACAGAGCAATACTGATCATACCCTCTTTATGAGACACTCCAAGGGTAAGATCACTCTTCTCATTGTTTATGTTGATGATATAGTGATGACAGGAGATGATAAAGAAGAAACGGTTCGCTTGAAGAAACTCATGGCTCAAGAGTTTGAGATCAAGGATTTTGGAAAGTTACAATATTTCTTGGAAATTGAAGTTGCTAGATCAACATTTCTCAGAGAAAATATATCCTAAATTTCTTAAAAGAAACTAGTATGACAGGTTGCAAACCTGCAGAATCGTCTACTGAGAGCAACCACAAGCTATAAGCAGAAGTTGGAAGGCCAGTTGATAAAGAGAGATATCAAAGGTTGGTTGGGAGACTCATTTATCTCTCACACATTAGGCCGGACATGGCCTATTAGGTGAGCTTGGTGAGTCAATTCATGCATGATCCACAAGATTCTCACATGCAAGCTGTCTTCCGTATTTTGTGGTATTTGAAGTCTATCTCAGGAAAAGGTTTTTTTTTTCTCCAAACATGGTCACCTCTAAATAGAAGTGTTTACATTTGCAGATTGGGCTGGATTTTTAGATAACAGAAGATCCTCTTCAGGCTATTGTACTTTTGTAGGAGGAAACTTAGTTACTTAGAGAAGTAAGAAGTAAAGTGTAGTTGCAAGATCGAGTGCTGAAGCAGAATACAGGGCTATGGCTCAAGGTGTTTGTGAACTTCTCTGGCTGAGAAAGCTACTAGAAGAATTGAGATTATCTGAGGGAAGAAAATTATCCTTATACTGTGGCAACAAAGCCGCCATCAGTATAACTCATAATCTTGTTCAGTATGACCGAACAAAACACATTGAAATTGATCGGCACTTCATAAAAGAAAAACTTACCAATGGTACCTTGAGTTTGTTTCATGTGTCATCCGAAAAACAATTAGCTGATGTATTTACAAAAAGACTCAACAATCGAACTTTTCATACCTTGGTCTGCAAGTTAGCCATGTATGATATCTTTGCACCAACTTGAGAGGGAGTGTTGAATATTGATACTAGTTGTTGATAGTTGTTAAAATAATTTTAGGAGCAGATTTGTAGGCAAATTTGTAGGAGAAAAATTTTTCTATTTTAGCAAAGTTAGGTGGCAGAATTTTTTGACTATTTGTAGCTTAAAATCTGTATTCCTAAATGTAAAAATAATTTTTTAGATTAAGAAATTCTTCAAAAATAAATAAATAATTTTGAGATATATAACTAATTTAGTTCAAAAAATAAAACCCTCAGGGTTGTGGGGTGCTATTACTATTTTTTTTTTGAAAAATATATTAAGTTTTATCAGTGAAATTATAATTTCAAAAATATTATAAAGATCTTTTGAAAAATATAACTATTTTCTTTTTTTTTTATAAATAGTTTCATTAGAATCACAATTTGATGTGGAGGAGGAATAGAAATTAAAACTGCCTTCAATAAAAGCTAGAGGGGAGAAAAACGTGGCCATATGCGGGCTCCAATAAGAAAAGGTTTGTCTTTGGCAAAATGGAGTCATGGTGAAGTTAATTCTTGTCTGGACGAGTCTATGAATTTGCTTACATACTAAGCCAATGTCATGTTATTACATAGAAAAACAATTTACAAATAAAGGCCACATTTACATAATTTCCACTTGTATAACTTCTTTTTCTTTTCGTGGAAACATGCCATTGGCTTGGTTTATGAGGAATCTCATGGATCCAGTCTAGACAATGAGCATAACATGCTCCACTAATCTCTCATGGGATGTTCTAAGCGCCTAAGTTGGCGGTCCTCAGTTAGAACTTCCTTCCTTCCCACTTGTTCTCTCCTTTCTGTTCCCATATTCTTTTGCGTAAAATTAACCTTATATGGTAACCACAATACTTGATCTCTTATGTTTCAATAATTGTGAAATTGGATGTTAGTTTGCCAATTTATGGGCGACCCACACTAAACTAAACCAATTCCAAAGTAAGATTTCAAACCCTAATATAGAGAGAGAGAGAGAAATCCGAGAACCCATTCTGACAAAAGTAAATCTATGTAAAGAAAATTATCTCTAGTCTCAAGAATCTGAATATATAAATTTCTATTTAAAAAAGCAAATCAACTTAAGCTTAGGATAATTTTAGCCCAATTTCCTGTGAAGTCACTAGCTCTTCGTCCACCACCTTACTCCTATCTCATTTGCTAGGCAATTACTTGTATCCCATAAAAGACATATGTTTTTTGTTCAAGAGGTTGCATATTCATTTGGCTATTTTTTCATTGGAAAGAGCAATAAACTTGGGTGAGCAGCTAATAATCCTTGATATGTGAAGATGTTATATCCCTTCAAATATAAATTGGTGAGAAAGGCACATCCTATTTTCTTCCAATTTGTTTAGGTCCAGGAAATTCAAGGATAACGTGTTGGACAAAAAACTAATGAATAATGTAAAAGTAGAAGAATATGTTATAAATATGGAATTGATTAGAGAAGGGGGAGTGAATAGATATGAATGACACTGTTACTGAAATTTGATCTAGGCTGAAATGTCTTTCCTAACCAAAGATCATGTATCCATGTCTTCTAGTAGTTATATTGGATTTGTATCTCGTTAAAAGAATGCATGGCATGGAGGATTTTTTTTTTCTCTTAAAACTCGAGAAATCTGTATGTTTTAATTTTTTCTTAGATGATCAAACTTATTTCCATAGATTTTCCACTAAATTTCAGCAAAATTTCAGCCTGTCAAATTCTTCTACTTTCGAAGGTTTGTATGCTGAAACTGGTTGCACAATTATCAGTTTTATTTGTATTATCACAGGATGTTTATGAACCAGACAAAGAAAGTGTTGACAGTTACATTTTAATTTAGTTTATCTGAAATAACATGGATAATAATAATAATAAAAAATGTGCATGTTTATTGATGGTAATGTGAATCATGTTTGGTTTTATGTAGGTTCTCAAATCGTTTTCTTTGCCTTAAATGTGATTCAGTTTATTGGACTAGTATTGACATTCAAGCCATTTATGGTGCAACCGCAGGAGGGAGATTAGGTAATGTTTGTTTATAACTAAAGTGCAAACATTTTGCATATTTCAATTGTATGTAAAACTGTAGTGGTCATTTGAAAGAATGAAAGAATTGGTTGGGTATGGATAATTTGAGTTTAGAGTAGCAGTTGAAATATAAACAAGTTTGTTTTTTGATGGATGAGAGGATAAATACATTGCCGAGATATTGCATCCATTTTATAACCATTCACATCGCAAACAACTTATAACTATATGTATATATAAATGAAGCTGTGGTGTCATTATCAGTGAAAGTTTCTCTTTTGAAATAGCCATGTTTTTAAAATATTCATGTTCTGAAATATACATATATTCTTCCCCGAACTAGGTTCCATGAGATTGCTCAAGGTTTCGGCCAATTTCTTATGGTTTTTGGTTTCTAGTATCATTTCAGATTTTGTTGAGGCAGAGGGATATAGATGATTTCCATGGGGGAATTATAAGCTCCGAGACATGATGGCTTTCCATGGCTGTTCTTCCAAAAGCATGATCTGCTGGTGGAGGTCATTTAAAGAGCTCAATGGAACATATATTGCCATGATCTGTAAGAACTTGTAAGCCCCTAAGAAGGAAAGGGTGCTAGACTAATTACTTTGTAATTTTAATGACAAAACCATATAAAAAATCCTGCCAAATTGAAACCTTAATTGGATAAGATTATAGCCTAAGCCGCTTTTGTACCTGCAATGCCTCATGAATTTTTTTCATGGAATAATAAAAGCATGTAGAATTAAAAATAAACTTGGGAAAACATATAATTGTGTATATTGACGCTTTCTTTTGAACATCATGAGATATGTGGGTTTTTCCTGAAGTTTATAGCTGTTTTTTCTGTTTCTTGTGTAATCTTGCTTCATGCTCATTCTACTGGTGCTTTGGCTAGACTTTGCTAGCGTATTTTTCATTATACTATGTTTTTCATAAGTTTTGTTTTTTTAGCATCAAATAGTATTTTAAATGGTACGGTTAATTGATTTGTGTTGAAAGATTCACGAGATTAGGCTAAATTAGTGTATTTTAGTTACTGATTTTTTGTACAACTGTCAATTAAGGGCTGTAAATTATTTTTATTCTCTAGGATTATTATTTCCTTTTTTTGCCTTTTGTATTGTTATATATCTGTATCAATACCAATCAAGATATATACGATTTCTACCATTTAAGTTTATATGGTATCAGAGCAGGAATTCTATTACAGAATCCCTACCCTTCATCTGTGTTAGCCCATCTTCTTCCTCTTTTTTTTCATCATGTCTGAAAATTCTGAAACCACTATTACTGCAGACTTACCTACATCCATTATTACCACTCAAGGTCCCACCTCGGAATCCCACTCCATTCAAATTACCACAATTAAACTGAATGGAGAAAACTTCTTACGCTGGTCCCAATCTGTGCGCATGTATATCCGTGGTAGGGGTAAGACGGGATATTTAACTGGAGAAAAGGAGGAGCCTGCACCTGGTGATTCTGGCTATGCTAAATGGGATGCGGAGAACTCTATGGTGATGACATGGTTGGTGAATTCAATGGAGGAAGACATAAGTTCCAACTATATGTGCTATCATACGGCCAAGGAGCTTTGGGACAATGTCAACCAAATGTACTCAGACGTGGGAAATCAATCTCAGGTATATGAGTTGACTTTGAAATTAGAAGAAATTCGTCAAGGTGAGGACACTGTTACTAAATATTTTAATTCCTTAAAACGTCTTTGGCAAGACTTGGATCTCTTCAATGATTATGAATGGAAATGCACTCATGATTGTAATCTTTATAAAAAAATGGTGGAGGATAGTCGTATTTTTAAATTTCTTATTGGACTTAATATGAAATTTGATGAAGTTAGAGGCAGGATCATTGGTAGGCAACCACTTCCATCGATTGGTGAAGTGTTTTGTGAAGTCCGCCGTGAAGAGAGTCGTCGTCTTGTCATGCTGGGCAAGAAAAATCCTATCAGTTCTGTTGAAAATTCTGCTCTTGTAGTTGGTGTGAATGCTAGCCGAAATAATTACAAAAAATCCAATGACAAACCTCGTGTTTGGTGCGACTATTGTAACAAACCACGTCATACACGTGAGACTTGCTGGAAACTTTGTGGAAAACCAGCGAATTGGAAGGGATCTCATGAAGGACGATTTAATAAGACTCCTACTGCACATGAGGCAGATTCATCCCCTCTTAACAAAGAGCAGATTGATCAACTTCTAAAATTGCTGAATTCCAATTCAGGTTCATCTAGTGCTCCTAATGTTTCTGTGGCTCAAGCAGGTAATAATTTTATCATAGATTCGGGAGCCTCTGATCATATGACAAGTTTATCTAGCTTATTTCATTCTTACTATCCTTGTTCTGGCCATGAAAAAATTCGCATAGCAGATGGCTCTTATTCCTCTATAGCTGGAAATGGTTTGGTAAATCTTTCACAAAATATTTCCTTAAAGAATGTCTTACATGTTCCTAAACTTGCCTGTAATCTTTTATCGGTTAGCAAATTATGCAAAGATGCTAACTGTTGTGTTACTTTCTTTGAATCACATTGTGTTTTTCAGGAACTGGACTCGGGGAAGATGATTGGCAGTGCTAAATTAATCAATGGCCTCTATTATTTTGAAGATCCGGATTCCAAAAATAATGGAGCTCAAGGTTTAAGTAGTATTAGTTCTACTTCTGTTAAGGATAAAATTATGCTTTGGCATTATAGACTTGGACATCCTAATTTTCCTTATCTTAAAAAATTATTTCCTAGTTTATTTAAAGGGTTGGATTGTTCTAAATTATATTGTGAAAACTGCATTTTATCTAAGAGTCATAAAACTGTTTATCATCCTAAACCTTACCAAGCTTCAAAACCTTTTTATTTAATCCACAGTGATATTTGGGGGCCATCAAGGGTTAATACACCCTCAAATAAAAAATGGTTTTTGACATTTATCGATGATCATACCCGAGCATGTTGGGTTTTTTTGATGACGAAAAAATCAGAGGTTGAAAAAATATTTAAAATGTTTTACTCAATGATTGAAAATCTCTTTGAAACCAAGATTGGAATCCTTCACACAGATAATGGAACTGAATACTTTAAAGGAATTCTTGGAAGTTTTTTCATCGAAAAAGGGATTTATCATCAAACTACCTGTGTTAATACTCCTCAGCAAAATGGTATTGCTGAACGTAAAAATAAACATCTTCTTGAAGTTTCTCGTGCAATTATGTTTTCAATGAATGTTCCAAAATATTTATGGGGAGAAGTTGTTTTAACTGCATCTTATCTTATTAATAGAATGCCTACTCGTGTTTTGAACTATATTACTCCTCTTGATGGTTTAAAAAAATATTTTCCTGAATCTCGGATATCTTTAAATCTTCCTCTTAAAATATTTGGATGCACAGCGTATGTTCACATAAATAGTAAAGAAAGGTCTAAACTTGATCCGAGGGCAGAAAAATGTGTTTTTATTGGCTATGCTCCAAATAAAAAAGGATACAAATGTTTTAATCCCCAAACTAAAAAAACAGTTGTCTCTATGGATGTTACATTTCTTGAAAATCAACATTTTTTCCAAAAAAATTCACTTCAGGGGAAGATAGGAGAAGAAGAAATTTTTTTTGATATTTCTACTACTTCTCTACCTAAACCCATTGATTCTACTGAGGAAATTAGTAATACTAAGGAAACAAGTGGTTCCAAATCTGTTTTGCCAAACATTTCTGAATCTTCGACAGGGGGAGAAATACTGCCCATAGTTTCAACGGAACATGGTAAAGAGCTCCAAACTTATTTTAGGAAAAAAGATCATCAGAAAAACAAGAAGGTCATGGTTCCTATAACACCAGTTCAATCAACTGCTCCGAGGACAGAACCTGAAATTATTCCAGGTATTCATAATACTTCCCCTTCTCACACTCTTGTTATGCCTAATGATTCAAATGTTGATCCAGTCCTTAATACTGAGCCTTGTGATCTAGATATTCCTATAGCTATTAGGAAAGCTAAACGTACATATCATCCTACATCCCAATATCTTTCCTATGCTAAACTTTCAAAGAAACATAATGCCTTTATATCTAAATTATCTAACTTGTTTGTCCCAAGAAACATACAAGAAGCACTAGATAATCCTGACTGGAAATCAGCAGTAATGGAAGAGATTAATGCTCTGAAGAAAAGTGGGACTTGGGAAGTTGTTGATTTACCCAACGACCAGAAAATAATCGGGTGTAAGTGGGTGTTTACAGTGAAGTGTAAGGCAGATGGAAGTATTGAAAGGTACAAGGCAAGATTAGTTGCTAAAGGTTTTACTCAAACATATGGGATTGATTATCAAGAGACCTTCGCCCCTGTTGCTAAAATCAATTCCATTCGGGTATTATTGTCTTTAGCTGCTAATTATGATTGGCCATTACACCAGTTAGATGTAAAAAATGCTTTTTTAAATGGAGATTTAGAAGAAGAGGTGTTTATGAGCTTACCTCCAGGATTTGAGATGATGATGGGACAAGCTAAAGTCTGTAAACTTAAAAAATCACTATATGGTCTCAAACAATCTCCAAGAGCTTGGTTTGAACGTTTTGGAAAAGCAGTGAAAAGTCATGGTTATCTTCAAAGCCAGGCTGATCATACAATATTTTTTAAGCAATCAAAGAAAGGTAAAATCTCTGTCTTAATTGTGTATGTGGATGATATAATCTTGACAGGGGATGATCTTGAAGAAATAGCAGACTTAAAAAGGAAGTTGGCACGAGACTTTGAGATTAAAGATTTGGGAGTATTAAAATATTTTCTTGGTATGGAATTCGCTAGATCAAAGAAGGGTATTTTTGTAAGCCAAAGGAAATATATTCTTGATCTTCTCAAAGAAACAGGCTTTCTAGGATGTAAAGCTGCAGTTACTCCCCTTGATGCTAATTTGAAACTTGAGCCAGCTAAAGCTGAAGATGTAATTGATAAGGAAAGATTTCAAAGGCTTGTAGGGAAATTAATCTATCTGTCTCATACCCGTCCTGATATAGCTTTTGCTGTAAGTATGGTTAGCCAATTTATGCACTCACCAGGACGAGAACATTTTGATGCAGCCTATAGAATACTAAGATACCTAAAAGGAACTCCTGGAAAGGGTCTTCTATTTCGGAAGAATAACAATCTACAAATTGAAGTTTACACTGATGCAGACTGGGCTGGTTCTATTACTGATAGACGTTCTACGTCAGGCTACTGCACCTTTATTGGAGGAAATCTAGTTACATGGCGGAGTAAAAAACAAAATGTTGTGGCTCGAAGTAGTGCTGAGGCAGAGTTTAGGTCTCTTGCTCATGGTATTAGTGAGGCAGTTTGGTTGAAAAGATTATTGGAAGAATTGAAGATCTCGGTTTCTTATCCCATGAAAGTATATTGTGATAACAAGGCGGCAATCTCAATCGCTCACAACCCGGTTTTACATGATAGAACTAAACACATTGAGGTTGACAAACATTTCATCAAAGAAAAAATTGAAAGTGGGTTAATCTGTCTTTCCTATATCCCAACTACAGATCAAATAGCTGACATACTCACCAAAGGGCTGCACAAGGGGCAATTTGAATTTCTAGTTGACAAGCTAGCTATGGAAGATATCTTCAAGCCAGCTTGAGGGGGAGTGTTGAAAGATTCACGAGATTAGGCTAAATTAGTGTATTTTAGTTACTGATTTTTTGTACAACTGTCAATTAAGGGCTGTAAATTATTTTTATTCTCTAGGATTATTATTTCCTTTTTTTGCCTTTTGTATTGTTATATATTTGTATCAATACCAATCAAGATATATAAGATTTCTACCATTTAAGTTTATAATTTGTGATGTGAAAAAGATCAAAAAGTAAAAAAATATCATTAAGTGGGATGAATGGTAGGTTCTCTCGGTTTTTCCCTCCTAGATGTCTTGTGCAATTTTGCTTCACGCTCATTCTACTAGTGGTTTTGCCCCACTAGAAGAATAAGATAGGAGAACACTTAAAAATCTTTTTGTTTTTCTTTAATTTATAAATTTTACGTATTTGGTCAAACTATTAGTGTGTATATAAGTAAACCAATGGAATATGTTGTCTATCCCCCTTTTTCTTCTTCTTTTTTATGCATTTACCTGTGAGGTCAACAATTTCAAAATCTATTAATGTTAAAGGTTGATTCAAGGAATATAGGGACAAAGATTAAATTGGTGCAATTAGGGAAACTATTTCCCACTCTGGTGTGTGTTGAAAGTTATTTCCGGGACTGGGGTTTTGTTGGAAGACGCAGGTCAGACCTGCGGAAAATGACGCGGGGAGGGGGGGCCGCTGATGTCATATGCCGCAGCTGGGAGCTGCGGCATATGACATCACATGCCGCAGCTCAGAGCTGCGGCATGTGACGTCACATGCCGCAGCCCTGAGCTGCGGCATGTGCAAAGGGGAGGGGGGCACCCCTCTCCGCTGCCGCCCTGCCCTCTGTCTGGAAGACAGTCACGCGTGACACTGTTCACGCGTGACTGTTACACAGTAAGAAAATTAAAATGAAGCAAAATGAAGGATGAATTGAGATCCATCTCTTTAAAAATGCAGATTTTCAACATCAATTCACACACTTCACTTCATTCTCATTGCAATTTTATTAGCTTTACGCTGTGTTGTTCTCCATTTGCAAGAATATGAAGTTAAAGGTATTCTTTTATTGTTTTTTATTATTATTTACAAAATTTAAGGTTAGATTTAATTTACAAATTTTTTAGAATAATTTATACAATAATGATGTTGATTAAATAATTAATTCTATTATGTTACAATTTGTAGGTATATTCTCCGTGTTAATTCAACCATTAAAAAAAAGGCAAGTTATTATTTATTTTTTCAATAAATTTAATTATAATTATTTAATTTATTTACAAAATTTAAGGTTAGATTTAATTTATAATTTTTTTAGAATAATTTATGCAATAATGATGTTGATTAGATAATTAACTGTATTAAATTGCAAATTGTAGGTGTATTCTCCCCGTTAATTGGACCATTAAAAAAAAGGCAAGTTATTATTTATATTTTCGATTAATTTAATTATATCATAGTTTGTTCACTATGATTTAAGTCCCAAAAAAAATCTGTGTTGCTTACAAATTTTTTTATGTAAAGAAGTTAACATATATTGTGTAAATATGAACATATTTTTTTTTATAAGTGTAGATTTACAAAATTTAAGGTTAGATTTAATTTACAAATTTTTTAGAATAATATATACAATAATGATGTTGATTAAATAATTAATTCTACTATATTACAATTTGTAGGTATATTCTCCCTGTTAATTCGATAATTTAAAAAAAGGCAAGTTATTATTTATTTTTTTAATTACTTTAATTATAATTATTTAATTTATTTACAAAATTTAAGGTTAGATTTAATTTATAATTTTTTTAGAATAATTTATGCAATAATGATGTTGATTAGATAATTAACTGCATTAAATTGCAAATTGTAGGTGTATTCTCCCCGTTAATTGGACCATTAAAAAAAAGGCAAGTTATTATTTATATTTTCGATTAATTTAATTATATCATAGTTTGTTCACTATGATTTAAGTCCCAAAAAAAATCTGTGTTGCTTACAAATTTTTTTATGTAAAGAAGTTAACATATATTGTGTAAATATGAACATATTTTTTTTTATAAGTGTAGATTTATTTTTTTTCGTGTATATGTATGAAAATGGTGAATTTAAAGTTATATTTGTTTGATTAGTTCGGAAAAAATGTAAAATCCTTAAGTGAAAAAATTTAAAAATATTTGTATGCAAAATATGAAGCATGATTTATTTTGTTGAGATATTTATTTTAAACAACATGTGTATTTGTACGTTTAATCTAGAGTTGTTGGGGTATTTTTTTTTTTAAATATTTGTGGATTTTATTAATGCGGTCGAAAATGTTTTATAAAATATTTATATATTATTGAAATGTAGGTTAAATTGTTGTAGTTAATAATAATTAGAAATAGTATTTATGAACAAGTAAACTATTGTCATTATATTTACACTTAGGCTATTGAAAATGAATCAAATCGGGAACCAGCAATATATAAATCCGGGTCCAATAATTGAAGATCTGCTGAAATTGCAAGGAAAACATCGTGCAGACGCAGTTTGGAGCAATAATGTATGTATATTTTGACGCATTAATTAAACGATATTATTAAGTTTAGTAAATGCGACATAAAGAGACGCTTATATAACCGGAAAATATCGATATTCAGGTTAGTCATGATGTATTATTTGCACGGCGAGCAAGCGTGGATAGGCATTATAGGAATATTGATCCGAGGATAGTACAATACCTGCGTGTAGCAGGATTTTACGGTGTTTCGCAGATCGGTGTTATGCCCGTTGATTGCAATTTAGTAATTGCACTAGTGGAGAGATGGAGACCGGAGACACACACTTTTCACCTTGCTGTAGGTGAAGCATCAATAACACTGCAGGATGTGGGGATCCTGACCGGTCTACCCATTGAAGGAGTAGCTGTGACGGGTCATTTGAACTATGATTGGGCGGAGCTGTGTGGTCGGCTATTGGGACAAGTTCCACCAGAGGACGTTCTGAAGGGCAATCAGGTAAAAATGACATGGTTAAGCAGGACTTTCAACGCTTTACCAGTCGATGCTAATGAAGACACTGTGCAATGCTTTAGCCGGGCATGGATTTTACGTTGTATTGGTGGATTATTGTGTCCATCGCAATCGAATAATTATATTCACTTAATGTGGCTCCCGTTACTGGAGCATTTAGATCAAGCCGGTAACTATAGTTGGGGGTCAGCTTGCTTGGCATGGTTATATAGAGAGCTATGTCGGGCCACTCGACCGAGTGCAAATGGTTTGGGTGGTTATCAGCAGATTATTCAAATATGGGCATGGGAGAGACTCCCTCAATTTCGTCCAGTTTTTTTGCAAAATGTCGTCCTTAATCAGACCATGCCATATGCTTACAGGTAAAATTGATTTATTATATCGTATATCGGTATGTAATTTTTGAAGTATTTGATCGATATGCTAACGTGACATTAATTTTGTCATCAGGTGGCGATCTCCATTCGATAATAGAATTAATAATAATAAAAATATTACTGATTTTCGCATTGAGCTAGATATTCAGCGACCTGATCAGGTGGGGATAAAAATTTTCAGTAATGAAAATTTATTGAATTTCCATGTATTGAAAGTAAATTTGAGACAACTTATTAATGAATTTTGTAAATTTTCAGATGGATTGGGAGCCGTACAATAATAGCATGCACTTGCTGCCCAATTATTGCAGAGACGGTGTCAACAGTTGGAGATCAGTTGTGCCCATGGTATGTTTCCATATTATCGAGTGGCACCAACCTGATCGATGCCTTAGATAGTTCGGAATGGACCAGCCGATTCCATTCGAACCTCAAAATAATGATATTGTGCACTCTATTGACCTGCGAGGGCACAGTGATATAAATTGGGGGGATAAATTAGCAAGTTTTATTCACGAGTGGGGCAACAGATGGAATCGAGTTGTCATGACTCAGTTACTTGATGCTCCATTACATATGAGATCACAGTACATGCAATGGTATATTGCACGTACTAGACGCTGGATTACCCAAATTGGTGCTTCACTAGGAGCTACGGTATGATTTATTGCTTCCATAAAATTTTCATTAATGAAATAATTTTTTGTAATCCGAAAAGTTATTTATTTATCTGCAGGCCGATGGCGCTGAAAGGATTTATCATGCAGATATTAATGCATCATCGGCTGAAGTTGGTAATATCCGTCTTACATCTGAAAGTATTTTGGGTGCTGTTGGAGAAATAGGGAGAACATCGAATGTTTATCCCCGTCAGCCAGGTCCAGATCCCGTGGAGATACAACCGCTATCAATTCCATACGAGGATTTTAGGTCGTCAGCCCGTAGCAGGAGGGGAATGGGCGAAAGACGTACAACTGTTGCATCAATTCCCATTCAGCCTGGAGTACACCAAGTCCCCCCACCCATGTCATGGCCTTATTTTGTTGACCCGTCTTCAAGTTCATTTGATATCCCTTCTATTGGACAGGCACAATTCGATCAAGGTAGCTTTTTGCCGACGGAACCTGGTCCATCAAATTACTATGAGGCTGAAGCTGGCACTTCAAGATACAATGTTGATTTGAATGTAAGTCTTTCTGAAGGAGAGCATCCAGCACGTCACATATACGGACAGGCTCAGCAAGATGATTTTTTTCAACAGCTACTGGACAGCTCCAATATGGGGACTACTATGGGCTTAGCAGATCAGCCATTGTATAGTGGCGATTATAATGATGTCATGCATATACCACACCATCCAAACCCGTACGAGATGCGTGATCAATCTGATACACAGAGCAGTTCATCTAGTAGTAGTAGTAGAAGGAGAAATAGGAGACGTTGAAAATATTATCTGTATTTGGACATTGACATTTTAATGCCAAAATTATTGTGTGTGTATTTTCTAAGCATCTAAATTCATTCTTGAGTATTTTATATTAAAATCGTTTTTTTATAGTTTTATTTTCTTACTTAGCTTAGAAATTTTCACAAAACAAATTGGGGATATCTAAAATACAACTAAACATTGACATATAAATATAATTATATTACGCAAAATTTAATACGCATTAACAAAGTAAATAAATTAACTTTCATAATTGTTCATATAATACCATTACACAATAACACACATGTTGTTGCACAATTTCAGCTTCTGAATGATTGATTCGATGGTCCAGCGCCACTTGTACATGTTTTTTTATTGTGTCCAACATTGCCACATTTGCTGCAATGACCAAAATTACTCCTATCACGCCTATCCATCTCATTCCGTATACGATTTATTTTAGGCCGACCCTTCTTCCTCATTAGTTCCATATCAGGTGCCAACTTAGGACCATAATATTGCGGCCAATATGCTTTATGTGCCATTGGACGGAATTCCCCATCGTAGCATTTTAGTGCCTCCGTAATGGTATAACAGTTATCGACAAATGTGTAAGGATCAATATGTCTATGCATGCAAGCTGCAATGGCGTGTGAGCAAGGTATTTTCATTCCTTGAAATTGTCCACACTCACATTCACGCTTGTCCAGACTTAATACATAAGTATCAACCTCCGTGTTTTCTTCTGGTGCACTGTATGCTATGACACTAAAGAGCCCGTACCGATTGTCATACTGCACGACCATGTGTCCTCTCGCCTTGATGGAATTCTTCGACATAACTTGAACACATTTTGGTGTGAACCGTAAACCTTCAGTCATTTTACTTATGTACATTTGCCTCCGCTGATCGTAAAATTTAACCAGCCTGCCGAAAACGTGTTCAACAATCGCTGTTATGGGCATCATGCGTACACCTTTCAGCGCGCTGTTCACACTCTCAGCAATGTTTGTAGTGGCATGCCCATACCTGTAGCCGCCATCCTCGGAAAATGTCCAGCGATCTAGAGGCACTCTCATAGCCCAGTTGTACGATTCCTCGTCCATCTCTTTAATCTTGTCCATGTGCTTAGTGAAGATACGCTTCTGATATTGTGTACCTACATCGAGATGTTTATGAAGTTAATGCAAATAAGCAAAATAGACAATCATAGGAATAAAGTAAATTAATGCTTGCCATGTAATTACTAACCAGCCTTGTAAAGCAGATCTTTTATTGTTTTATTCCTATGATGGGTATTGTAGTTGCTGACAAAGTGCCGCAAACATAACCTATGAAATGACAATGGTTCCTTCCAACCACTTCGTTCGTCACGAAACACTGCCATTATACCAGTATGTCTGTCTGATATAACGGTTATTCCGACACTTTGGGTCACATGTTTTCTAATCAAACTCATGAACCACGCCCAACTTGATTTATTCTCCGACTCCATAATAGCAAATGCTAGTGGGAACAACATACTATTTCCATCAACTGAACTAGCAATAAGCATTGTCTGTTGGAATTTTCCTGTCAAAAATGTTCCATCGATCAATAAAATTGGTTTACAATGAAGAAACCCATCAATGGCCGGTTTGAAGCTCCAAAAAACCCTTTGAAATTGCCTGACATTTGGGAGGTTTGTTTCACGCGTCTTCAACTCATAAACAGTACCGGCATTGTAATTTTGCAATGCATGGAGAAAGCCCGGTAATGTCTCGTACGACTCAACGTAGTTGCCGAATACTGCCTCTATTGCACCAATTTTAGCGTACCAAGCTTTCTTGTAAGATACCTCAAAATTAAATTGCTGCTTAATTGCTGCAATAATAACATCAACAGGCAGTGTCGGATTCTTGCCAACCATTCCCATTATACAATTACGAATTACTTTTGAACCCAATTGTCTGTGATCCTTAGTTAGATTACTGGAGAGGCATGAGTGTGGATCACCGTACCTTGTTATTTTCCACAAAGGACAATTCCCTTTCCTGACTGCTCTTAACCTCCATTTGCAGCCATCTTCAGACTTCGGGCATCTCAATACCCAAAATGTCGGTTTCGATTCAACAACGCGAAAGTCGACATTTCTCTTAATTGAGAACTTCTTCACACATGATTGAACTTCTTCCTTACTATTGAAAACTAAACCTGTTGATAACTCGGATACACCATCCCATGTCTGAAAGTGAATACCTTCAGAGAGATTAACC
The DNA here is from genome assembly GCA_947683425.1 of Excoecaria cochinchinensis. Taxonomy (NCBI): domain Eukaryota; kingdom Viridiplantae; phylum Streptophyta; class Magnoliopsida; order Malpighiales; family Euphorbiaceae; genus Excoecaria; species Excoecaria cochinchinensis. The sequence goes on along the minus strand of CANTUQ010000132.1, from coordinate 2,698,734 downwards.
TGTGCAGCATCGAAGTCGATTTGTGTATAGTGTTCGGAAGGAAAACTGAAGTTTGCATCAGCCATCCCTTCGCATGGATGTATTGATGCTAATGGACTTGCATCATGCGAATAAGAACACTCATCCACACCACCAAATTCAGATTCATCACTTTCTGAGCTTATGCTTTCATCTTCAGCATCAACATCCTCATTAGATGACATATATTCATTACTTAATGCCCCCCCGTCTTCATCAGCCATGCCGCCAATATTAAATGAAGGATCATCTTCGGATATAGAATCACCTAGTAAATCACCATCCCGTCGAGAATCAGATTGATTGACAATATCAGGTGGTGGAACTGCAACATGAGAAACAGATCGGCGTCTAGTCACATCTGCAAATCCCCCTCCTGAATTTTGTTGGTGCACTTCTGTTGTCTGTGAAATAGAATGTCGTTGACTGAGATCAGGAACCTGAGAAACAGAATGTCGTTGACGACTACATTCCACATTAGGATTTGTCGCTGCTCTCGACACTTCTTCCAAATTCATTTCATTTGAACGCCTTTCAGATCTGTTGCCAAAAAGAGACTTACTGAAAAAATTATCAACCCTCCTACTAAATGACCGTCTTGGTTGCCTCACACTTTGGGCAGGTAGCTGGCTTACTGTTGGATGTATAGGAATGTGTCCAGCTCTGTCACTTGCTTCTGCTCCAAGTAATGAAACATCTCGTCTACTTTGTAACTGTCGCTGGTGACCGGGACTGGCATTCCCTCGATTGCTAATTGATTGTCGTTCTCCACTTTGATCGACATTTACACCTGCAACAGCATACTGTTCTCCAACAAAATTAGATTGAGATAACATTTCAATATCATCTCGACTCACAGAATGCATGGGCTGACTGGGTCCAACATCATGTATATATATTTGTTGATTTCCAATGATGTTTTCTGCATCAAGTTCTTCATTTGTATCCTCATTGCGAGGTGCATATGTTGCCATATTGGCTCCTACATCCGCCTTGTTAACTTCAATAATTAATTCAACCAGCGTATAACTGTCATATTTTCTTAAATTTTCATATATAATCTCAATATCATCATCATCTTCCAAGTCCACTGACGTCCAGTATAGCCCAACTTGATTGAACATTGGCACTTTGTAAATAATTCTAGAAACTTCGTCGTTCAAACCTAAGCCTAATTTCACGTGAATTTTATGGACCAACTCACGAAATGTCGGCTTATTTTTTAATCTCAATCTCTTTGTTTTGGCATTCGGCCCAGATATGTCGTATTGAAAGTTTCCCCCATCATAACTTATTATTCCTCCAGTATGCAAATAAAAATCCGTATATGTTGCCATTTTAGAAGTGCCTGTCAGTTCAATACGTCCTTAATAATAATAATAATAATAATAATAATAATAATAATAATATCTACATAATAATAAAATATGTTTATTAACTACAATAAAAAAACTCTTCATACCATGAATACATAGATATTTTAGATAATAATTCCGTTTACTTTTATAAAATCCACAGATATTTCCAAACAATATGAAACATATGTTAAAAAATAAATAATTTCCCGCAAATTAATACATATTTTTAAAATTTTATCCAAACCGCAACAAACAAGTCACATACATATCAACAAAAAATAATTTCATATTTGCATAAAAAATGTAAAATTGTCTACAAAATAATTGTTCGCAACACAAATAATTTGTCAAAAATTATATCTAACTAATCCAACAAATATAAAATTAAATTAACAATTATGTGAAACAAACTATGGGAAAAATCTGTCATACACATTTTACATAAACAAATTATTTTACATTATCATAACATAACACTTGATAATATTTACTTTTTATTATGCATAATTTTTTACTTTCATAATTTACATACATAACTTTGTTGTTCTCAAAATTTACATAAATAAATTTTGTAATATAAAACGAAAATTAAAATAACAACTTACTCGATATTGCTTGATCCGTCAAGTAAACAAATAAAATACACCTACAAATTACAAAAAAAAAATACATTTACATATTTCTTCAATATTATTGCCTAAATAATTGCAAGAAAATAATCTCCTCACTCTTAATTTCTGCAGATTATTAATAACTAACAATAAAAATGTAATGTCAATAATATAAAATAAAAAAAATTCGTTACCTGTTTTGATAAACCCAACCCCTTCAAATGGGAATATGAAAGCTAAAAATAATACTAAGTAAAACGCTTCAATATGAACTTGAGAAACATATAAACAACGAATCGTAAGTTTTATTGGCATGGATTTCAACTTATAATTCAATTGCATTTTTTTCTTTTTTTTTGTTTTTTAGCCCTTTGCAGGACAATTATGCTGGAATTTAGCCCTTTCGTAGGACAGTCGCGCTGGAAAGTGTCCCGGGCAGGCCGCGCATTATCATATGCCGCAGCACATGGCTGCGGCATATGACTCCCGGCAGCGGAGAGAGGTGCCCCCCTCCCCTTTGCACATGCCGCAGCTCAGGGCTGCGGCATGTGACGTCACATGCCGCAGCTCTGAGCTGCGGCATGTGACGTCACATGCCGCAGCTCCCAGCTGCGGCATATGACATCAGCGGCCCCCCCTCCCCGCGTCATTTTCCGCAGGTCTGACCTGCGTCTTCCAACAAAACCCCATTCCCGGAAATAGATTTCAACACACACCAGAGTGGGAAATAGTTTCCCTAATTGCACCGATTTAATCTTTGTCCCAGGAATATAGACCTGGGGATTCCCATAATGTGGTTCAGTCAAAAATCTAAACATCTTAGATTTTTGATACAATTAGAGGTAAACAAAATCTCGTCAGAAAACCAAATTGTTTCCCATTGGGGAACACCTCCCTTATAAATTACTGATCCAAATTATACCTATATAACTCATGTCGTACATGAAAATTCTGGCTTATTTACTAGACAAAATAAATTCTATATCTGTAAACTTTTGGTTGAATTGATCTCATATAGAACTGGCAATCGGGTTGGGTCAATGGGCTTAGGTTTGAGTCATTTCGGATGATTTTTTTTTGAATTTGGATTTTTCTAATAGTTTGGGTTGGATTTTGGATCACAATTAAGATTAAAACAATTAAACCAAAAATCGAATTACATCGTATCGTGTCAAATTAAAAATCGAATCAGACCACATTGAAAACAATTTGATATATATTTGGTTCTGTTTTAAAATAGAAATTTGGTTGTATCAATTTGATTTTCAATATTTAAAAATTGTTAAAATTAAACCAATCTAACTATTAGTAAAATTACATCATTTTGATATCGAAACTAGGAGGCCAGCAGCGATGGAGTTAAAGTAAGACAAAAAGGGTGGTGGAATGAGTAAAAATGAAGAGAACAAAAATTTGAGAAGTTAGAAATTTTAAATTTGGGAATATATATATAAATACCAAAATGATATATATCTTATTGAATATTCGCAGACTCTCGTTTAAATTTTTTTTCCATTTATTTTTTATTTATCACTTAAAATTTAAATAATTAGTTATTTATCATTTCTTTCAATTAAATTTAACTTTTATATAAAGACCAATATATATATATATATATATATATATATATATATATATATATATATATATATATATATATATATATATATATATATATGAAAAAATAAAATTTAATTGAAAAAATTCGGGTTGGGTTGGGTTTTAGATGTTTTATGGTTTCAGATTTAGACCGAATTCTACCCTAAATTTCTTGAGTCATTTGGGTTCAAGTTGTTTAGGTTTCTTCGAATTTGAATTCGGGTCACATTTTTTGGATGAATTTAGGTTGGATTTTTGGGCCAGGTCAAAAATTGCCAAGTCTAATCCGGCCATAAGGCCTAATGTATGGGGTAGGAAATTCAATGAGCTGACAGTGAGGTGTGTCCAATCGGACATGCCTGACTGACACCTGATAACTTGCTGACATACTCCATCACCATATCTCATACTCCATCACCATATCTCACTAATTATCTTTAGTCATATCATTCACCTACTCAGACACTAGAGTAGGCCACTCAAATGCCTCTCCCAAGTCTCTATAAATACCCCGGGAATGAAGACCTAGGTATGATATAAAAAAATCTCGACACAATTCTGTTTCATTACTTTCTCTCTCTAAGTCTCTTACTGGCTTAACCTTCGGAGAGCTAACGCTCGGTCCAACCGAGCTAGCCTTCTTTCAGGTTGTCCGATCCCTTCCAAATCTATCGGCTTGTCCTTACATCTTACTTTGATAAGATCGAGGAATATCATTTGGTACTTTCGTTGAGAGTTAATGGAAGGGTATGAAAATCTTTAACAAATAGAGTCAAAGAGAGACGTCTCATTCGACATAGAGCATAGAAAGTCAATGTCAGATGAACAAAGTGAACCTCAGAGGTTCCCTGAAACTTCAAGCATCATGGACAACATACAGTCCATCCGTGCGGATTTTAGCAAAAATGCAATCCATTCAAGTGGCTCAGCAGCCTTATAGTTCGAGGAAAAATGATAACAGGAGAATGAAAGGCGAAAGGTAGGAAAAGGAATCGTGATTGGGGACTCGGCTTGTAATGAAAGACGTAAAGCTTGTTGTCATGAGCCAGATCAAAGGAACAGAGGAAAAGAAAATTTATTTTTCGAAAGGAACACTTCTATCCTCACAGGTCACCTTTCTCATGCATATGATTTTGCTTGGCACACCCCATTTGATAATGGGCAAGACAGATCCAAAGGCTAATCTCTATGAGTTCTTGGCACAAATCGCGACGTACTCTTCTAACAATCGGGTATTTTGCAGCCTACAACCTTGACAGACTTGGTGATGAAGTGGTTCCAAAACCTCCCTCAGGGCTCAGTTACTTATTTCGAGCAAATCAAGGAGCTTTTCATAGAAAATTTATCCCGAGCTCAGATGATCGGCAATCTGCGTAGCTTGACTCAACAACCTCATAAAAGTCTCAGAGACTATGTGGAAAGGTTTCAAGCAGTCATCATGGAAAACAGAGGTATCCGACTTGAAGAAGCGATAGAAGCACTATTGATAAGTACCAGGAACTTTCCTCTATTTGAGTCTCTCAAAATTGAACCCCCAACAGACATGGGCGGCATAATGAAAAGAGCAGAGTTATTCATTCTTTTGAAAGAAACTATCTGTGACGCGCGCCGGACTCGATTGATTCTCGGGAACCCGCTTTTAGGGCCCGAGAGGGGTTTACGTCTTTTGATCTTGGGCAATCATGAGATATTTTGGACACCTCTTTCTAATAGAATACTGGAAAGATCATCTAATCCCATGAAACGTCTAGGCACCTTTGAGGTATTTTGGAGTCGCCATCCAATTTAAAAGAAATTGGAAAAGTTTGTCTAACCTCAGAGGTCTTAAACCAGAGAAGGTGTTCGGAACTTCACTCTTATTAATGCCTTAAGTTAAGTTATAAATGGATTTTTAGCAATTGAAATTCCATCTCTCATCTCATGCGATCATACAATAAATTTAAAGCGCATTTCAAGCATTTTTGGAAAAGTAATAAAGAAATCAATAAAGAATGTGATAAAAAATTACAAGTGAAAAAATGGGACAGAACAATCTCCCAAAAATAAAAAGGCATAAATAAATGAATAAAATTGCCCCAAAATTAATTATAAGGGCCCAAAATAAATACTACACAAGAAGAATAAAATAAAAGACATCATACATAAATTGGGATGTTTATTAGGAACATTGGTTCCCTTATTTTCACTTTAAAAAATCGAAGAGTTATTTTCTAGTCGATAAAATCGGGATGAGTGATCATATTTTGAGAAAACTAGCTCTTCTTTTTAAAATGAGTTTTTATTGATTGAAATTAGGACATTGGTACCATTTTATTAGAAAAAGTCTAATTTATTAATATAAAACTTTTTACGTGACTTTTAATTAACGTGCATAAAAATAAATAAATTTATGACATATTACATAATAACAAAAAATAAAAGGAAAAATGATAAAAAAATAATAAACAAGACAAATCCCACCAAGATGGTATCTTCAAATCTCCATGGACTCCCATTTGGTATTGGAAAAGTTCACACATAAAAAATAAGTATTGAAATAAAAAATACAAATAAAGATGAAGTTAGTAATAAAAAATGGATTTAAACATATAACATGTAAAAATAAATTAAAATAAATAAAATATGATAACATGCATTATGAGTGCAAAATTAATTAAATGACATAATAAAAATAAGTAACTTAACATATTAACAATGCAAGATGCATGAAAACATAAATAATAATAATAATAATAATAATAATAATAATAATAATAATAATAATAATAATAATAATAATAATGATAAAAAATAATAAATAATAATAACATTAAATAAGAATAATAAAAGTAATAATAATAATGATAGTAGTAATAATATTAATAATAATAAGAGTAACAACAAGGGTAATAATAATAATAACAACAGTAATAATGATAAAAAATAACAATAAAAAAGATGAATAATCAACAATAAGGAAAATGAACAATCAAACAAGCAAAAACAAAAGAAACAAAAACAAAATATGTTAAACCATGTTAAATAATAATACTAATAATAATAATAATAACATATGAACAAAAGTAATGATGATAATAATAATAATAATAATAATAATAATAATAATAATAATAACAAAAGATGAACAATCAAATAACTATGCAAGAATAAAATAAAATATGCTAAAAATATTAAATCTATGGCTAAATCACACCAACATAAACTGATGGATAATAATTATAACGAATATAATTAAATGCGGAGGTAACATTAAAAATGGTACCTACCTCTTGTAGCGCAGAATCTCATTGCGAAAGCGTTTACAAGGATCTCATTTGTTTTTTGTCACCGGTCTGGCTTTTACCCACTCGGGATAAGAGCAACTTGTTCACAATCTAAATGCCCCTGAAAATTAAGACAAAAAACTGTGAGTGGGAACGAGCAGCCTTGCGGCATGTACGTTTTCTCGTTACCAAATTATGAGGACCTCACCTCTATTTATAGAGGTCCTAATGGCTAGAGACCTAACTCTAGTTTAACTCAGACTCTTTCTGAGATAATATTTGGTAATTTAATTTAGATTAAATAACTCAATTTAATCTTGATAGGAACTCAATCCTTTATAGAGTCATGGGCGTATCCCAACTTTATCATCTCCCACTCGCACATGACGGAACACATTCCAGTCTTAATCTTCAGTTATACTGGCAAATAGATTGTGTGACCAGCATACCTCGAGAGCACTAGTGCTATACACCTGTTAGGGATATATAGCGTCTCGGAAAACAAGATCCTCTTCTTCACGTATGCCTAACCCTAGATTGCCTTCTCACATTCACTGTTTTAACTCATGATCTCATAAAACAATTTTCGTGTTCACTATTATGTTTCTACTCATAGAAACTATAATAGGCTAGCCAGTGAACCACGAAACTTTATGAAAGTGATCAAAAGGCTATCTTCCCCTCTTACTATATGCCATCCATCATGATTCAACTCGCTTTTCTAGTTAGATCCGCCAGGCCTAAATTTTTCCCGGACCTCTTGGAAACTAACTAAGCTAGCCACATTGAACCATACTTCAGGGATAAGTTAAGGGTTCTAAGGGTCGAAATATAAATAGGGTCTCACAATAGGGAAAGTTGAGATCAGTAATATTATTAAATTCCCATCCCTGTGGTCACATAAGCACACACGGTATAAAACATGTGTTATGGTGTTCTTTCCTTCCCTTAAAGGAGCGCATGTCTCACATTTTGATAATGTGTATATTCAACACCATACAGAAGCGTAAGGTTGCGATGCACCGAAGCACCCAACTTTAGTCCGCTTATTTAAGGACTACTTCTGGCTTTTTAGACAGAATATGGTAGTTACATTTAACTTACCATCGGATTTCGTACAATCCTTATTTTTGGATCTCAATCCAAAGCATACAACTTTATGTATGTCTTTATCTCGCACCTTAATAAGACACATATTATAATTTCTGCAAGACGGCACTTTTATTTTGAACAGGCTCTCGAGCATTCTCATATGTTCAAAAATCGCCTCATCTTAGTCCTTGCCAACTTATTGACAAAACTAAGGTAAACACCCTTGTGAGTGGGCTACTTCTCTGTTCGACATGCTCAATCTCATATTAATAACAGTAAATGTTTACACATAAACATTCACACTCATGTATTGCCAACAATGAACTTTAGTTATTATTCGCAAATAATAACGTTAAGGGATTATATAAAGTATAACAGTACCAATTAAATTCTACGCAAACCTCGAGATCTAATGTGTCTCTCAAAACACATTTCTCGTCATAGGTTTACTCAACGGATCTGCGTGCGTAGAAACGTACTGTAAGTTCACATCTCTCATTGTGCAACAATATCTCTTGCGTATTGAAACTTAATGTCGATATGCTTAGCTCCACTATAAGCTATCAACGACTGACTGTCACTATAGACTGTCACTAATACCTTTAAGACAGTTACTCTTAAATGGCTCAAAAACCATTTCTGCCAAACTGTCTCCTGTACTGCAATTGAGGAAGTGACTAATTCAACTTCCACTATTGATGGGGCTACACGGGTTTAATTCTTGTTACTCCACGAGATGGCACTCTTGCCAAACAAGAATTTAAACCTGAGGTGGATGCCTTCTCATCCACATCTCCTGCCCAATCAATGTCTCTGTATTCTCTCAATGCAGATCATTTTCTTAATAATAGAGAGAATAGGCTGCAGTACCTCTAAGGTATATAAGTATTCTTTCAATTGCTTCCTATGTGCTTTGCCTGGGTTAATTTGATATTTATTTGCCATGCTCACTGCATAGCATATATCATGTCTTGTATACAACACTGCATACAAAAGACTACCCACGACACTGGCATATTGAACGTTCCTCATATGTTCATTTCTTCTGGCATCATAGGACACAGATCTTTGCTAAGAAACTGATTCTTGGCAATGGAGTATTCTATGAGTTTGCAGTTTTGCATATTAAATCGCTCAAGGTCTTTGTTGATATATTTCTCTCAAGAAATAGACAACAATCTTCTTGAATGATCTCTTGAAATCTTAACTTCAAGAATGTAATATGCACGACTCATATCCTTTGTTTCAAAGTTGGACGATAACCAATCTTTGATTTCATTTACGTACCATTTATCATTTTCAGCTTTAAGTATGTCGTCTACATACAATGCCAAAATGACAAATTCACTTTCAGAGCTTTTACTATAAACACAATGATCTTCATCAATCATGTTGAACACATTCGACATGATTATATGATGAAGTCTCAAGTACCATTGTGTTGAAGACTGTCTAAGGCAATAGATTGAACACATCAATCAGCAAACCTTATGTTTGCTGCCTTATTCTGATAAAACCTAAAGGTTGGTCCATCCATTTCTCCATTGAGAAAAACAGTCTTTTCATCCTTTTGATGAAGCTCTTCATTCAAGCTCACCACTATGGCTAGAATGAACCTTATGGACGTAAATTTTTACAACAAATGAGAAAGTCTACTCAGTCAATCTCTTCCTGTTGTATAAACCCCTTAGCGAATAGCCGAGTCTTATATCTTTCGATACCTCTTTCAGCCTTTCGCTTTACTTTGAGAATACATTTATTCTCAATTTGTGTCCTTCCATTAAATCAACTAGTTCTCAAACATGGTTTGATCTCATGGATGCCAATTTTCTTTTCCATTGCTTTAGTCCATTTTTCTCTTAAATGGGCATGAAAGAGCTTTTTGAATAGGTTTTATGCTCTTTCTAGTCTTGTTGGGATAACCAAAAGGGCTTCATTCAGGCTTTCAATTTTAAATTATCGGCATGAAACACTTATCCTTTTAGATTTTTACAGTTATGAATCTTGATGAACATGTTTCATATATTCATCGTGATTCATAATGCTCCCACTGGGACTATGTTCCATACTCCCACTGGAGTCAGGAATATCGTATTCTTTCCTCCCACTGGAGTCAAGAATCCTCCCATTCATATCAGGTCTCGAACATCCGGATCGTTTGGAGGATGAAGGTCTTAACCTTTTTCCTCTAACTCCCTCCCACTCGGATGGAGTGATCCTGATGGTCTCTTCCTAAAATATAAAGTGAAATCTTAATTCACTTCGCCCAACTTTAGAAATTCATTCTCTTAAGAATATGACGTCTAGTGATCCAAAATCTGTCATTATGCCATTTTCTTACTGACCCACGAAAATGTATCCTTTTGATACTTAAGAATATCTCACATAGACACTCTTTTAACCTCTTGGTCTCAAATTTACCAAATTGAGGCATCATGGATGCAAGCATTACAACCCAAAAGTTGTAAATGGCTTAGGTCAACTTGTCGATCGGTCCACAACTCATAAGTTGTGGTAATGACAGATTTGGAGGGCATACAGTTCAGAACATATGTGGCAGTCAACAAAGCATCTCCCCAATAGAAAATAGGCAAATTTGCCTCTGCCATCATAGATCTAACCATATATATATAGGAGAGTCTTATTTCTCCTTTCCTCAACACCGTTTTGTTGTGGATTTCAAGGAATGAACAACTGATATTCAATCCTTTTTCATCACATGAAACTTTAAGTTTATCTCTAAGATATTACTGACCTCTGTCAGTTCTTAAAGTTTTGATCTTTTTATTTAATTGATTCTCAGCTATACTCATATAAGTCGTGAAGCAACTCAATGCTTCTGACTTGTGAGAAATCAAATAGACATGACCATACCTAGTATAGTCATATATATGTGACGAAATAATAGGCCCCATGCCTTACCCTCACATTCATTTGATCACACTCGTCAGAATGGACTAACTGCAATGGAAACTTAGCTTTAGTATCTTTACCGAATGATTTTCTAACTAGTTTTTCCTTTTAGGCAATGCTTACATGTAGGTAATTCAACCTTATTTAAATCACCTACTAAACCTTCTTTGACTAACCGACTCATTCGGTTTTTTCCAATATGGTTTAATTTAGCATGCCATAATTTCACATTGTCCTCATAACTATGTGAAGAATAAGAATCAATTAAAGGAAAAATTAGTTTTACTCAAATAGTTATGGTCTACATCCATAACAATAAAATCATTCAAGCATAAGTATACACTGTTATCCTCAAAAATAAATTGAAAATAAATTTCAATAAAACAAGAACAGAACCTAAATTTCATAACAAAGGTATCTTGATCCCTTGTTACACGGTCCATTGGTTCTAAATTTATTACCCACAAAGGATAAAATTCAGAACTAGATACATAAATTTTGCTCACTCTTGAGTCAAAATAGTGTATCTTTATTGGCATAATGCAGTCTCTTTGCATAATGTCATTTCTGTAGGCAATTTAAACATTTCACTCTTGAAAAGTTTATCTCATTTTTGCCTTTGGACCTTACGAGATTCATTCCTTTTAATTTTCAGGCTCTCAAGCCTTTTCTTTATCCCTATTGATGAAGCTTATTATCTTGTTCTAATGAGAACTCATTCTATTAGAACAGGACTTTGCCATATGACATTGACCTTAATCACTGTCAGACGGCCTCTTTTAAGCTTCAAATAACAAGTGACATCCTCAAATGTCTTTTTGCTTATCTATGTGAGTTAGTTGCATCCTCACATGCTACCAACTCTTGGGTAAAGAATGGATAACAGTTTGGACCTTCTGCTTATCAGTCACTTATGACTAAGTTCACTAAGCTCACTTTTCTTTTTCATCTCTCTTAGATGTTTTCGCATCGAATGATCAGACTTTTCTGATATGTATCAAATTTGATCTACAATGATCGGAGCTTATTCAGAGTCACATCTCTGAACTTCTCCTGTAAAATGATCCACAGATCAATTGCATTTTGATACTTGCGAAATTGCTTAGTGATGTGATGCAATATAGGCATCTCGGTCCTGCTTATGCTGGGATATACCATCATCCTCAGGTTCAGCCATAACCGAACTTGAGGATTTAAGAGCCTCTTGCTCTTCAAGCACATACTGGATCTTTGTATTCCAGATTTCATTATTATAACTTGGAAGCAGCATCCATTAAAATCCTCTGATCTCTAATGGAACAATGTTGCACATATTTAAAAGAGATAAAGCAATACATGCAATTTACTATACACCTGAAATAATAACCTAATAAAGTTTTCTATTAGACTCAAATTCGAAAAGTATACTTAGAGTACCAATTACCTTCTAAGTTCTAATGTCCAACTTTATAGGTTAAGATTTCATGTATAATAAATCTGAATTATTGGATTATCAAGTTCTCAAACTTATGAGGGGATCTTTATTAAGCCTTTACTTAATAAGCATGCAATCATTTTATTCATAAAATATTGCAAGGCAATTAACAATTAAAATAAACTCATTTATTATAAAGTTAAATGCCATCATAATAAGTAAATAAACACATTTATTTAACCAATAATTAAAATCCAATAATTCCAAAATAAGACACTCATGTCAAATATTAATAGGAAACATAAATCCCATTTAACGAAAATAAACGCTAACTCAAATTGACACTTATGTCAACTATTTTAGAAGTCCAGATTTCATAAAATCTTTCTTGATAATGGAATTATTTCTTTGACCAATTTCATCAATTCATCAGACAACTCATATGTCCATTGATGAAGTTATGGACAATGCATGCTCGTCCATTTCTCAACACCATCACAGAATTTTAGTGTTACTTCTCAACACTTTTCTTTTGGTAACTCAAACCAAAATTTTATTTTCATACTCGGACCACCAGTTCAAATGCACTCTTACATTTGATCTCACATATGTATTTTATGATGCACTGTTGCATCAATATCATCAGCTCAAAACTTCCTTCGCATTTTCATGTTACTTATTGATTGCACCCTTGCAATTCTTAAAATAACCTATGCGTTTCATAAGGAAGTATCAGTGCCCTTATTTAACTTTTCTGTAACATATTACAGGTAAAATTTATACACTCATGTATAAATACATATGATTGAGACGCATTTTAATCAATAAATAAGGACAGCACCTCAAAAAAAATTTTCAAAATATTTTTTAAAATTTTCGAAAGCAGAAAACACATTTTCTACAAATTTTTAATATTTTGTTTTTGAAATTAAACACATTTAAATATCAAAAATTACAAAATATATTTTCTGGTCATCAAAAAATTTTGAAAACATGACCAAAAAATCAAAAATAATTTGAAAAATAAATTTGACAAAAATCGGAGCTGAAATGGTGGTCGGAAAACACCGCACGCGCCCACACGCGCCGACCAGAGGGAGATAGACGCGCCCACGCGCCTTCACGCGCCCCACGCGCGGCCTCCCACTCGACCAGACACGTGTCACAATCACATAGTGCCACGTGTCTTCATCCAGTCACGCCACGTGTCTGAAAGCTATTGGTCCAACTGGTGCCACATGGCGGTGTCTCATTGGTCCACGTGGCACGCATGACACGTCAGCATTGCCACGTGGCAGACCTCGGTCTGACACGTGGCGACCCCTGATTGGGCCACGTGTCATTAATGCCACGTCATCAATAACACATGGCATGACACGTGGCACCGCCTCATTGGTCCACGTGTCACTCCTTGGTTGGGCCACGTGTCAGCTGTATGACACGTGGCTTGAGCTCGTTCAGCCACGTGTCATCCTCTGATTTGCCCACGTGTCCGCCCCAAGTTGTGCCACGTGGCATGGCCTCTGCCATCCACGTGGCGATCGGCCATTGGGCCACGTGTCAGCAGTGACGCAACACTGCTGACACGTGGCCACGCGCGTGTGGGCCACCGCCCACGCGCACGCACCGAACGTAGTGCGGCGCGTGTAGTCCACGCGCCGCCTTACCGATCGATTTTCGTCCTCCGCTTCCGGCCGGTGGGGGGTTTTCAGGGTCTGTGAATCCAATGGTGAGGTCAAAAATAAAAAATTCCGACTTCTAGTTAGTCGTTTAGAACACTCATGTTCGTCCCCTCGGGTTTCGGTGTACACATACACGAAATCGAGCCGAAATATATACGCATATATATTTTTCACACAAAAAATAAATTTTTGTTGTGTTATATGCATCCCAGATCTAATAATTTTACACATAAAATTTTAAATCTGTTTAGCCACATGCCAGGACGCAAAAACAACGGCTCTGATACCAATGATGGATAATAATTATAACGAATATAATTAAATGCGGAGGTAACATTAAAAATGGTACCTACCTCTTGTAGCGCAGAATCTCATTGCGGAAGCGTTTACAAGGATCTCATTTGTTTTTTGTCACCGGTCTGGCTTTTACCCACTCGAGATAAGAGCAACTTGTTCACAATCTAAATGCCCCTGAAAATTAAGACAGAAAACTGTGAGTGGGAACGAGCAGCCTTGCGGCATGTACGTTTTCTCGTTACCAAATTATGAGGACCTCACCTCTATTTATAGAGGTCCTAATGGCTAGAGACCTAACTCTAGTTTAACTCAGACTCTTTCTGAGATAATATTTGGTAATTTAATTTAGATTAAATAACTCAATTTAATCTTGATAGGAACTCAATCCTTTATAGAGTCATGGGCGTATCCCAACTCTATCATAAACAAAATAAAATAATAGATCAAAAATCTACATGATTACTAATTAATTAGAAACAAAAATTAAATTAAAAAATTGAGTTTAGAATATTTAACTTCAAATTTTGATGTGATGAATGAAGGTAAGTGATTAATTTTCTTGTCTTGATTTAGAAAAATAAAATATATAACAAAATTTTATCCCAAAAATAAATAAATAATTTATTTGTCTTAAAGAAAAATTATAAAAAAAGAAATAAAAAAATTCACAAGAATAAATAATTAATTTATTTGTCTCAAGAATTAAATGAAAAAATTAAAAAATACTTGGGAAACTTGTTCTTGAAGAAGAAGAAAAAAAAAGAAGAAGAAGAAGAGAGAAAATCAATTTTTCTTAAGAAAAAATGCCCCCTAATTATCTTCCAAAAGAATAATTTTATACCCCTTAAAAAATTAGATTTTAATGAAGAAATTAAATTAATTTAATTCCCATAATCACAAAAAACTGAAGAATTTTAAAACTTAGAAGATAAAAGGGTTTAAAAATTAAATTCTACAAAAAAAAAATGAGTAAAAACACTTAAAAATAGTCCAAAAACGCCTAAAGGGCTGTTGGGGGACGACAGGGCCAAGCGACGCCCGTCAGCGCGTGTCGCTCCCGCTGTAGGCGTCGCCCAGCGCGCTGCCGCAGGCCGATGCTCGCGATTTTTTTTAATTTTTTTAAAATATTTGCTCAAATACTATAATTTAAAAACTCATTTTTTTTATCTTAAAATAATTTTTAAAACATTTTTAAAATATTTTTTAAAATCCATTTTTATTTACTTTTATTAAATCAATTTGACAAGGAAACCATCACTTTCAACTTTCATTTTTCGCCTATAAACAGGCACACTTAATTTCATCATTGGGTAATCCTGATCTAGACTGCCTCGGGACCCGGTGTCTACATTATCCTTGCTAACAGAATGAGACAAACTCTGGCCGAAAGGATGCAGTTCTCGCCAAGTATGGATCCACCAAGTATATTTGATCGGTTACAATTTCCACTCAATAAGACTGATCGACAATCGAAGAAGACAAGGCGAGCAAAATACGAAAAGGGAGCGACTGAAAGCTGCGATGAAAATCAGATTGAAAGTCCTGAAATGTTAGACGCTAGTCCTACTGAGATTATTCAACAGATAAGAGGTAGAAGACGAATCAGATGGTCGAAAAGACTATTCGATCACACACTTGCCCTAAGGGATAGGAGCAAATATTGTTATTTTCACAAGGATGTCGATCACACAACCGATGAAAGCAAAGCATTGAACTATGAAATAGAGAGACTCTCAAAATAGAGAGACAGAATATCCTATAGGATGCATGCTGCACAGACTAACAAGTAGGAGATGTAACATCCCTACTCAAAAAAAAAAAGAAGGAAAATGCTCCGAAAGGCATAAATGTAGAAATTCCCCAGATACTGACCTTGGGGTATTAATGAGAGAAGGAGAAGTCAAGAAATCTCCTAGACATCAACCCCAAGGCCTTATATGTGTGCCTTGGTGGAGACCCGACTATATTGAGTGGAAGGTTGATCGGAGAAGCTGTCAGCCCAAGCCGAATAAAGCAAACTCCAAAATGACTTCCTCAAAGATAACGCTTGGATTTCTAAAACAACCGCTGATGAATGCCATAATCAAACCCATTCGGGATATCCTACCATGACAAAATTAAAACCTTTTGAAAAGGTACTCTTATGTATACTGGTACAATCAAATATATGTATTGCAGAATTATGAAAATCATGCAAGAAAGCTATTTACTTTAATTTGAAAAGTTGAAAACAACTAAATTGAAAATTTGGGATGAACAACCCTTAAATAAGTAACAAACGATGAAAAACTTCGCCTCGGTGGAGAGAATCTCGAGAGCCGAACAATGAAGATTTTGCCTCGGTCGAAAAAGCCTCGAGAGCCGAACAATGAAAATTTTGCCTCGGTCGAAAAAACCCCAAGAGTCGAGCAATGAAAAATTTTGCCTCAGTAGAGAGAATCCCGAGAGCCGAGCAATGAAAATTTTGCCTTGGTCGAAAAAACCCTAAGAACCAAACAATGAAAATTTTGCCTCGATCGAAAAAGCCTTGAGAGCCGAACAATGAAAAATTTCACCTCGGTCGAAAAAACCCTGAGAATCGAACAATGAAAAATTTGCCTCAGTCGAAAAAACCCCGAGAGCTGAGCAATGAAAATTTCACCTCGGTCAAAAAAATCTAGAGCTGAACTTCAAAACTCTGCTTCTGGTAACAAATTTATAAAATTGCTTTATATTTTGATCAAAATAGTCGTGCTCATACAAATGATGAACCATGATTAAATCACTCGCTTTATTTCAATCAAAGATATGAGAGCTAAATTTCTCCTGAGCATTCATGAAATGAGTTAAAATTGATCAGAAAACTTCCATCATCCATCCCTAATAGAAATGTTCAAGTGCCAAAGGCAGAAAGAAGAATTCTCTAATTTATTGCAATACGATAAAAGAGAAACAACATAATGAATTAGAAGCAATGAATTTTATTAAAATTTTCGATTATAAAAATTACAAGAGTTCCTATCTAATCTTCCTCAAAGCAGGCCGATCACTGGGAAGCAACCTCCGCCAAAATCATGTGGCACTGTAACCTTTTTCCTTTCTAACTATTGCCCCTCCGAAGTTTGATGGAGAAAAATGGAAAATAGAGAAAGAAATACATGCTCTTACCCATTCTCCATTCATCGTCATATCTATGGGCTACCATTTCCTTTACCTTTAAAATGAGCATAAAATTGAAAGCTGCAGGGAAATGGAATAAGTAGGAAAAAGAAATATTCATTCATCTTCTTAAAACGGAAAAAGATCAATAAGTAAAGGGTCGAAAGACCTTGAGATGATTGAGCAATATCATTTCGAAGAAACCTTGAAGAAAGGTTTAGGAAATATAGAAGAGGAATTCACCTATTTATAGGAGACTTCAGGAAACTTGCCCTACATGCCAAAACTTCAATATATAGGATGATGTGGCAACATGCGATTGGTATGGAACCAAAAATCAAGACGATAGTTAATGAAGATGGACTACCGCCATAATAAAGCACGAAAATGAAACGGCGACAATTAAATACGCCAGTTACTAGGGAAGTGAAATGCCACTCATAGGTATTCTAAATGAAAGGTATAGCCAGGAGAAAGCAAGCATGTTGATCTCTCGATAGAGCCAACAAGACAATTGTCAAAGGCCAAGGATTATACGGGTAGAACGGCCATTTTATACACGTAATGCTCTGATCGGGCAAAACTAATGAAATGGCAGGCATAAACCTCAGGAAAATGCGCTTCACATGAGAATATTCCGACTGAGAGGCAAAATGCTTAAAGCATCACGATTGCGAACAAAATGTTAAGAGATTGAAAGAGCCAACTACTCTTATAAATTGCGAAATTTTATCGACGCTCCTGTTGATCACGATCATCTGATCGGATTCACTCTAATTGCTAATATACTCCAATCCCCCGATTGGGTCATTAGTTTGGTTAAGGAAATTAGAAGAAGCGCGTAATGGCAAAGAATCAACAGTAAACTAAAAGTGAAGAATTCTACTCAAATATCCAAAATGCATTAGAAGCAGAGTTCAACCGATCTAAATAACATAGATTGATCATAATTTTCGATCGATCGAAAGCATTCCAAATAAGTTCATACAAGAACAACAGATGATGAAACAATATTTTATTAGGATTTTTCAAATTATAAAAAAAAATCTAATCTTCGAAGATCTATCCAATGCTTTGAGAACACCTCTCATTAACTCGAGCAGTACTGCAACTTTCTTCCCCAATTGGTCTCTACGATCAATACTCTCTTCACCCTCAAGCCACGACCATTTTAGGCTTTCCAAACAAATGCAAATGAAAAGAGAAAAAGGAAGTGTAAACAGAAGATAAAGAAGTGGAAGGGAAGAAAAGACAGATTTAAGGACCTTACTTTCGTTGTCAGGAAGAAAGGTCACAACACAGCAAGACCCGAAAGAACAGTAGAATTCATCCCTCGTCCTAAAATGGACAAAAATAAGGAAAAGCAACAATGAGAAAATTTTGAGGCGTGTGAGCAAATTCATAAAGGGCAAATGAAAGAAATTCATGAGAGAGCTGATTACTCTAGAACTCTGAGGACAAATGTAAAGAGGAGCTAGCTATTTATAAGGAAAAACTGCCTCTCCCAAAATCAAGCGATACAAGCCACGTGGCAATCCACAACAGGAGAAGTCAAGAAGATGGAACATAGTCAATAAAGACTCATCGTAACGAGCATTGTAATGCCCATTCCCGACCACACACATAGCTTTGCTACGGTAGTCGAAGATGGTTACCACAACAGGCATCACATGGCATAAACGCATACAATTGAGTTATATTCAAAATCCTAAATTAACAAATTTCTTTCAAACGCAATGGAATACATTTCCAAAACTCATACTCGTATACATTGTCAACTTACATTACATATATTCAGTTATTACATCACTTCACTTTACATGCCAAAATTGATAATTACATTACACATAATACAAAAGACCTACACAAAAATATTAGCAAACCCTAGTGTTGACCAGAGATAATGCGGGGCCGTCCTTCACTTGTGCTTCGCTTTAGAACCTACATGGATTAATACCCATGCTAAGTGATAACGCTCAGTGGGAAAACAACATACCATATATATTCATAAGAATCATTGTATAACAACAGATATATGCTTTATATTCATGCCTTATCCTATACATGCTTCATTATCATGCCTCATCGCATACACACTTCACAAATATAACATTGAACATACCTCGGTGTACATATAATACGATCAATAAATCATATTCATATATTGCAGTATCACATGGCAATCTTATAATGCATCACATTCACATTCTTATAAAGCATAATATTCACATTGCTTACTATTAGTTTATCATTCATTATTCACCTTGCCTGCAACTCATAGAAGTGGATAACATGTATTGCATTAGTACTCGTAAGTATCATTTATCACATTAGTATCCGTAGATACAACACTTTCGCATGAGTACCCGTAGGTACCGATATAATCATTAATATATAAACACTTATGTGAATCCAAATAGGATTCTATATGCATTAGGGATTCCATATGGGAATCAAACGCTTTCGCTGTAGCACTTGACCCTAAAGGCATGCCTATCTATCTACTACTCAATTTGCAAGCTAAATTATTAATTCCAATTAATGTTTATTTATTCGCATTATATAACATCCATTCATTCACATGAAGCAATAATTTCATTAGATGTCTCACATACATACATGGCTTATCAAACAAGCCCACTCTTTATTGTACATATCCACATTATACATATTCACATTGATTAACACATTATAGCTCTATTAGGTGTTGCTAAACTTGATTGAATTCCATTTCATACACTTATACAAAATTAGATAGTGTTTCAAAATGAATTGTAGAAAGTTCAGGTACCTTACGGTGACAACCAAATGGTTGTGAGCGTAACATATGCACCACCCAAAATAGAATGCAAAACGTAAGTATCTCACGGTGACAACCAAATGGTTGTGACCGTGACATACAAACAATCCAAAATAGAATAAAAATCAGAAGCACCTAATGGTGACAACCAAATGGTTGTGACCATGACATATGAATAATCCAAAACAGAATAGAAAACAGGCATACCTCATGGTGACAACAATTTGGTTGTGACCGTGACATATGCAACATTTTGAGGCAAAATGAAAATCAAAAGCATTTAACATACTCCTTTCAAACCCTCTTTCATACCTCAATAGACATGTGTAGACACCGGATCCTGAGTCAGCCTAGATCGAAGTTACCCAATGATGATAATTGCCTTCACAGGCTTAAAAGGTTAAAGGTGATGATTTTCTCGTCAAATTTGCATTTTAGAGTGAAAAATTAGAAAATAATAAAAAAATATTTAAAAAATTAATTTTGAAAAATGGGGGCTTAAAATTATAGTTTTTTTAGTCAATTTAAAATTTAAAAAAAAATAGAAAAAAATAAAAAATAAAAAAAAATTTTCGGACCGCGAGTGTCGGGCGCGGCAGCGCGCAGGCGCGCAGGCGCCCAGCGCGCAGGCGCCTGGGCGCCCATCGCGCAGGCGCCTGGGCGCCCATCGCGCAGCGAGCGCAAAAGGCGACGCTCAGCGTCGCCGATGCTGCGCGTCGCTAAAGGCGCGCGCAGCATCGCGCACGCTGAGCGCCGCACGGAGCGCTCGTGCGCGAGCGCCAGCGCGCGGGTTTCGCGCGATTCTCGCCTGGTCGCCGCGTGAGTGCCCGTCGCTCTATAGCGACGGGCGGCGTCCCTCTAGCGACGGCTCCCTGGCCGTCGGTATAGGGTCTGTTACCCTATTTTCCATTTTTTCAGCCTCTTTCCGATTTTTTCACCCAAAAATCCGTTTTTTATCCCATTTTTTTGGGGTTTTTGACTTCAAATTAAATTCTAAAATATTTTTTTGGGTAATTAAATAATAAAACTTGATTTTATCATTAAAAATAAAATAATTTTGGGTTAAAATAGGTTTTTTTCCTTAATTAAATTAGGGCAACCTATTTTATCCTATAAATAGTTTATGATGAAATCAAAGGGGCCTTCTCCTCTCCACTTTAATTCATTATTATTTTTAACATGTAATTAATAGATTCATTTTCATTGATCTTTTTGCCATGTAAATGGTTTATATCATTTGTGAACATATTTAATTAATCATATTGTTTAGTTAATTGTTTTCATCATTCTTTAATTGTTTTAATCTATTATTCTTTTCTTTATCATTTTATATATTCTTTGATTCGTTTATCTTCATCATTTTTCATCATGTTCATATTTTTACATGTATTATTTAATTAACATGTTTTATTTTATTTTCATCACATTATTTAATTATTTGTCATACATAATGCATTGTTTCTCATTCATTTTGGTTTGTTAACATTTTTGATTCCATTATCATTCTTTTCTTATCATATCATTTTATTTTAATTTGTTATTCATTATTTTGTATGTTTAATTGATTTAATCACTAACACTGTTTTAATTGTATTTTGTTTTTTATGTCTAAACTCTTTTTTTTCCGCTTGGGCGTTTTTGCGAGCACATCGGGAGGTCCAAAAAGGCTCGTTTGGTTCATATATTTATTTTCATTCGGTTTGTAATATTTTATTTAATTTTGCCATATAATTTTCTTGTAAAATTATTTATTTAGGCTCGCTAGAAAGAAAATCACAAAAACGTTTTTATTAATTAACTTGACATCCTTTTTCTAAATAAAAGGGGACCAATGTCCTAGTTTTTCATACCCAAATAAATCATCACATCAAAACTTTTTCATAATAAATATGCATGCGAGGACCAATGTTCTCACTATTAGTGAATAACCCGTTTTATGCATGTATTTCACTTTTATAAATGGGAGTTGTATTCCGCTCCTAGTGTTATTGTAATTTGTTTTTGAATGCTTTATTTTGGATTTTGCTTACATTTACCGCTTTTGATATGAATGATTGCGCCTTTAATTTAAATTGCATTGTGTGGAAAGTTGATGAAACAATGAATTCAAAACTTAATTATGATATTAATCAAGGTATAAATAAATGAGAAGTCCCGAACCCTGCTCTGGTCTTTGGGCTCAAGAGGCTAGAGGTTATCCTCCAAGACACCTCTTGTGTCACGAGACTTAGACGTTAAATCCTAGGCCTCATGGCCCAATATGGATAAAATGCGCAAGTCTTAGGCTCTCCGAGGCGAGAGAAACTTTCCCAATGTTCTATTGGGTGGCGACTCCATGAAACCTCCTTGTTGCCCAACATAGACGCACTTGCGATTTATCGCAAGCTGTTGACGGACCCACAAATGCCCCGATCGCCCACGTGCGGGCGGTCGAGCGGGCGGCGCTCGGGATCCGGCGCGCGTCACAACATGACTATTAAAACTCATCAAAACACCATTTTTAACCAACATAGCCTTCTAACCAAATATTCACCTACATGTTAACTTTCAAATGACACAACTCTCATTACATTTGAACTTAAAATCAAGGAGTTATGGCCAAGGGAACACAACCTGCTCCAAAGGCCCTCCTACAGAATTTTGGCTACACTTATAGACACTTTTGAAGACCTTAGAGTCCTCTTATTTCAACAATAATTTAAGACATAGACATTATGTTATCAATCCAGTTGGCCTCATTCATTTTAGATTCGTGAAGCTCATTTTATGACCTAAATAATCCAAATAGGTCAATCTAACTAATTTAGCATAACTTTTTATCAAACTCAAGCTAGACTTTCCTAACACCATTATGAACACCACGGAACATGCATTATCCCATTAGGAAATCATTCACTCACAATTACTCAATAATTTCTCAAGTCTCCAGAAATTAGGGTTACATGCTTAGGTCAATAAACTCATGGCAATCAATTTAGCTTAATAAGCTCATCTCTTCAATTCAATTCATCACACAACATAAATACACATTTTCAATTAAATTGAACACACAATACAATTATGCATTTCAGATTTTATCCACTATCAATTTAACACAAACAAGTCATAGTTTTCCAAACCTCAATCTCCTGTGCTCCAATATGCTCACTTGGCACTAGGCTCACCAACTTTCGCCTTTCCCTTGTCTTTTCTTGTTTCTACCACTACAAACACAATCAAATTCCCAGAATTAGAACAAGGGAATCAATCTCAAACTCATCATAGAAAGAAGATGGAAAAGAAGAAGAACAACCACAATTACTTACCTTAACTTCAAGAACTCAACTTAGCTTAAGAATTATGTAATAGCCCGAATACCGGGTTAGAAGTGATCAGTGAAATCTGTAGAGCCTATAGTGTGAATTTCATATGAAAATATCAATGATTGTGCCTTAAAAGACAGTAGAGGAGAAGTGTTAAACGTGCTCAGGTCATAGAAGCCCCTGATGGGTGACCTGTCGGAAACCCGAAAGTAAAAATTATTTTATTGGATCATTGAAAAGTACAAGCTATAAGGAGTATGGTGGTATAATTTGGAGTGATAATGAGGTCAAATAGGTCCCCGAAAGTCAAACTGAAGAAAAGCCTCTGGTTCGATTCAAATAGTAATTAGGTTTGATCGAAATTTTAAAAATAGTAAATGATCTCTAAAAATTTATCTAAAGGCATAGATAGATTCAGAATAGTGTGTAGAGCATTTTGGTGGTGTAAAAGTAATTTTAGGGTGACACTGAAAAATGGATAAATCGGACCAGTTTAATTGAATCGGATCGAAAATGGACCCTGATTGAGATGGAATTGGAGTCAAATAAGTTATTAAGGGCAAAAAGGAAGTTGAGGATGAAAAGTGAACCGAACCGGTTCAACCAGTGAATCAACCGGTCGGGACCAGTTTGACTGGACTCTAAATGGAGTTATGGACCTCAAAAAAATTATTTGAAAGCATAGAATTGCTTGAAATATTATGGAGAATCAAATGGTAATGAAAAATAAATTTTAAGTTGAGACAAAAAATTGAGTTATCGGACTGGTAAGAAATTATCGGACCAAGAAACGATCTCCGATTGAGCTAAAATTTTATATAGAGGCAAAATTATATATTTTAAGAATTATGAAACTGATTTTGGGGATAATTGAGTTTGGGAAGTGAGATAAATTATTTTGGGTTGGAAAATGGGCTTATTAACCTAAATGGGCTTTTGGGTTGGCCCAATTGGTTGAACCAAGCCCAATCCCACTCAAGACTCCTATATAAAGGCTGAAAAATTAGAAAACCCTAGATTTCTCTTCAGCCTTCTTCTCTTCCTCCTTGGCCGAATGGTATTCTTCTTCATTTTCTTGAATTTTATTCATTCTTCTTTCAAGTTCTCACCAAATCCAACCTTTTTAAGTAAAATCCAGCCTCTCTTTTCAATGATAGTAGCCTCTAAAATTCATTTAAAGTGGAAGAAGTGGGAGAAAATAAGTGGAAAAGTTTATGTGTCAAATTGAGGTATGTAAAGTTGATATTTTTAAAATAGTTTAAAGGTTCAAATATGTACTTTAGGATGTCTAAAGTATGTTTATGTAATTATATTGCAAAAAGAAAGTAAATTTATGGTGGTTTCTTTGATGTTTATATTAGGCCACTTAAGAAATATAGGGAAAGTGATAATATTTTAAGGAGCCAAGGCTATGGAAGGATGTTTAAGGTGTGAAAAATAAGAAAATAAGGTTAGTGGATACAATATCTGTCACATCCCAAATATGGCCTAGTAGAAATTGCATGTGTAATTGGATTATTAAAGGGGTATTTTGGTAATTGGTATATGAATTGGGATTTATGTTAGGAATTAAAAGAGTATATTGAGGGTAAGATGGTATTTGTGTAAGTGACTAGAGGACAAAGGAGAAAGAAAGTCCAAGAAGGGAAAATGAGGTCCAATAGTATTGTGACATGTGGATAAGTTGTTGAGAGCATTTAATGAGATTTGAAGGGAGTAGAGAGAGGGAGAGCAGAAGTTGATTTGCTTCCCGTAGAAGCCATTGCATTTCCTCTTTCTTGCACTCTTATGTTCTCTCCCTCCCTCCCTCCTTTATTGTCTGCTCTCAAGCTTTGTATGTGGTTCTTCAAGAGTTTGAGCTAGGGTTTTGAGATTGAAGTATTCCAAGAGGTAAGTGGTTGTTGTTTAGTGGCTTGATTCTTCTTCTCCTTCTTGTTTTGTTTGGGTGTGAATTGGGATTATATGGTTTGTTCTTGGGTTTAAAGTTTGATTTGCATGGGTTAATTGAGCTGTTGTTTTGGTTGGTTTGTGGAAGCATCTGAAGAAAGGAGAAAGAGTAAAGGAAAGGAAAAGATTGGATTTTGAAGCTAGCGAGTAGAGCTCCATTTTCAAGTTTGGGAGCTTTGTATTTGGCTGTGTATTTTGGCATTGGTTGTCCAGTTCTCTTTGGATCTTGGTTTGATATGTGATTATCTGTCATTTGTGTGTTTTGATGCATGTAAAAGTATGTGTTAATAGATTTGAGTATATGAGTTGAGATGATGGAGTTAAAATGCTTTGCATCTCCAATTTGAATAAATGTACATGAACATGAGATGGATTTGCTGGGTTTTTGCAACCTCAATATATGTTATTTTGATTTGTGTAATTATTGTGTAATTGAGTTGTTGTTTTTATGAGCATGATTGGAGAGCACTGGAGGTACGTTTTGAGGTGATTTTTGCCTGTTATATGATTCTGGGAAAATGGGTTTTGATTTATTAAGAGTTGAGAGTGTCTGCATTTTCGCTGGGATTAGGAATTACGATTCTGTCGAGATTGCGACTGCTATCGCGAGCACGACAGAACCATAAATTCTACTTCTCGCAATAGCGGGATTTCTCCTATGTTGAAGGGAATTGATCCGAGTCGTGATGGGGTAGCACTATTCGGAGGGGTTGTTTGTCATCTTCACGTGTCGTGAAGATGACTCACGACTTGGAGGAGTTGTCTGTCATCTTCACGAGACGTGAAGATGACTAATGCCTCGTGCCCCTCTTCCCTTGTGGGCAGTCATGAGTCGTGAGCAAGGATCACGACTCGTGACCCTTCCTTCATGCGAGGCGACTTCATCACGAGTCGTAACACATGCGCGACTCGCGATTGGCCTCTCTCCCTCGGCTACTGTCGCGAGCGCGACAGTGATGCCTTTCTTGCCCTGTTTTGAAAATAAGTTTCAAGGTTCTTTTTACATGGGTTTTCACTACATGGCACATGAGTTGTCTTATTTGGTCTATTAAATGATAAATTATGTCTTCAAAATTGATCAATATACATGTATACATGGAATTATAAAGTTATGTTTGATTTATTCCCTATTTTATGATAATAATGATTGAGTTATTAATTGAGCCTGTATAGTCATAGTTGTGGATAGGTAAGCGCTTATCTAGGTCAGTGTGTGTGTGCAGCGGCTATATGTTATACGTTATATGCGGGCTCCGTTGGGTCATTTCACATGATTTGAGGCTTCAGTATCCGGTATAATTTCGGGTATATATGATTAAAAGATGTTTTGAGACCCATGTCTCCATATGCTTGGGATGCTGTGACCTATCAGTATCCAAAATTGACCGTATCCACCTCTAATGAATAATCAGGCTATTACACGTGTCTTTTAGATTTGTGTCCATCACATATGTTTCCAGTAATACGAATATGGCTATAAATTACATGTTTGAGTACTTATGTATATGCATCTGATGAATGCATAATGTTTAGTTATATGTGTGTAAATAGGAACTATGTTGTACAAGTGAATGTTGCTTACATGCTTTATATTTTATTAACTCGTTAGTAGTTATTGTTGTTATGTGTTATGCATATCTATGTTGTTTGTTCCTCCCCACTAAGCGTTATCGCTTAGCACGAGCTCTTTTCTCGTGTAGGTGGTAGGTTCATTTTGGAGTCGGACATTTGCAGGTTGGCCACTAGAAGTCTTTTGTTGGAGTTTCTCTTGTGTCTTTCGCTATTTTTGTATAAGGATTTTTGGTTTAGAAAATGTAATTTTTGTAAAAGAATAATTATTTTGTATATGTATATATTTAATATTTACAAATCCCTTTTGTAAAACGATACGATTATATGTATATGGATTTGTTACCTATTAATTAAATGCATTTGTTATCTTTCTCTTGATTTGAGTTTGTATATGTGTTTGTGCGCGTAGCGCAACCGACATCCTTCCAACGGGGGTGCTAGGGGCGTTACAATATCCTTCTTTTTCCATTGAATAAGTATGATTTTAGGTTATGTCTAAACTTTAAGTATGTGAAATATGCATGTCTAATTGAATCTAACCTTATAATCATGCTTAGGAAGGCTAAAAATGATGATTTGAATGATTAAAATGAAAAGATAAAACTTGGGTGATGATGGTGTAATGCGGCCGAATGCTATATGCATATTTTCTATGGTATATTATGATGTTTAAGCCATTTTTATGATGTATATGTGATGTTAAGCATGAGATTTAGTTAATAGAATGGATAAGTGGAAAAAAATAATCATAATGGATGTTGATCACTTAGGCCGAATGGTATATGTATGTAAAAATGAGATTTTGATGTGATTTAATGGTATGACTATGTTAATTAACATGTAAATTAGCTAAATGAATGATAAAGGTGTTAAAAAGAAATTATGGTGGATGTGTGGCATGATGGCCGAATGGTATGCATGTGTACATCATGGTATACTTTGATGAAATAATGATTTTAATGGTATATAATGGCATAAGAACGAAAATTAAACGTATAATGACTGATTTAGATTGAAAAAGAATGAAATGGTATGATGAGATTCCATGGACTATGTATAATGTAAATCGAATATGTGTATTGAAATAATTATTGCCCTTAGTAGTAGTCTGGTGGTTAAATTTAGCTCAGGATATAGTTAGCTAGCCATAGAAACATTATACCGAGGTGGTAAGCATGACGTCTCACCGGTGCTACTTAAATGTTGAAATGTAGGGGTGGTCCTTTAGGATCCCTCTAAAATGTATTGAAATGAAATGTACGGGTGGTCATTCGGGGTCCCTCTAAATTGTATTGAAATGAAATGTATGGGTGGTCCTTTGGGGTCCCTCTAAAATGTACTGAACCTATAGGGTTCACGTTCCGCATATTTTGTCCTGAGATTTCTACCGGTTCAATGCTAGGGGCAAAGTAAGAAAAATGGATTGAAATGAGATTATTTAAGAAATGCAATGAAAAAGGGTAATATTGAAAAAATGAATAATTAAATGGTTGTACATGTAATTAAGTGATAAGCTAAAGATAAGATAAGATACGGAAAAAGATAAGGATAAGATAAGATATGGATGAGATAAGATAACGACAAAAATGAATTTTGACTTGAAAATAGTACTTTAAGGACTAAATGGTAATTATGTAAAAGATTGAGACAATATGGTAAAAATGAAAACAAAGTGATTAAATTGGAGTTAAAATTAAATTTATGATGAAAAAAGGGCATAAATAGAATAAATAAAAAGTTTAAGGGTATAATGGTAATTTGACCATAAATAGACTAATAATGATGACTAGGGGTAAAAATGTAATTTCATATGATAGGTAATGAATTTAGTATGAAAAGTAAATAAGTAATGGTATAACTGTAATTTAAGTAAGCAAGAAAAGTAAAATCGTAATTTAAATGGATTAGAAGTCTATTTGGATTGGAATTCTAACTAGATTAAAACTAAATGGATTGGAAGTCTATTTGGATTAGAACTCTAATTGAATTAGAATTCAAAGTGAATTAGAATTTTAATTTGATATTTAATTAAATTATTTATAGAGATATTGATTAAGAAATATAATGATAGTATAATGTGAATATTTTAGATAATAGAATAATGTTTAAAAGGGTAAATAAGATGAATTGATGGCATTTTTGTAATTTTGGGAAAAGTTTAAGGACCAAACCTTAATTGTGCCATAATAAGGGACTAAAATGTAAATATGGATTTTTATGTTTACAATTTGCATATTTACCACTAACTGAAGGATTTAAGTGCAATTATGAATACTTTTGCATGTATAGAAATTAAATGAATTAAATATTAGTTTATTTGATATTAAATGTCTTATTTATATTCGTGGAGTACGTATGTGAAATTAGTCTAGTGGATTAAATAAATAAATAAGATGAATTAGTGACATTTGTGTAAATATAAGGAAGTTCGAGGACCTAAGTATAAATATGCTGTAGTTTAGGGACCAAACTATAAATATGACATAGTTGAAGGACCAAA
This sequence comes from Excoecaria cochinchinensis, assembly GCA_947683425.1. Classification (NCBI taxonomy): domain Eukaryota; kingdom Viridiplantae; phylum Streptophyta; class Magnoliopsida; order Malpighiales; family Euphorbiaceae; genus Excoecaria; species Excoecaria cochinchinensis. Next base: position 2,669,228 of record CANTUQ010000132.1, on the reverse strand, counting down.
TTGAAAATATAGATTTTTGTGTGTACTATTTGCATATATGATTTAAAATGAAGGATTTAATGGTAATTTGCATGTTAAATAAGAAAGATGAATTAATGGCATTATGGTAAATAAATGAAAAGTGAAGAACAAAACTGTAAATTAGTGAAAGTCTAGAAACTAAAATTTAATTTCTCAATAGTAATGTAAAATAAAGGATTTAAAAGGTAATTGACAAGTAATGTAAATATTAATTGTATAATTAATTGACAATAGAGAAAATAATGATAACTTTAGAGGACTTAGGAAAAATAATACCGTGTTAGGTAAAATTAAATGAACACTGTAGAATTTACTAATTGGAGTATAAGTTGTAGTGAATAAAGTGTGGGTAATAGAATAATAATAGTATTACCGTGATATTACTAGGGAGAGTAATATAAATGATGAGTAATTAGTGGACATAAAAAGTATATGAATAATGTTAATAAATAATTAATAGTGACATTAAAATGTTAGTAACGTGACCGTTTATGTGTAAAGGATTTAGGACAGTTTGTAAGATGTTAAAGTACATAAAGAAAATAATGTAAACCGTTATGAGGATTAAGTAAACAATATGGATAAATCAAATATTGTTACAATGATGGAATTGTCAGTCACAGTAATAATAAAGTTAATTATAAAAACAGTTATTGATAGATAATAAAACAATGGTATCAATAGGATTATCTGTTAAGTCAAAAAGAATAATAAGAATATTAAGTACTCCGACAAGTCAGTATAATGAGAGATGATGATGATAATACAAGGGTATTAAAATAAATGTAATTGATTGTAATTAACTAGGAAAACAGTATAAATGAATTATGATTGCAGCTTTAATAATAATACTGTAAAAGAAATGATTAAATGAGAAATAATAATAATAATAAGAATTTGAATATAAAACGTAAAAAGGTTAGTGAAACTATAAAAGAATAAAGATAGTACCAAGGTATAATAACTTCCTTTATGAGTAATTTCTGTATTAGACACTGTACTCCAATACAGATTATAACCAAACAAATAAGTTATGAACAAAATGAAGAAAACTGATGAATACAAGGAATGTTATTGTAATTTGTTATTAAATTAACTGATTGAATATAATGGTGTGAATGTTAGGTCAATAGAATAATGAGATAATAAAACTGTTATTTGAAATGGCAAAGTTAAAATATTGATACAAAAAGTGTTACAAAAGGCATAGCGATTAACGACTAAAGTAAAGGATTTATTTAAAACATCAAAATAAAGTATTAATTGAGTAAAAGTCTAAAGAATTAATATGTATATATAGTGAATAAAAGATATGCTTGCGTGTTCATGCATGTAATTAGTATAGGGGAAAATTTAGAATATGTATCCACCACTGGGCATTTCAATGCTTAGCGCGTAGTGTTGTTACTACGTGCAGGTTATGAAGATAGGAAGTTTAAAGTGGCCAAGGTTTGACGACAGTCGAGAAGAAGAGTGAAGACAAGGATGTGAAGATTAGCATGGCATGTATACGATTGCAGTGGACTAGACGGTTTATGATTAATGCATATGTTAAGTATGAATTTTTCAGACTATGTTATGTATGAACGATTATATTATTATTGATTACCTATGAGTATTATTGATATTTGAATGCGAAAATTTTTTACCGAACTGTCTATTGTTGCATCATGTTGTGACGCTAGTACTGACAATATAACTGAGACATTCAGTTACTATGTATAGTATAGAATGTCATAAGGGTGTTATACTTTTATTGGTATCAAAGCAAAGGTTTAGGTGGTCCTAAGATCGGAGATAGTGTAATGAGGACAAGGTGATATGTATACATGCCATGAATAGGTATTGATGATAGAAGTGATTGAAGGTATTTGAGGGAATATTAGGATAGCTTAAGTTTACTGAATTGTAAGGTATAATGACTAATGTAAAGTAAATGGATCTCTAGAACTGAATGCCCTCACAGCATAGTGATTGTGAGTTATGATTGTAGTACATAAGAAAAATTTCGAGGATGAAATTTTTATAAGTGAGGGAGAATTATAATGGCCCGAATGCCGGGTTAATAGTGATCAGTGAAATATGTAGAGTTTATAGTGTGAATTTCATATGAAAATATCAATGGTTGTGCCTTAAAAGATAGTAGAGGAGAAGGGTTAAACGTACTCAGGTCAGGGAAGCCTCAATTCTAGGCAAAAGATATCTGTTTTTCACTGTTACCTTGTTAAGCTGTCTATAATCAATGCACATTCTCATTGTACTATCCTTCTTCTTAACAAACAGAATTGGAGCTCCCTAGGGAGATACACTCGGTCTAATAACCCTTATCTAACAACTCTTGCAACTGAGTCTTTAATTCTTTCAACCTAGTAGGAGCCATTCCATAAGGTGTCTTACAGATAGGTACGGTACCCGGCACAATCTCAATCGATAATTCCACTTGCCTTATAGGTGGTATACCAGTCAACTCTTATAGAAACACATCAGGAAATTCTTTCACTACTAGTATATCCTGTAGTCTAACTTGTTCCCTCTTCGAATCTAATACAAGAGCTAAGAAAGCTTGACATCCTTTCCTCAGACACTGATAAGCTTGCATAGTAGAAATTACATCTAGTAAAGGATTAGAATGCATGCCCTTCACAATCACCTTAGACTGTTCTAAACTTCTAAGCACAACTGTTTTCTTTTTATGGTTAACAACAGCTCGATGCTTACTTAACCAATCCATCCCCAAAATCAGATCAAACTCATCAAAAGGTAATTATATCAAATCTATAGGAAATACCTGACCTTGAACCACTAAAGGGCAATCTGTATACACCTTATTCACATTAATACTATTTCCCAACGGACTAATCACACACATATCATATTCTAAATGATCAACTGAAGACATTTTATCACATAACTTCTTAAAAGATACATATGAATGCGTAGATCCAGGGTCAATTAATGCAAACATTTCCATATCAAAGAGTAGAAATGTGCCAGCTATAACTTTCGGTGCATCCTGCTCCTCACGAGCTTTCATAGCATAAGCCTGTGATGGTGCTGTAGGAGGTCGATCAACTAATTCTAACACTGCACGACCTCTGGACTGGGTACCTCTACCACGTCCTCTACCTTTTCCACTGTTTGCTGGAGGCAGATTAGATCCACCTCTGCTAACTTCTTGCTGATTCCCTCCACTTCGTAGGCTTTAGGACAATTAGCCAAGAAGTGCTCATTGCTCCCACAATGGAAACATGCACCAGTCAACTTCCAACATTTGCCTTTATAATATTTACAGTAATGGGGACACTCAGGTACATCACTTCTGTTACCAGACACACCTCTACCAGTACCGGATGCAAAAGAAGATCCTTGCTTTCTGCCTCTGGTAGTTGGGTTACTAGCTGATTTAACTTGAGGTGCCACTTGAGAATCTCTCGATCTTTTTCCCGAATGTGCCCCACCTCGAGAGTCATTAATTCAATAAAAATGCAAAGTATTCGACAAAATAAAGCAGGAGCTTTATTAAGGAAACTCAAAATAAACAAAAATTGCCTTGGCCAACAGCTTGGATTCAATCGGATCTAATAGGGCGCTTCACTCACTAGAACATTTTAGGGACATCCAGTTTGCACCTCTCCATGAATTGCCTAGAGTCTGCTGCCCTTCCATTCTCCAATTCTAAGTCATCAATATCCCAGATGAACCTAACGGTGAAATAGGGAAAAGAGAAGTGGAAGTCAACAAATGGAGAAAGAGACTCCAACTCGAAAGCAAAATGCCTCTGATTTGTAAGCAGAGGATGCCTCGATCGGGCCTTCAGTTCATCTAAAGCAGCGAAATATTTCCCCCAAAAGAATACTCGATCCTCCATTGGAGCAACTTAATTCATTCGTCTTCCTAAAATGAAGGAATTCTGGGAAAAGGGAAGATAAGAAAAATTTCATATGCTTAAACAACTCTATGAAGCAATGATAGCAAATGTTTGTAAGAAAAATAGCGAGAAAATTTGTTTATTTATAGGATAAGAACATCACAATACAACAAGACAATGCAGTAGCCACTGATATTCATCGGTACCCACCAAAAGGGGGCACAAATGATAATACCTTATCTAAAGCTCTAAAAGCCCAATGAAGGGCCCAAAGGCCATAAGGTCCAATGTATGGGGCAGGAATTCAATGAGCTGACGGTGAGGTATGTTTGATCGGACGTGCTTGACTGACACCTGATAACTTGCTAACATGCTCTATCACCATATCTCACTGACTATCTTTAGTCATGTCATTCACCTACTTTGATACTAGAGCAGGCCACTCAAATACCTTTCCCAAGTCTCAATAAACACCCCGGGGAATGAAGACCTAGGTATGATATAAAAAAATCTCGACACAACTCTATTTTATTACTTTCTCTCTCTAAGTCTCTTACTGACTTAACCTTTGGAGAGCTAATGCTCGATCCAACCGAGCTAGCCTTCTTGTAGGTTGTCCAATCCATTCCAAATCCATCGGTTTGTCCTTACATCTTACTTTGATAAGATCAGGAATATCATTAAGGAAAACTATCATTTCTATATGTTCATGGATGATAATTAATTACATTTCTCAGTTTAAATTGGAAAAACTCAATATTAACCTAATCAACCTATTCAAGGAATTGATAATCAAATTAATTCCTAATTATATTATAGACAATTAAGAATTAATCCACATAAATAAGAGTCTACAGAATTAACTTTTCCTAAAATAATTCCCAATTGCTAAATAATCATTGTAATAATATTTAAACTAATATCAGTCATTAATCTACCTAATAATCATGAAACATTCAAAATCAACATTCATACTCCTAATTGGTCATGCCAATAACAAGCAGGAGCACATATTCAATCAAACATTCATTCGAACATGAAGAATAAGGCATAAAAATGAAATTAAAACTGAAAATCACATTAAACTAATTAATCATCCATAATAGCATTTAGGGATTCAATATCCCTTAACAAAAAGAGTAATATGCTCCATAAAAGTTGAAAATAAACAATCTGTATAGAGAAAGAATAGTTACAACTTTATAAAGGAGAAGAAGAAAATTCAAAAGATTTTTTAGCCCCAAATAGGAAAGCTTAAGTGAAAATCGTGAGATCTGGAAGTTTGGGTGCATATGGGCTTATGGTCATGTGAGATTTGCTCATAGTGCAACCAATTCAGCTTCTTAAAGTGGAATTGCCTTCTTTGGGACCTTTACGGTCATGACCCCTCATAGCCTTACGATCATGAAGCATTTTGGAAATATTTACTTTAAGGCTTCAAATCTTCACCTCTAACAAAGATCAACTCCTCTTCAATCAAAATCATAAATTAAACACCTAAAAAACACACAAATGAGATAAATGAACCTTAAAACTCAAGGTACTAACGGCTAGCAAGAAAATTAAGTCAACCATTAAATGGTGCATGGACAAAACATTTGTTGGTGTGAAAAAATTTTAAAAGGTAATAATTGCACAAAACAATACCCCTTATAGAAGCATAACTTCTCTTAAGTAATTCATCGAATAGTTTGAATGGCTTTCATATAACTAACTAATTTCATGTTAAATTGGCTTCACACAACATCTAAATTAAACACATAATTGATAACAATGTCAACAACAATCATGTTTGGGCATTCGTAGTTAAACGCATATGAATGTGTGGTAAAGTGGCACCATTGAACAATAAGGCAAATTTGATTTTAAAAGCAAGATATAAAGGATGAAATATGTGTGTAAATTCTCCCAACATTCATTTTGAAGCTCAATCTTACTGACAAAATCAACTACATTACAAGATTTAATGGGATTAGCATGAAAAATTCAATTAGGCATTTTGTCGAACATAGATGTAGTTGGTTAACATCTTTACCATTTATGTATGCATAACCCCCAATGCACTTGCAATCCACAATCTTAAAGCATAATTCATAAACATAAACACAAATAATGGAATGTTATGTATATAATTTGAAGGTAGCAAAAGAATTAGAAACAACAAATATGTATCGAAAAAATAACCACGATAATATTCTTAATTAAACCCCAAAAAACTGAAAATCATCAATTTTGTTAGCAGTAGAACAAGTACAAACATGGGCAAGCACGAAATATAAACAAATAGAGCAAAAGCTAGAAGAAAGTAGTGGAATTTTAACCTAAGCACCCAAAATTAACAACACTAGCTTGGAAATTTCCTATGGAAAATTATTGTAACACTATTAACTAGAAGACACACAAACCAAACAAGCGAAGGGGAAGTTAGAATCAAAGTTTGGGAAGGACAAAAATTGGAGAAAATTTAGTGTGGTGGAGAGAGGAAAAAAGAATTGCAAGTAAAGGTATGAAATAAAAGAAACGGGTATGGTATCACTACCTCATGCTTGTGACCACCTTTGGAAGTCATGTTGTAAAATGCAGTTTTACCACATAAGCATGAGCTTTGTATGCCTCACAGCTGTGACCACCTTTGGCTTAAAAAAATTTCAATGCAAAATTAATGCATTCTCTAAAATTTTGAATTCAACTGTCAATGCCAACTGATAAGTCTAAATCTATGTTACTTTTTGGTTTCTTTTTTCCTTTAGTTTAAGCCTATCTAGTTTACTTTTATTTCCTTTTAAGTTAGTAATAATGGAGTTATAGTATTAAGCTAAATTGTGATGATTTATCCTTATTTTTACAGAAAAGAAGTTTCTCACATAGTTGTCAGGATGGTGTGATAGTCGCAACTAGATAGAATCTGAAAGGAGATTTCACACGGCTGTCAGGATTGTATGACAACCGTGGGGTAGTTTCAACTTTGAAGTAAAATCCGCAGAAGTCATCTCATATGGCTATCAGGAAGTTATGGAGGCCGTGATCTTAGCCAAATAGTATTGATTAACAAAAGGCTCACGACTATTAGGAAGTTGTGACAGCCATGTGATAGTTCAGGTTTTATAGCAGCAAATTTAGTTTTTGGTGGACTTTTATTCTTTTCTTGAAGTTTTACATTCATTGTTTCATTTTTCTCGGTATTTTTTTTCCTTCTTCTTGGGTTTCCTTACAAACCTATTGTAATACCCCTTACCCGTACGTAGTAACCCGTACCGTGGTCCGGCGGGTTTACTATGACGGTCCAAGGTCTTACCGAAATAGTCGCTGTTAAGATACAAAAGTTATGCCAAAAATCATGGTTATAAATCTTATAAAGCTTTATGCCAAAATCTGGGTTATAAAATTTCTTCCATTTTCAATTACACATTTATAGTTAACTATAAATTTATTACATAAGCACGATATGAAATATATTTCTCCAGAACTTATTACAGATAGAACAATTGCAAAGCTCATATTACTTTTACAAAACTTATATTTCAAAATTTTGAAACTTACATACATTTTTAAGACTATACAAATCCTACCCTAAGATCACTTCATAAACTTGCATTGGCCTTGACTGCTACGGATGACCCTCAAAAAGACCCGATCACTTGTACCTACACGGATTCAAAGAAAATCCGTGCTAAGTATAAAGCTTAGTGGGAAATGCATAAATATGGATGACCACTAAGTGTGGCCGTCAAAAAGGTTCAAAGGAATGCACAATATAGAAAAATATAATCATGCGGATTATAATCATTAAGGCACTTTCAAAGAGTTCCTCAAAACATAAACACATACTTCGCATATACATCTATTTAATTAACATATGCTTTAGAAACATCTTAATAAGCAATTAATATCATATCATCCATATTCAATTCAATGTACACACATCGGTCAATTCATGCTTTTATTCACATATCAATGTTAACAGATCACTTACACATTTCATTTTGTTCACTAGTTCACATTCATTCAGGTTTACAAATTTCACTTAACACACCTTGCTTAACAGTTGTCTTATCACATTATTATATCCATTCATAAGAACTTTTAATTCACAATAACAACAATGCATCTTATACATTTCATGAAGTATTATTTTCATAATTCGCATTACTCCATGTCATATTCATATGCATAGTTATGCCTGCAAACTCAATAAAGTGGATAATGGGTAAATGCATAGGTACCCGAAGGTACAATCAAACATTTCTTTTCTTTTAAAAATGCATAGGGATCTTAAATAAGATCCAATCACATAGGGATCGCAAGGATCCAAACGCATAGGGACCTGATCAGGGTCTAGGAAATGCATAAGTTGAAGCAAACAGAACTCTATAGGCATGCTTGTGAAGCAAACAGAACTCTATAGGCATGCTTGTGTATCCACAACGTGACTATTGCAGGCTGTGACTATTGCAGGCTAAGTCTATTACTTTAATTATTGTTTACACGGTAAAGCATATTATATTTTATACGTTGAATCAAATATAAACCATAAGTGAGAAACCATGCAAAGTACAACAAATGACCAGTATTTATAGCAAAAAGGAGGGCCGCATTTGCAACAGAGGCGAAATACACTATATGTCGCGCTCGCGACCTAGAGCTGGATGACCTCTGTAGTGCTCGCGCACAAGGCTACACTCATGACAGAGAACATCTCGGCGAAATCCGCTTTATGGAACTCTCTATCGTGCTCGCGATATAAGTCGTGCTTGCGACAGAGCCGAGCATCACACTCTGCCACTTCCATACAGCCCTCCACAAGCAAAACTTCCCCAAATTCATGCATTTAATCCAAGAACTTCAACACAAACATCTCAGATTAATCAATTATTAAGAATTATTCAGTGTTTAGATAGCCACTTAAAAACCATTAGATATATAAACGATTCATTTCATTTTAAGTTCATATCACACTTAACGAAATCATTTAATTCAACCTTAACATCGTATAACAATTTTAAACCATAAGTAAGCCTACTTGAGGCTTGAATCATTAATAACACAATAAACTTTCTATACATCTACACATACATGCCACATTTATTTTTAATAAGTACCAAGGCATTATCAGAGTTTCAGTCAAAACATCATCTTTTATACGTGAGTCAGTTCTATTATTTGGTTTGGACATGGAGTGGTATTCCAAGCTTCCTACATATCCCAAGGTTGGACATCAGAACCCCATAATTCTATAGGTTCAAAATTCAAATTTGGGTATTTTCGCTTAAAACCTATTAACATATCATGTCATGTCACTTTTGGATTTATTTAGAGATGTTCAACTCATTATGCCTTTAAATACCTTAGTAATTATTCATATTTATAATCTTAATTACTTGTATTCCTAAGTGGTAAGCATTCATTTACTCTTTAGAAGACTCTAACATGGGTCAGATAAGTTTCAGAAAGTTTGAGTGAAGTCCAGGTGTGTTTCGGGGGGAAAAACACACAAAATACACAAATTAGAGGAGGGTAATGGTGGGCAATGATTCATGCCAGCCTTGAAGTCCCAAATAAGAAGAAAAACCCTCATCTAGTATGTTTTATCGCACTCGCGACCAAGGTCACGCTCACGACAGAGACCTCCATCAGGTGTCCTACGAAAAACAGAATAACAGGACAGCTTTTCACCTCAAATTGGCATCGCCTAAAACAAAATCTAAACCTCATTTTTAGGCAAAATGTCCTTCTTAACAAATGATCTCTAGGATATTATATTTCATAAAGAATAAATTTCAGATCATTTGGACAACTAAATCATCAGATATGATAAAAAAACGGAACTGCTCCAATGTCACACCCCATAAGTGGCCTATTTGGAAATCAGTGATTTTAATTGGTCAAATTAGGGCAATTTGGTATTTTATTTGAGGTAAGAGGATTAAATTGCAAGAATCTAATTTAAGTAATTAGATTACAGACTTTTAGGTAGTGAGTAAAAGGTAATTTGACATGGATTATTTTGTTAAAAGAGGATTTAGTGAATGGTGTAATCGTGCATGTGTGCCAGGTGGAATGTGTGTGTGCACGTGGTGAGGGAAAAGGGAAGAATGAGAAAAACTCAGTTGGCTGGAAACAAAGGACTGAAAAGTTTTCTCTCTTCTTGCTCTCTCTCTCTCACGTAAAAACCATATTCTGCTGTTCTTTCTTTTGCATGTGGGTATCCTTCAGTTTTGAGCTTAGGTTGTGAGCTTTAAAGGGATTTCCAGAGGTAAGTGGTTATTGGTTTTCGTGTGGTTCTTATTTCTCATTTGGGTTTATAGAGATTTCATTCTTGGGTTTTGATTGTGGTTTCATCTGTTTGCAAGCTTCTGTGGATAAAAGAAAAGAGAAGGGAAAAGATAAAGTGGTGGACTAAGAGTACAGTGGACATTTTTTTTGGACTTCATTACAGGTTTGGGAGTGTGTCTGCCTTTCTCGTTTTGGATCCTAGTTACTGTTCTAATGTGAATGTTAGTATGTGTATTTGTTTATCAAAATGCATGAGCAATAGATTTATAGGTATGATTAGTAGTGTTAAGGTTCTGTTGCTTTACATGTTTAAATGGAAGTCCAGATACATGTATGTTTTAAAGGAAAGATTCTGGGTTTGTGACTCTCTGTTTAATTACTGTGATGATATGACAATGCGAATAATGTGAGTGAAATTGCTGTAATTGTGCCCAGAAGACTTAAAGGTACGTGTTAGCATAATTTTTGCATGAAAAATGGATTTAGATAAATTGGGATTTGAATGTTGAGTTATACTCTGTTTTTCACGTTTTTCTGGTTTCTGTGTTTTTCTGGAAATTCTGAGAAGTTGAAGAAGGAGAAGAAGCTGTGAGAGGAAGATCACGTGACGTGATGGGGCATCACGCCGTGACCTCCCTCCTTTGGGAAGTCACGTGGCGTGATGAAGCATCACGCCGTGACCTGCCTCTCTTGGCGAAGTCGCGACGTGATGGAGCATCACGCCTCGCGACCTCGCCTGCCTCCCTGTGTGTCACGAGATCGTGACTTTTCTTCCTCTCCTCTCAGGCATCACGAGACGTGACTGATGGTCACGCCGTGACTGCCTTGTTCTTCGGCATGGCGCTTGCGAGAAACCAGCATCACGAGACGTGACTGGTGGTCACGCCGTGACCAGCCTTCCCTGCTGCCTTATTTTCTAAAAACATGATTTTAACTTCTGATTTCAAGGGTTTTTGCATTACATGACAAAAGTTTGGGTTTAAAATCTGAATTGTAACTAATAATTGTTTAATATTGAGTTGTATACTTAATTAAATAATTAATGTACATAATTTACTAGTTTATATTTTACATGAACATAAATTAACTTAAATGCGAATTATTTATACTTCTGCCTCCAATAATTGATACTGGATATAATTGAATGTTTCTAATTTTGATTTAGACACATGTACACATGAAATATGTATTTGCATTTGGTGTATTTAATACTGATATTGGTGTTTGAACTGTTGAATTGAGTTTTAAGCCTGAATAGTCATGGTAGTGGATAAGTAAGCGCTTACTTAGGTCAGTGTGTGTGTGCAGCTGCTATATGATAAAACGTTATACTTGGGTCCGTTTGGATTCTTGTTTCGATCCTGTATGGGTCTATATGGATTTAAATGCGAGACTTCGGTCTCTATATGAAAAGTACATGTTTGAGACTCATGTCTCTATATGCTTGGGATACTGTGTTCTATCAGTATCCAATTGACCGCATCCACTTCTAGAAAGTATTTTAGACTAATCAGGCTATATGTTTAAATGTGTTGCATATGTTGAAATGCATTATTGACATGATTACATGTATATGATGTATATGAATTCTTGCATAGCTTTATATGCACCTCGAATCGGTATACTTAGAATGATAAGAATTATAAATTGAATACTTGATTGCTTGTTCTGTATATATATTTATGCATGTCAAATAAGAAATTTAGAGACATGTTTACATGTGATTTGATGCCTTTGCTTTTGAATCATTAGTTTATTATTGTATAAATATTGTATATGTATATTGTATGTCTGTTTTGCTTCTCCCCACTAAGCGTTATCGCTTAGCACGGGCTCTTTTCCCGTGCAGGTGGCGATTTTGGATAGGAGTCAGATATCTGCAGGTCGGCCACTAGGAGTCTTTTTGGATGAAGTTGTTATATTTTTGATGTCTTCCGCTGTAATTTTTGTATATGGCTTGTGTATAGCAAAGTAAATCTTTTGTAAAGGAACAAATATTATTTTTGTATATGTATTTGCTTACGAGCCTCTTTTTGTAAAACGATATTGATATATGTTATATGTAAACAGGTTTTATTATTAAATGATTAAAAGTTTCTTTATATCTCATTTGGTTTCTGTTTATATATGTATATATGGATTTGATTATATGTGTTCGCCCGCGTGGCACTCCGGCATCCTTCCAACGGGGATGGCGGGGTGTTACATCCAATGAACCGGCTAAAGTATAGACACCTTCGTTTTGGCCAATTTTGTAGCACTTAGAGCTATAATTAGCTTATGGCTATTTCTAAGAAATTTTTAGGTTTGTGTCTTAGCTTTCTAAGAAATTTTTAGGTTTGTGTCTTAGCTTTCCAACGACACTAGTTTTATACAATTTGGAGTTCTAAAACTCTAGTTACAGTCTAATAACCGAAGAGGGGTCAAGTGTTCCAACATAGTTTTTCACCAAATCCTATTCACATGTACTTTTTTAACAATTTAAATCCAACACTCACTACCATCATCATAAATCAATATAAATGCATTTAAATCAACTTATACTACATATCGATTCATCCAAAAACTCATACATAAAAAAAGGAGTTTCCAAACCTCTTGAAGACACCCAATCACTTTCTTTCACTTCATTTTCACTTTTCATCTCTTCTTCTCTTCCTTGCTTTACATCCACCATCATATCCATCAAAGCCCCTCATCCAAAACACATTTAAATTACTAACTTAAAATTCATAAACAATAAAGAAGAAGATAATAAGAAAAAGGTTTAATCCTTACTTTAGCTTATACAATTTCCCTTTTTATCTAGCTCAAACTATGGAAATCTCCAAATCAAAATCTGTATTTTTAAGTCTTAAAGAGAGGAAGTGAGAGAGAGGAAATAACGTTGGAAAAGGAAGAAGAAGACTTCAAATTTCTGCCCTTCAAACCGTCCCTCTCTCCTCAATTCTTCACTTATCCATAAATGCAAGGTGTTACTTTACTATTGGTCCATTTTAGATTTTTATGTCAAACTTCCTTTTCAATCCTTCAACTCTTATTTCTTCTTGCATTTGGCATATAACTTTTCTATTTAAAACATTAGCCCACATAATTAACCAATTCCACCGATTTAGTCCATAATATGAAACACCCGAATTACCCTCAGTCTTTTTAATTCATACCAAACACGTCCTCAACTACATTTAACAATTTTAATCCATCAATTACACATTTTTAGTCACCAAAATAATTCTTTTGATGCCATTCAGGGCATAACGACCTAATTGTCCAATTTACCGAAACTTGTCGAAACTTTTGAATTAATGACGGTTTTGTCCTTTTCGACACTTCTGTCACTACATCAAACACATTTGATTTCCGCTTCACCCTAAACATGCCTTAATACGGTTAGGGTGCATTTTGGGTCCTTACACCTATTAAATTTTTGTAAGGATTTTAATAAAATAGTTTTAGATATTTCATTTTGTTTATAGATTTTAGGGTCTTGCTTTAAAACTCTAAATTTGCTCTTTGCTTTGGAGAGGAGATTTATGGGTCATTGAAGATATAAAGTTTCTGAAGATTTCCATGAGTATCTTAATCTCTACCACCTTTTATTTCTTATTTCTTAACATGACTAGTGAGTAATCTTTCTTTTGCTAAGGGATCTTTGAATCCTTTTATTTTCATGTAAAGACTCTCAGTGTAATGCCCATTCCTGACCACTCGCTTAGCTTCGCTAAGGCAGTTGAGGATAGTCGTCACACACCACATTACACAGACACATCACATAGCATAAACACATGCAAATTCCTGAATTAATAAATTTCTTTCAAACACGCACCGGAATCATTTATCATATCGCATACTTATACATGCTTTCAACTTATTTTACATATTAAGTTTAGTTGTTACATTATCTCTTTACATGCCAAAAACCATCCTTTACATAATATCGAATACAAAACACTAAAACCTACACTAAGCAATAAATCTTAGTGTGTTGACCAAAAGTGATGCGGGACTGTCTTTTAAGTTCGCTTTGCTTCAGAACCTACACGGATTAGAAAAACCATGCTAATCGATAACACTTAGTGGGGAAACAACATACAATATACAATATTCACATATATAATGTGCTTTGAGCAATAAGAGGTACATACTTAATAATCATGCCTCGTCAAATACATACTTTATAAACATAGCATTAAGTAGATCTCAATATACATATTGCATCATTAGTAAATCATGATCAGTTATAACAGCTTCGCAAAACAATCTTATAATGCATCACATTCACATTCTTTTATTGCATACAATTCACATTGTCCAATATTATTTAATCATTCATTAATTGCCTTGCCTGCAACTCAAAGAAGCGGATAACGGGTATCGCATCAGTACTCAAGAGTACCATAATCACTTTTGTATCCTAGGATACACACTTTTACATCAGTACCTGTAGGTATAGAAATATTAAGTAATATATATAAATAAGCGCTTTAATGAATCCAAGAAGGATTCAAAATGCACTAGGGATTCCAAAAGGAATAAAATGCTTCGGCTGCAGCACTTAGACCCTATAGGCATGTCTATCTATCCATTACTCGACTTGTAGGCTAAATTATTTATCCAATTATTGTTCAATTACTTGCATATACAACATCATTTAATCTCAATAGGCAATATCAAATCACTTAGTAACTTACTGCTTATTACATAATCCACACATCATCACACACGTATTCACATCATATAAAACATTTATAATTTTTATATGCTTAATCATACATTAGTCAAACACATTCACTCAACCAAAATAGGTCAACTATAAAGTCTTCATAATGCATAGGTGTGTCGCGCTCAAGACAGATTCAAACATTCCCTTCTGTCATGCCCGCGACAGAACCAACTGATCACTTTTGTCGCACTGGCGGCAATACCCGTGCCCGCGATAGAACTCAGCTTAACATCTTTCCCCATCAGAGCATTCTATTGTGCCCGCGATAGAACCTGAACTACATGTTCAAAGCTCCAATCCACAAACCTCTTTCTCATACACTTTGCCAAAACCACATTAATGACTTCCAAAACTCATCCTAACATCATCCTCTGCCATCAAGGCCTTCTAACCAATTATTTATCTATATGTTAAGTCTATAATGGCACAATTCTCATTATTTTTGGTCTTAAGATTAAGGAGTTATGGCTAATAGAACACCTCTTGCTCCAAAGGCACTCCTACAGGATTTAACTACACTTATAAGGCATTATTGAAGACCTTAGAGTCCTCAATTCAGCATGAACATTTCTAACACATTTATAGGCACATCTCTTAAGAACCTAATCCTTTAGTTTCATTCATTTTAGAGTTATAAAATTGAAGTTATAACTCAAACAATTCCTGTAGGTCACTTTACCCTACAAGACTAGTTTTACCATTTCAAGCTAATCAAACTTGAACTCACTAATTTGGATTATCCAATACTCCAAACTCATACAAAACTACCCTGACATACACATAAGCACCTCGGTATGAACAATATCTCATTAAGCAATAATCATTCGCAATTTGCATGGCATGAGTTGAGGTGGCAAAAGTAGAAAGTGACACCCAGAATCCACTTAGCTTAATTTAATCTCCATTAACTCTTAATTAATCCTACTTAAACTTAATCTATCCTAAACTTAGGATTTTTAAACCATTCTTATGATAGATCTTAAGCTGACTCGGAATGGGAAGTTTTAAGATTTAGAATAGTTTTTTCGAAAAGGAAACTTGGGTATTTGGGTTTTCCATAGTTGGGTTATTTGTGTTTGGTTGGAGTCTTTGGCATGAGAATAGGGGGAGGATAATTTCTCCCTTAGCATCTAGAGAGGATAAGTTCTCCCTTAGCATAATTTTTTTGATTTAATTCATATTATCTTTGATCTTATTTTACTGCATAATTTGTGACAATATTTTAATTATTTTTATTGCTTATTCTATAGTGTTTATTTACTTAGTTTAATTCAATTTGTTATTTTATGTTTTTTTTAACTCAATCCAACATTTTCCAACAAAACGATTACCTAAATAACATTTAATCTTCATACAAAATCTTGAGATTCCATTCCCCTCAGTATGATACTTTAATTAACCATTTACCCCCTTTATTACTTGTCGATATAGTAGACACTGATCAAATTTTTGGCACCATTATCGGGGATTGGCGTATTTGATTGATTCTTGTGTGTTGATTTACTATGAGTTTTATTTATTTATTTTTGTTTTTTATTCTTTTTCAGGTGTCAAAAGTGCAGGAACAAATTGAATTTGGATCAATTAGCACCGTTTGATCTTGAAATCAAGAGGACTTTGCGTCTAAGGAGGAGACAACAAAGAGCAAATATGGATCCACCTAGGGACCCACCTTTTGAGAATGAACAACCACTTGGGGTACAAAGAAATCCAAATCAGATGAGAGACGGTTAAAGGAATGTTTTCCCACCAATAATAATTAGGGATTATGCTACTCCAAGGTGGAATAAGGAGTATAGGACTATTTTGCTTCCTCAAGTAAATAATTTTGAGTTAAAGCAAGTAGTAATCACCATGGTGCAATAGAATCAATTTTCAGGTTCTGAAATTGAGGACCCTACACAACATTTGGATATATTTTTGGAGATTAGACAAACAGTACAAATACTGAGTGTAACACCCCCATATACCCTACGAGGAACTAGGTATGCTACACTGGACTCATAACATATTATGAGATAAGTTTAACTGTTTATTATGTACCATTCTATTCAAATCTTAACTTACAAGCTCATAATTTTCATGGCGATTTATTTTATTCATTTACCCGTACAAGTTAAATTATGCATTTATATTTACTTGCAATGTATTTAGAGTTTGAAATCTATTATTACATGAAAAGTGTCATTATACATATTATTCTTATATTATTTTGTAAGAATCCAATTTTATTTTAAAGGTTAAATCTTATATATTACACTATTTCAATATATCCATCTTACATAAGTCATTTTGTATATTTATAATAATTGTACATTCCTACTTGATTATTTATACAAATTACTATACTTTAACATTCCCAAAGTATAGTTAAGCAAAATCTTATGTCGGGCTTCATTCATAATGCTACATAAAACTTTGATGTACATATTAGTTCACTATGATTTGGTTTGGACTTGGAATGACATTCCAAGCTTCCTACATATCACAAAATTTTGGGAATCAGAATCATGTAGTTCTACATGCATTAATACACAGTGTAAAGACTTATACATATAGTCAATTTTATGCATAGAATAGTTTCAATATCATATAAATACAATTAAAGCACACTTTTCATATGGGATACATTTATATATACCTGTATACTTGCATTCATGTATGGTGATTATATTGCACATATCATTTGCTTTCAAGTAAATAATTATATACACATAAACATTAATTAATCATACAAGAATCACAATACGGTAAATGCTTTATCAAGATGTTCCGATAGTAATTGGGATTCATTTAATGGTGACAAGTATGAGTACATGTAACACCCTCTAACCACATGTAGAGCTTTACCACGATGGCTATGGAGTGTCACAACACAATTACATGCACACAAACCAATTTTCACATAAAACTCATGATTAATAAATTTTGTTAAAACAATATTAGATTACATTCCAAGAAAATCCATGCATTAATTACAAAACATTTATAATCTTACTTCAATTTACGTTTTACATATTACAACTTCCTTAATATGAAACTTTGGTTCACTTATATATATATCAATTTATAATTACACAATTTATACTATTACAAAAGAACCTATAAAAACAGCGGACCCTATTGTGTTGGCCGTTGACGATGCAAGACTGTCTTTCAAAACGCTTATCTTCGAAAACCTACATGGATAAAACATCCATGCTAAGCAATAATGCTTAGTGGGGAACAACATTCTATACTCATACATAATAGTCATTAAATCAAATCATGAACATGCCTTGCATAAACACATACATATGGTATATCATTTATCATATCAAAGAGATCATATATCATCATATATATATATACATCACAAACTCACGGTTTGATATTATATAACTCTCACATCATGCACAAATTCACATTGCTATGTTCACAACACATCATTTGTTCTTTACCTTGCTTCTCTAATCTTAGAATTTGATATCGGAATAACACTGTGGTACATAAAAGTACCACTTTCGCATTTGTATTTGAATATACACACTTTATGAATCCAAATAGGATTCCATACACATTGGAGATGTGAGTTCATCAATGAAATTCTCATTTTCATGGAACATAAATGCAATTCAAATTAACCATTAACATCATACAACAAGTAATTATCAATATCACTTAAGTCATTTATAGTTCCTTCCTTTATACCCTTAATTCACATACATCACCATCCACTTAAATATTCTTCTGATTATTCACTGTATATTAGCAAGCATTCCATATATATGGAACACATTTAAATATTCATATGATAAAGCAATTATTAGAACATGTACATAGGTATATATCATCATCAGGTTGTGATCACAAATTCATATAACACATAAGTTTACATTCATTCACTTATTTGTTAGTTATTTCATAACTTGCCTGCGCTTCCATAGTTGTGCATAACGGGATAATCACTCTGGTATCCGTAGATACCTTTATAGCACATTAATATCCGTAGATACTTTTATAGCACATTAGTATCCATAGATACTTTTATATATAGTCACACACAATAACTTTTGGGATCCAATCAGGAATACCCATGACCCAAATATGGTTGACAAATTAGAAAGCGCTTCGGCTGTAACACTTTTGACCCTATAGGCATGCCTATCTATCCACTACTCGACTTGCAGGCTAAATTTTTAGTTCCAATTAATATTTACTAATTCACATTGTAAAACATCCAATTATTCACATGAGACAATTTAGTATTATTGATATCATTCACACCTTAAATGGTTCATCAACAACCCATGCTTCATTATTTATATATATTCACATAGATCAATGCATTTATAGTTTTCATATGCATAATCAAATATAATCCAACATCATCAACCACAAAAAATAGGACATTTAGAAAAATGTTCCCAACTTGAGACTCTATCGCGCTCGCGATAGACCTTGACGATCTATTTTGTCGCGCTCGCAGCATAAGTCATGCATATGATAGAACCAATGTGATGCGCGAGAACCCTAACTCGGCATCCGGGTCATTCTCGAATGTCCGCTTTTAGGGCTCGAGACTAGATGGAGGTTCATTAAAACTCGTGAAAGCTATTGGCAATCAACCTACTAGGGCATCTATTGGGTATCATACGGTAGGTATCATGGAGTCACCACCCAATAAAACATTGGGAAATGAATTCTAACCTTATGAGGCTAAAACTAGAGAGAGTTCGGGACCTCACTCTTATTTATACCTTTGGTTAATGTTATATGACTGAGTTTATAGAGTTAATTATTTTATCTCTCTTCTCACATGATCATGCAATAACATTAAAACACATTTCAAGCATTTTTCGGAAAGCAGTAAAGAAAGCAATAAAGAAAGCAATATGAAAAATATGGGACAGAACAATCCCCCAAAATAATAAAAGCATAAACAAATAAAATTGCCCCAAAATTAATTACAAGGGCCCAGAATAAATAATACACAAAAAGAATAAAATAAAATACATCATACATAAATCAGGACATTTACTAGATTTTAGGAACATTGGTTCCTTTGAGTTAACTTAAAATTTGGGAGTTATCTTTAGGCATTTATGGAGAAAACAAGAATGAGTGATCCCATTTTATGAAAATTAACTCTCTTTGAAAGTGAAGGTTTATTGGTTAAAACTAGGACATTGGTCCTATTTTATTAATAAAATTTCCAATTTTTATTATTGTCAAAAATCATGAATTTCTCTTAAAATAAACGCGTTCAAAATACCATTTTGCATACAACACAACAAAATAATAAAATAAGGAAAATAAGGAAATTAAAATGCAAACCAAACTTGAAGGCTTCTAATCCCTTGATTCTCCAACTCGCACAGGAATGTCACTCAAAGCGAAACAAAAAAGTTTAGTGGACAACAAAAACAAGAATAAAAATAATGTTAGTAAATTAGATCAAATGAATAAAATATGATATAATAAAAATAAACAATTAAATGGAATATATGCAGTAAATAATTTTAATTAAGAAAGAAAATTTTTATGATTACTAGAAAAATAATGTTTGATGGAAAATAGGAAATCAATAGAATGGGTTAATGAACAAAATAAAATCAAGTGGAAAATAAATTACTGTATATTTTACAGACCTAAATTAGATTGCATGTGTCATGCAAATAAATAAATTAAATTACCTTAAGTTCGTGTTAATTACAAACAAACAACAACGCACATAAATCAATAATAATCTACAAAAATTTACAGTGGAGAAAATAGTTGAACGGCAGAAAATAAGAAAAGCAAAAGAATTGGCTCAAGCCCGTATATTTTACCCTCCGATTTGATTGGGGCTATAAAAGATGAATGAATTGATTGATTTCTTGTCGACGGTTTAAAAATGAACTAAGAAAGTTTGATCTATCCCCAAAAATCAAAGTTAAAAACTGTTGTTTCTTTGAAAAAAAATGATGAAAAATTGATTCTTAAATACAAAGAATTAATTTCTTTGGCTCAAGAACCATTAGAATTTTTTAAGAAAACTAAGAAAATCTTTTCTCTTTTTCTCAGAGTTTTTTGGTCACCGTTCTAAATGCTTTGCCCACCTTTCAAGGTGTTTAACTTTTCTTTTTATATGATTCTTGTAAAAATTATGTTTTTAGGAGTTTTAATCCTATTAAAATTCCTCATTATCCTTTTAGAAATCCAGTTTTATCCTATTAAAAATCAGAAAAGAATTTGAATTTAATTAAAACTGAAATATAGTGAAAAAAATCAGGAAAATAGAGTCCGCACGAGGTGCGACCTCGCCCAAGGCGCGTGGCACCTCATGGGCTTGTGCGCGAGCGCTGTGCCTCGTGCACGCAGCCCGCAGGCGCTGTGCCTCATATGACCTACCAGCAGGCACCCCGCTTCGAGCACACTGTGCAGGCCGCGCGATGACATACCAACAAAAAACCTTCGAAAATCAAAATAAAAAATATTTTTTTTATTTAAAAAGAAAGTTTCGACAAGGAAATCATCACTTCTAACTTTTTTACCTAGGAGCACGCATCATTTTCATCACTGGGTAACCTTAGTCTGGGTTGCCTCAGGACCCGGTGTCTACAGTTGCCCCCAGTTTTGGGGAACGTAGTACATGGGTGCCTAGGTGAGCTAAAACTCAAAGAAAGAAGGAAGAGACGCGTACCTGAGGCAGTTGTCTTTCCGGTCTGAATGAAGTTGTTGCTGGTAGTTACCATCAATTTGTCGACGTGTTGACCTTGTTGCTTTGGCATTTAACTTGTGCAGTGTGTAGCCTGTTGGTGTGGTGTCTAACCTCCTCCATTGTTGCATCAAACCTGTGTGGTGTCTACCCCAGCCGTGTCGATATCTAACCTGTTGGTATGGTGTCTAACCTCCTCTGTTACAGCATCTAACCTGTGCGGTGTCTAGCCTCAGCCATATCGGTATCTAACCTTGTGGTGCGATGTCTAACCTCATCCGTTGTGGCATCTAACCTATGCGGTGTATAGCCCCAGCCGTGTAGGTACCTAACCTGTTGATGCAGTGTCTAACCTCCTCCGTTATAGCATCTAACTTGTACGGTGTATAGCCCTAGCCGTGTCAGTATCTAACCTATTGATGTGGTGTCTAACCTCCTCCGTAGCGGCATCTAACCTATGCGATGTGTAGCCCCAGCCGTGTTGGTATCTAACCTGTTGATGCGGTGTCGGTATCTAACCTGTTGATGCGGTGTCTAACCTCCTCCATTGCGGCATCTAACCTGTGTGGTGCATAGCCCCAGCTATGTTAGTATCTAACCTGTTGATGCGGTGTCTAACCTCCTCCATTGGGCATCTAACCTGTGCGGTGTCTAGCCCCAGCCGTGTTGGTATCTAACCTCCTCCGTTGCGGCATCTAACCTATACGATGTCTAGCCCCAGCCGTGTCAATATCTAACCTATAGATTTGGTAGTGCCGTGGTCATGCTAACCTTCTGTACAATGGTAGTGCCGCCATCATGCTAACCTTTCTGAGGTTTGAAGTGGTCTTTGGTTGATTTGCCTCTTAAGAGGACTTAAAAGGATTTGCCTCTTAAGGGGACTTTGAGGGATTTGCCTCTTAAGAGGACTTTAAAGGGTTTGCTTCTTAAGAGGACTTGGATCTGAACCTATGTAGACTTCATCTCAGTTTGATTGTCAAGCACGGGTGAGTGCCTATATTATATTGAAGTTGTCCCCGACCCGCTTCCGTGCGTGTGGTCTTTATCTGGATTTTTCCCGCAAAGTTATGTGCACAGGAATATGTACAAAAAATCGTTGTACAGGTGAAAAGTAATATGCAAAAGATTGTACATGCGGGATGCAATGCAAAAATAGATAGACCATATTCTAGGTGGTTAAGCGATTCGTTGAAGGTGCTGCCCATACTATCTGATGCCCCCAAGGATCTGGAAGAGTATCATCCTAGCTTAAGATCTCTGACCCATTATCTTTTTAGAGAGAACCGACCCGTGTGCATCTTTGCCTCCTGGTCAGTGAACATTTTGCCCCCTGCTATGAGCCTACAGCATTTTTCCTGGAGAAAAGTTATCCGAAGTAATGCTGTCTTATCACTCCGGGTATCAAAAGTCATTATTTTAAAGGTAGTGCGTCCCTTGTGAATTTTCACACTAGTTTTTTTTTTTTTGCGAAAAATGCGTCCCTTTGGGGATTTTCATATAGCCCTATGCCTAACTTTTGCCTGGAATGGACCCAACCCAATCCAGTGGCTTTTATTCATTTTATATTTTTTGTAGGACAGACTGCCTGTTTCTAGGTTTTCACCCTGCCATTTGGCCTAACTTTTACTTAGAGAGCCAGTAATGGTTTTTATCTCTAACGGCCTTTTTTTAAAAAAAAAAAAATTCTCCTGTCTTTTAGATATGGCTACAAGAGAAGCCAAAGCTACTATCAGAGCCCCCTCCTAGGATAATTGGCAGTTATTCACTCAAGCATTTTCTCCTTAGGCTGCAGTTGCATTCCTTTGCTTTCCTCGATGAAGGTATTGCTAGATTGAGAGAAGTGGCGGATGAGGATTAGCTTCATGTGTCCCTTTGCTTCCCCTTTCTGTTATGACTCTAGATGGTTCTCTAGGACGTGTCCCGTTGTGTTGATTTCGTGAGGCTTCCTTTTATATTACCGCCCGTTGTGCTTGATAGTTCGTAGGGATTCAAGATTTAGTGAGGCATCCCCTATCTTTCCAAGGTCTTCACCTTCACATACCAAAACCTCTGGACACAGCTACTTGTAAAGACTGTTACACCATAAATTGGAGATCACACCTTTTGGTTCGTATGAAGGCCTACAAGAGATGGGTGCTTAGTCCCGTAGTTAATAACATGACCCATCAACTTAGGCATCTGACTGACGAGAGCGGTGGCAAGGCGTAACTTGTTAGATTTCATACATCCAATAATGAACAATGTTTCTCTTTTTATAAAAGGACTGGACAATAATGAACACATGAGTTTGAACTGCCTTTGTTTTATGTATTTGCAATGATTGTGTACATTTCAATATGATTTCTCTATACACGATCATCATTTAACATCGATTCAAAATGCAAAACTATATCTAATCTCAGAGTAGATCTTGTAAGCATCAAACTCCTGTCTCCAATCAGCCCTCTCGAGTTTCTTGATTGGACATTTTCTCTCAAGCCTCTAATTTTTGCCCAGGGTGCCTTTTTTCAATTTTCACCCTGATGAGGCACCCATTTTTAGCAAGGCTGCCTTTTTTCATTTTTCGACCCGCGGGACTTCTATTCTCTTCTTTTGATTTTTAGTCTTTTGCCATAAAACTTCTTAAGCCTGTTGACTGGTTCCTTGCATTCATTCCCATCACTATCTATTAGAATCACTGCTCCCTTAGATAAGAGCTTCTTAAGAACAAATAAACCTTCCCATGTTGGCCTGAATTTATCTCGTATGTCCGGAATATCTAGTCACATTTTCTTGAAGACTGAAACTCCCTCTTTCAGCGTTTGCCTTCTGACTTTCTTCTCGAATGACCAAGCAAGCCTTTTTTAATGAACTTAGTTGTGGTAGTAAGTTTGCAACCTATTCTCATTTAACATATTCACCCGCTGCAATTTTTGCTGTCCCAATTATTTTTTAGAATTTGGGCTTCTATGACTACCTTTAAAGACTTGAGCTCAACTTCAACCGACGATACTGCCTATGTCCCATATGATAAAGGGATAGGGCATGGCTCCTGTAGAAGTTCTGATAGTGGTTATATAGCCAACTTTTCATCCTAATCCTTATAGTTTTGAACCATCTTGACCAAGATCTTCCAGACATTCTTGCTAGCCGCCTTGATCACCCTATTAGCTTGAAGGCAATATGAAGAAGACTTGTAATGCTTAAAGCCATACCTTTGGAGTATCTTCCTGGTTTCAGCCATAAATTGCCTCTATTATCAGACACAACATAATGTGGAAGACCGTATCAAATTCTCTCAGTGAACTTGGCCATGTCTACATATCAATTTTTCATACATTTTTTTTGAATAGGCTTGGTTGAACTCTTGCTACTTTTTCACTCTTCTCGACTATCGAGACGATACTGATCAACCAAGTCGGGTGTTAAATTTCAATAAGAAATTTGGCCTTGATTTATTTATGAACCTCTTCTTTAACCTTTTATGCCTTTTCTGGCCTGAATCATCTGGACTTCTGCTTGACTGGTTTATGATCGGGGTATGTCGGGATAGCGTCTTCACGATCATCTCCTGGCATGTCTTTGTATATCCAGGCAAAGACTTTTTTTTTTTCTTTCTTTTTCTCAAATTGCAATCTCTCTTCAGGAGTTACATTAGATGCTATCAAGATTTTCTTTGGATTTTCTAAAGTTCTGAGATTAAATAGTGTAACAATCCGAAAAGTACCCTAGAAGGATTTGTGCACATTAAGGATAAGTGGTGACCAAAGTTGTGCAAGTTAAAGTGTTAGGAATGCTAAATGGATAATTTAAGAATTAATGTCAAAGTTTCGGTAAGTGCGGCCAATAGTAAATTATGAAGTGTGGAATTAGGATTTGATTGAAAGAATAGAGATTAATTGTATGGGCCAATGTAAAGATTTATAAAGTTATAAGTTAAGTGCAGAAGAATTAAGAGTGGAAGGATTGAAAGAGAAATTTGACATAAATATCAAGATTGGACCAAAAGCAAGGTGACATGTGGCAAGAAATTAGGGGGAGTATAAAAGAAGAGAGAGGAGGAGAGAGAGAGAGAGCAAAAAATTTGCTCTCCCCTCTCTTGTTCCCACGTTTCCCTCTTCCTCTTCTTCTTCTTCTTCTTCTTCTTCTTCTTTCTCTTGCTTCAATGTTATTTTCTCTCTCTTAGATCAAGCCCCAAGATTTAGATGATGAAAGTTGTTAGTTCAAGTGATTTAAGTGAAGATTGTTAAGGTAAGGTGGATTATAAGCTTTGGTTTTTCTTTTGTTTCTTCTTGATTAGGTTTTGATCTAGATTTGTGTTTTGTGTTTGCGTGTGTGTGACTGATGAGGATTTTGGATGAGAAAGACCTTGGATGAGTTTGGGAGCAAGAATGATCAACCAAGGAAGCTAATAGGAGCAAAGGAATTATGGTTTGGGAAATTTATGAGTTTATGCAGTAAATTTCTAGTTTTATTAATTGGGGATTTTTGATGATGTTAATAGCATGATTTAATTGTGTTTAATGGTATAAAAGTTGGGTTTTG
This sequence comes from Excoecaria cochinchinensis, assembly GCA_947683425.1. NCBI lineage: Eukaryota > Viridiplantae > Streptophyta > Magnoliopsida > Malpighiales > Euphorbiaceae > Excoecaria > Excoecaria cochinchinensis. The sequence goes on along the minus strand of CANTUQ010000132.1, from coordinate 2,643,137 downwards.
TGTTAATTATGAGGTTTTGATTGAACGATTTAGGTTGTGTTGAAATTTAATTTGAATGGGAGTTTTGGGCATGATTTTAGAAGTAAAGGATTTCTGCAAAATTCTGGAGACTGGAAAAACATGACTCTATCGCGAGCACGACCTTGTCGTGAGCATGACAGAGCTAGCGATTCTAGCATCTCGTAGGCAGCTGAGCTCTTAGCTCTCAGTGGAGGACCTGTCCGAGTCGTGACAATCTTCACGACTCGACATGGTTTTGGCTGTCACAAGTAGTGATGAGGGAGCACGAGTTATGACAATAAGCTACTATCACGAGTCGTGTAATGGAGCACGACTCGTGATAGCTTCCTCTCCTCCATTTGCCTGCCCTTTGTTCTTTGATATGTTGTCTCAATGATATGTAAGATGAGATTTGCCTTCACGAGTCATGACATTGAGCACGAGTCGTGACAGCTCACTTGGGACATTTCTATTGCGAGCGCGACAGACCTTTTTGCCTAAAAATGTTTTTGCTAAGTTACTATTTGCATGGTTTCTCACTCGTGTTACGCAAATATGACTTTAAATAGAAATTATTCAAATGTTCTTAATTGTGGTAATAATTAAAATGTGTGGGAATTTTATCTATTACTATTATTTGAATATATATGTATAAGGTAATGCAAACTAATTTATTAAATTTAAATGAGTGCATGATACCTAATACCGTGAATATGTTTAATATGTTACATGAATCTTTCGACCCATGAAAGAATGCATGATTTAGCTTGAATATAACACGTATGATCAGTGCAAATTGATGAGCAAATATATGAATGCATGTGCCTATATGGAAATAAAAGAATGTTATAAGTATTATATGACAAAGCTAAAATGTATAGCCTATGTGAGACAATCTGTGGATAGATAGGCATGCCTATAGAGTTCTGATAGCTGCAGCCCCTAGCCCCTTTGTTCTTGACCCTGACCAGGTCCCCGTTTGGATCCTCGCGATCCTCAATGTGTACGGATCTTGTTTAAGATTCCCCAATGTGAGAACGTTTTGATGAGAACATAAAGATGTTGCTTTTCGATTGTACCCCTGTGTACCCCAATGTGTTCTGTTCACTCGTTTATCCACCCCTTTGACTTAGCAGGCAATTAAAGAGTAAAAGAATGTGAACAAAGTGATAAGTTCTTTGATGAATTGCAAAAAGACATGTGAATAAGCAATGAATGTGTGTGTTGATATATATATATATATCCTTTGAACTTGTGCTTTACGCACTTATATGTTTTGGATCCTTGATGGACACTAATGTGAAATTGTGTGGTATCTATGGGTACCTAAATGCTTTTGTATCTGAAGCTAATGACAGTTAAATAAAAAGAGATATAGCAAATAATGTTTATTCAATTAGGCGTCTATGAATGAATACTGACTGCCTGAGAATTTGTATGTGGAAATGCATGTCATTAATCTGTCCAAAAGTTATGAGTATGATTGCCTATATGAATTCTTTGTAAATGAATTTTTTGAATGCATATATATATATATAGTCATTTATATGTTTAATATGAGAATACAGGTATGTTGTATGTTATCTGCCTTCTGGACCTTAGCCGAGGTAACTACTGTAAGTATATTGTTAAGGAATTTATGCACATTATTTGTGGGTACTTAGTGAATACGGTAATTACATGTCGATTAGTAAGTAAGGGAAATAAAGTGGTAAGCATGATATAAATAACTAGATTTATGGAATCAGTTCGGATTAATTCTGGAACATGTGTGTATAAGGTTTTCTGTAGAACTACGTGGTTCTGATTCCCAATAATAGGGATACGTAGGAAGCTTGGCATAATTATTTCGAGCCCGAACCAAATCTGAGAATTGAAGTGTTTTGGTTTTCAACAATGTAATGGATAAAACAAATGAAATGTTTTTACTTAAGTATCGATTCTGTAATCTGTATGATTTTGGAAATATTATAATAACGGGAATTTCTAAGTCTTTTTACTTTGTCAAGAAAATGTATTTTGGTAGTATATGATGTATAATTATCTCTAAGATTAATTAATCGAATTAGGTAAACGAAGAGTATGTATAATGCATTTGTGATTAAAAAGTAACAAAGTGTTTTCCGGTTATGGCGTACGAGATGTATATGCGTAGGAAATTGCTAATGTTTGCATATGAAAATGATGATGTGAATATGTGCTAACTCTATGCTTGCGTATATGTTGCTTCTACATGTATTCGTTTCATCAACTACTGTGAGTGGCTGGTTATTATATGTTTATCCCTGCTAAGTGTTATCGCTTAGCACTATTGTTTATCCGTGCAGGTTAGAAGAATGAAGTCTGGTTCGAGCGGTCCGCTGTAATTTTGGCCAACGAGTCGGTAGAAGTTTCATAGGAAGTTGTTTTTGATTTTTGGGATGTAATTAAGTTTTGTTTATGTGGCATTTATATTGTATTGTAATTTTCTCTAGTGCGAATAATAATGTGTTGGTGATATAAGTTTAGGTTGTGTATGTCTTTGAGGCTCTGATTCTAGAAATTTTATTATTCTGTTTTCTGTTATGGCTAAAAGTGTCACATCCCAAATATGGCCTAGTAGAAATTGCATGTGTAATTGGATTATTAAAAAGGGTATTTTGGTAATTGACAAATGAATTGGGATTTATGTTAGGAATTATAAGAATTAGTTGAGGGTAAGATGGTATTTGTGTGTTACTAGAAGACAAGAGAGCAAGAAAGTTAAAGGAAGAAAATGAGGTCCAATGAATGAGTGACATGTGGATGGGTTGTTGGGTGCATTCATGGAGATTTGAAAGGAGTAGAGAGAGGGAAGGCTAGAAATCTTAGCTTCCTGTGGAAGCTATCTGGTTGTGCCCCTCTCCCTTTCCTATCACGTTCACTTGCTCTCTTTCTCTTCTCCATTTCTGCTCTCAAGTCTTGCATGTGCTGTTCTTCAATCTTTGAGTTAGGGTTTGAGATTTGAAGAGTTCCAAGAGGTAAGTGGCTGTGTTATTTGGTTTGGATCTTCTTTTTCTCCTTTCGTTTGGATTTGTAATGGGTTTTATGGTTATATGGTTTTGATTGCATGGGTTTATTGGGTTTTGTTTTGATTGGTTGCTTGCAAGAATCTGAAGAGAGGAGGAAGGATAAAGGGAAAGGAAAGATTGGATTTTGAAGCTAGTGGCTTGAACTCCATACCTGGTTTGGGAGTTGTTTGAGAGTGTTTTGTCCATTCTCGTTTTGGATCCTGTTTTGAGTTCAAATGTTTCCGTTATTTGTGTGTTTTGGTATATGAAAATGTATGAGTATAATTGATTTGTGTACATGATTTGTGATGAGATAGTTACAGTGGTTTACATGTTGATTTAGAAGTGTATATACATGGATGTGAGATGAAATTCCGGGTTTTCAGAATCTCTGTAAATGTGATTTGATGTGTGATAATATTGTGTGATTTGTGTTGTTATGGTTATGAACGTGATTTAGAGGCCAAAAAGGTCAGCTTTTATATGAAATTGCATGACATATGGGTTTGGGTGAAGTTGGGTTTTGATTTCCTTCAAGCTCTATTTTCTGCGTTTCCTGGAGATTGAGGAGACTTGATCCTGTCACGAGCGCGACATTCATCGCGAGAGCAACAGAATCGACTCTTCTCCTTCTCGCGGTGGAATTTTGCCCAGCAGCCAAGAAGAGCACGACTCAGCATGTGGAGCACGAGTCGTGCTCCTCTCAGCTAGATGTCCATGAGTCAGAGGAAGGTGTCCGACTCATGAACGTGGGATTTTGGTCGAGCACGAGTCGACATTTGGCGCACTACTCATGCTGGTCCTCTTCTCCTGCGTAGTTTCTCGGCTACTGTCACGATCGCGACTTCTTGTCACGAGCACGACAGTAACCCACTTGTTGGCCTCCCCTGTTTTCTGAAAACATGTTTTAAGCTTCTCTTACATGGGTTTTCATTACATGATGCATGATTTGTCTTATATGGCCTATTAAATGATAAATTACATGTTGTTAATTAGCTTTGTATATAATTTATATTTCTTCAAAATTGATCAATATACACGTATTAATGAAATTGTAAAATTATGCTTGATATATTCTCTATTATATGATCATTATTTTAGAACATGATTGAGTGGTTATTGAGCCTGATAGTCATAGTAGTGGATAGATAAGCACTTATCAAGGGTCAGGGTGTGAGTGCAGCTGCTATATGTTATTTGCTACATGCGGGCCCTGTTTGGGTCATATAATATGTTTGAGACCTCGGTCTCCGGTATACCTTCGGTTATACATGATTATAAAATGTTTTGAGACCCATGTCTCCATATGCTTGGGATACTGTGTCCTATTAGTATCATTAGTACCCGTATCCACTAGTTAGCGAGTAATCAGGCTATTTCTTGAGGTTGTTACATGAGATTGATATATGAATATTGACCACTTAGATATGAATGGTTACTTTTCGATATACATGTGTATGATGAATACTTGCTATAAGCATGAGTAGTATATGTTTATATGCTTTTGTTATTATTAAGCTTATATATATATTTATTGCAATTATATGTATATGCGTGTGTTGTTCCCCCCCACTAAGCGTTATCGCTTAGCACGGGCTCTTTTCCCGTGTAGGTGGCAGGTTCATTCGGGAGTCGGATATCTGCAGGTCTGCCACTAGAAGTCTTTAGTTGGAGTTTATTTTGTCTTCCGCTGTATTTTTGTATTGGAGTTTTAATTTTTGGAAATGTAATTTTTTGTAAAGAATTATTTTGTATATGTATATATTTATCATTTACAAATCCGTTTTGTAAAAACTATATGGTTATATATATGGATTTGTTATCTTTTGATTATATGTATTTGAGTTTGTGCGCGTGGCGCTCCGGTATCCTTTCAACGGGGGTATCGGGGTTACAAAAAGTGTGTTTATTCGGTAGCACCCTCCACTCATCGTAGCTCTCTACCTACATTTTCCTCTGTATGCTATGTGTGGGAGTTGGGGGTGTTACAAATAGAGTATCATTAATTGAATCAATGTCAAATATGAATGAGTCATGAACATGATTATCCATAGTGAAATCATAAGAAATATCACACAAGTAAGAAAAAGTGTTCATCTTATTACTGAAACCATAATCAAAAGTGTCATTATTAAATAGTCCAAAAATAAAAAGAACATCTAAATTGCTAACATCTTTCTCCGCTGCTAACACAAATGTTGTAATTGATGGCTAATTGTCATCCTTAGGAACCATCATCCCCACTTCTCAGCTCCTTATCAATGAGGTCTTGAACCTGTCTCTTCAGAGCTCGGCACCCATCGGTCTCATGCCTAGTATGCTGATGATAGACACAATACTGATCCACTCGATGACTGGGATGCCCTGGCTTTTGGTGGGTTTTGTAGGCTTTGGCTGTAACTTCCCCCTGTTAATGAAATGAAAGAAGTGCTCAGATAAAGGCTTATCCAAGATTGTATAGCAGCCGTGAGTTCTTCCAATGGTTAAAACCCTGGTGGCTCTAATACCTCTTACACTGTTACCACCGAGACTCGAGCTCCCATGACATTGCCCCCTCCTTCAAGGATCATTACCTGGTCGTTATCAATAGTATTCTGGACTCGACCTTTTAGGGTCTGGCCATCATCCATCAGATATCTAGGGTGTTGGTGACGCTTCGGTTGTCCTTGATCTCCAACCGGCCTAGCCGACCATGGTCACAGGCTCCCCTCTAATGCTTGAGGTAAAGGTCTGTCTATGCTGAAGCAGTATTTCTGGATTATTCTAGCTGCCGATACTTCTTCCATCCTTCCCGTGCCAATACAACTATTATGCCCATACAGATGACTTTTCATTTCTAAGTCCATGGCGACCCACTTGCGAGCAGCTAGGGTAGTTGCAAGTTTGGACTTCAAAATTTCTTCTTCTAGGATGTCCATCCTTCTTTTTAGACCTTGGGTCGCTGCCACAAACCCCTCCTTTAAAATATGTCCTTTGCCTTCTCGCTCAGATGATGGAGCGAAAGGCGTCCTTCCTCTAGGCTCCGCTGGTGGTAGGCATACTTCCCTAGTTGGATCTTGCTCTTCTTGTGACATGGTGGGAGTAGCAGGCCATCGCCTGGTGGGTGGTATGATTGTGGCAGATAAATTCTCCATCATAGTCATCAACCAGGCTTTAAACTTTTCAAACCTCTTCCCAACTTCCTCAGCAATCATAGCCCGGGTTACATCTACATCTTTATGGATTAGCCATTTTTGAATATTTGGATTCCTGTTAACTGCCTTTGATTCTTATCCTAGCTATTCAGAAAGAAGGACCTCTTATTAGGTGACTGTTGGAACCCCAAAACCACTTAGGCAAATGGTCTATGATGGCTGAAATGTAGAGGGGTTAGTATGATGCATGCAATGCATGGAAAAATTCATACACAAGATGATACGTACATGTGAAATATTATATATATAGGATAGAATGTACACACACAAAATGAACTGCATATGCCTTTTTTATGTTTTTTTATATGCATGAATGACATATAATGCATGATCGTGAGTAGACACCTGGTCCTAAGGCAGCTTAGATCAGAGTTACCCAATGATGATAGGATGCCTGTTCACAGGCAAAAAGGTTAAAAGTAATGATTTTCTTATCAAATTTGCATTTTAGAGTGAAAAAATAAAAATAATAAAAAAACTTTTGAAAATTAGATTTGAAAAATGGGGTTTAGAAACTATAGTATTTTTTAGTTAATTTTTTTTAAAAAAATTTCGTGAGTGTCTGTGCGGTGTCCCGAGCGCGGAGCTCACGCAGGGCGTCGCCCGCCCCGAGCGACGCGCAATGTTCATCTGCACGCTGCCTCGTGCCCAGGGTGCGCTACCGACGCCCGTCGCGTGCGCCGACGGGCGTCGGTCGCCCTTGTTCTGCCAAAATTCAACATTTTCGCCCAAAATTGATTTTTTTTAGGATTTTCTCACCCAAATCTGATTTCCTATCCCATTTTTTAGGGTTTTCAAGGGTTTTTTCCATTTTTAAAATTCAAAATAAATAATATCTGATTTAATTAATAATTTTTCATTAATTGTTTAGGTTTTTACTTTTTCTTCAAATAAATAGAAAATGATGGAAAGAGAAAAGGAGGGGATTCATTTTTAGGGTTTTTTCTATTCTTCTTCTTCAAAATTCTCTCGAGGATTTTTTAGGTTTCCCCTAAAAAATAAAATCAGAAAATTTCAATTCTTCATCTTCATCTTTTTTTGGTTCAATAAAATTTCTTCTAAGAACTTTAGATAGAATTTTGTTGATAAAAATTAATTTTGGGACAAATAAAACAATTGTCAAAATTCAATTTTTTGACTTGTTATTTTTTTCTTTGTTTTTAATTAAACTTTATTCAAAGATTTTTATTGGAATCCTTTTTTGATGAAAAATGGATTTTGGGGCAAACAAAATAATTGTTTGTTCTTAAAATCTAATTTTTCAATTGATTTTCTAAAAACAAAATTTTTCATAAAATATTTTTTTCTTGAGACAAACAAAAATAATTGTTTGCTCTTGAGAACATTTTTATTTCTTTAATCAATAAAAATCATTTTTTTTTAAAACAAAGAAATTCATTTTTTTGTTCTTGGATTTTTTTTTTATTTTCTTTCATCATTTTTAATCAAATTTTCTCTTTTGGAATAAAATTTCAATTTTTTCCAATCTTTAATTCTAATTTTGCAAAATAAAGTAAGGAAATAAATTGATTTTTTTCCCTCATCGAATTCGAACTCTGAGGGTAAACATTCTGGGCTCGATTTCTTATTTTTTATTTTTTATTTATCTATTTTTGTTCATATTTAATTTATTAACTTGTACATTTTTATTATTTTTATTATTTATTTATTCTATTGTTTGCATATTGGTTTTATTTGATATGTTTATTGTAACACCCCGTTTGCCCCCTAAAAGTTAGAGCCATTTGTGCATGTGTGCATTGGGTGTGTGATGGCATGTGTTAAGAGCATTTTTGATAAAATGCATATTTTGTGGGTTTTATTATAGTGTGAGTGCATGTAGAGTTGTAGGATGTGAGTGTATGGGTTGGATTAGTGTGTGTGCATACTTACATGTTGGCATGGTTTGTCATACCCCCGTGTGAATCATGAGATCTCCCCAGAATTTGAAGGCCATGATTTTACACGGCTGTAAGGTTGCTCCATACTGCTGTGTAAAGTCATTCTGCTTTGTGAGATTTTTAGGCCGTGATTTTACACGGCAGTAAGGACATTCCATATCGCCGTGTAAGCCATTTTACATGGGGGTATGGCAAAGCCATACCACTGTGTAAAGTCTTTCTGCCTTAGTAGTTTTCTAAGCTGTGCACTTTACACGGCGGTATGGCTTTGCCATACCCCCATGTAAAGTGACTTACATAGCGGTAAGGCATTGTCATACCGTCGCATAAACTGCTTCTGCCCAGTTTTTGAAGCTTTTTGATATTTCTTCATTTTCATTTCATTTTCGTTATTTATTGGTTTTAAATATTATTTAGTGTCATTTCATGTATCTCACATCATTAGATTGTATTTTGCTATATCAAATTATATTGAATGTTTTGGTTGGAATCCGGAATGTGTTGTGCATATCTTTAATTCATGATTCTTCACTCTGAACAATATGTTATACTTAAGTGTGATTTGTATTATACATGACCTATAAGAGTCAGTCTAGTGGATAGTTAGGCATGCCTAATAGAGTTCTTAGCTGCAGCCCTCAGTTCTGTTTGGACCCCGATCAGGTCCCTGTTTGGATCCTCGCGATCCCTAAAAGTATTTGGATCTTGTTTAAGGTCCCCTCAGTAAAATGTTTTGAAAATGATAAAAATGTGATTTCGATTTACGATTCGCACCCGTAAGGTACCGCCATGTGTTCGATTCATACTCGTAAGGTACCGCCATGTGTACACTCGTTATCCACTTTTGTGAGTCCGTAGGTGCTGTGCTTTGTTTCGCTTTGCCTTGCATTGCTCTGTTTCGTTGTGAACATATGAATGAGATATCCGAATGATTTGATGATAAGTATAAGAACTCGCTATTATCCGAATGCAATTATGAGCCTACGAATGTTATGAATATGACTTGAGCATGTATAAATCTGTTATGATTATTGCATATGTCATTGTAAATGTGGTTTGCCTTGACGACCATTGTGAATGGCCGTCCATATTACTTGTTTGTTCCCCACTAAGCGTTATTGCTTAGCACAGTGTTTTACCCGTGCAGGTGCGGAAGGCATTTTGCTTTTGGGAGAGTCGCCGCCAGTCAAGCCAACACAGAGGGATTAGTGTTAGGGCTTTATTTTTGTAGCATGATTCTTTGTAATAGAACTCTCTATGTATTATTTTGTAAAGCTTTCGCATTGTATATTTTGGATATGTAACTATTTTATAATATCAGTTTTTGATCATTATTGTAATGAATGTTGTTATATTAATGCATGATCATTCTGATGTTTCTAAAAAGTTTAATTTTGGCTGTATTTTAGTATGTATAATGTGTATGAATGTATGTTTTTGTATCCTTTGTGCGGTGACACCCCTGCTCATACAGCATCTCACTCCCTTGCGGATGGGTTCGTTTACGTATCGGTAGGGGGTGTTATAGGTTTTGGTATCAGGGCTCCAATTTAGGCATTTTCTGGGTGTTTGATGTGCATCTGTGTGTATATGTCAAGAACTGTGTTGGCTGATGCGGTTGTCCTCTTATTTGTTTTAGATGGCTTCTAATTCGGTGCGTGGATCACTTAAGGAGTCCGCTGAGAGTGTGAACCCTCAAGCAGTCGATCCTTCTGTGTCTGCGTCGGCTCAAACTACTAGGGCAAACCTGAGGTTGCATGTAACAACCCGATTTGGCCCTAGTGGAATTTTAGAATTTTGGTTCGGGAATTCCAGAGTTTGTGTGTGTGAGAGAGTGTATTTGAGTAAGTGTCTTGTGTGTGGGTTCTGTTGCGAGCGCGATAGTATCATGGGCGCGACAGAATGCCTCACGTGAAGCCTACTTGAGTTGGATTATTTGATGTGTATCGGACACGTGGCGGTGTAGGAGGTTGACAAGTGGCATCGTAGGGTTTGGACACATGACATGAGTTAAGCTTATGTTATGTAAAGAGATATGCATGTAATTAATTTGGTAAGTGGCATTAATTTGAATAGTAAATGTCGGATAGAGTTTGACCATCTGCTCTTTTGTTTTTCTTTCTCTTTTCCTACGTTGGTTTCTGCTTTGGCTTTTGGCCCTTTTGTTCTTCTTTCTTTATTTTTCCTTGGTCAGCCATTTTACCTAGCTTTGCCCTCTCTCTTGTTCTTTTCCTCTTCATTTGCTTGGTTCCTTGGGAAGAACCACTTGGATTGGCATAGAGAGAGTGTGATAGGGCTTGATTAGTTCTCTTCAAGAAGGTAAGTTGGATTTATTCTTCGATCTGACCTCCTTTTTCTTTCTATTTCTGATTTAAAGTAAAGAGAAGAGTAACCCTAGTGTTTTGAATGGTGTGTGCATGAAAGCTGTGGACAAGAGACTGAAAAAGAGCAAAGAAAAGGACCAGAGTTGAATAGAGAGCGGAGTTCAAGCTTCCTAGAGGTTAGGATCGAGTGTGATTTTATTCTTCTTGCATGTGTTTACATGAAATATGTTTGAATAGAGAGATGCTTGATGAGCTTTAATTAGCTCAAGTGCTCTTTTTGAGTATATTTGTGAGATGTTAATTTTGATTGCTTACAGTGTTTCTACGTTATATATATTTAGATATGTTTGTGATCATGTATTGGATCATATTGCATGAGTTTTGGATGTGTTAGATGGCTTTCATATAGCTTTTGTGTAAAAAGTGTGATGTCTGTTCGGTTTTTGTCAGACCTCTGTATGATGTTTTCATCATAAGTAGAGTTATAGGACTTCAATTGAGTTGATTCAAATTTTAGTTGAAAGCTAAGATCCGTAGCTAAAAATGTCTAAGAGGGTTCTGGAGCTAATTCTGGCTCTATGATCCTTGAAAATGTTAAAAACCGAAGTGTCTCTGTTTGGGTCGGGTAACTGGAATAGTATAGCTTGTTTAGCTCACATCTAGAGTTTTAGATGTCTAAATGACATGAAATTTGTCCCATTTGAAATTTATCATCCTAGGGAACAATTGTTAAGAAGAAAGTGTTGCCTAAATATGACGTTTAGAGGTCAGATTATACGATACAAGTTTGAGGTAAGAAGCAGTCTTGTAAAGGTTCCTGACCGAGCCTTCTATCGCGAGCGCGACAATGGTCGCGATCGCAATAGAAACATGTTCTTCAGAAGTGATGTGTTTTCCTACTCGTGTTGTGTAGCACGTCTGGGAGAGAAAAGCAAGGAGGAGTACGAGTCGTGCTCAACCAGAGAGAAAAGGGAGAGGGAGCACGAGACATGCTCCAGGAGAGAAAGAAGAGGGAGTAGGAGCACGAGTCGTGCTCAGGAGCACGAGTCGTGCTCAGGAGCATGAGTTGTGCTCAATAAGAGAGAAAAGTGGGAGCACGAAACGTGCTCCAGTTGAGTGAGAGAGAGAGAGAGAGCACGAGTCGTGCTCAAGGAGCACGAGTCGTGCTCATGTCCTCTCCTTTTCTGTTGGTCCTGTTTTGATCTTTTGCTTCTGTTTTGAGTTGTTATATGTTTGGATGAGTTTTGCATATCACCATTTGGTCCGTGTTTGGTTTAAAATTATCTTTTAAACCTCTTGCATGATTAGTATTATTAAATGTACATGATTAATAAAAGTTGTACATGAAGTAGATGCCTCTGAATTTGATAAATGCACTTGAATTATAGTTAATGAGTTGGTATCTGTATATAGTGTGTGTGAGTGGTATATTGAGCATGATTACCGTTATAGTGGATAGATAAGCATGCTTATAAAGGGTTAGAGGGCAGCTGCTAGAGTTGGCCTTAATTGTGCCCAGAGTTTGGAATACCCTGTGTATTCAGTAGAGTTTTGAGTTAATTCTCCATACGTAAGATACTGTAAACAGTATCCAGAGTTACCCGTATCCACCATGAAAGGAATTCAGGCTTGTTAATATTGTATAGTAAACATGAAGAGCTTAAAGGTGTTGCTTTGAATAAATGTTATAGTATATGAGAGTAATGTTTAAAATACATGACAGTTTCTTATACGAGTATATGTTTAGATGGATGTGGACACATGTTTATTGTATATATATGAATAAATGATCTGTACAAGTGTGTGAAAGTTATATGCTTGAGTTGTAGTGTACATGAATAAGTAAAAGAATAGATGTTATATACATGTGCGCTCATAGTTTTTGATAATTGAGCATGCAACCTATACACGTATAAGAGTTATATGCATGAGTTTATTTGATTTTGTTATATGACATGTGTGATCTATATGTGACTTTGTAAAGAAGTCCTTTGCATTATTTTTATCCCCACTAAGCGTTATCGCTTAGCATGGGTGTTTTTCCCATGTAGGTTTTCAACAGTGGATCAGAGGGTGCGCATCTGCAGGTCAAGGCCACTAGGAGCTTTTGTTACACCTTTTTGCATAATATAGAAATAGAGTTTATGATGTTTTGATTAACATCATTATGAAATGTATATGTACAGAAATGAGTATAGTAGTCACACGTAGATGTATATGTAAAGCTAAATGAGAACAGGTTGTAATATGAACATGTATAAAGATGAATATGTATAAATATATGTGTAATACATGTTGGGCCCTAGTGTAGTATTATTTATTTTATTATTCTTAAATGAATGTGTGTAGTGCTATCGTTTTCGCTAGTGTATGTATATGTATATGTATATGTATATGTCCGCGTGGCGCCCCGATATCCTTCCAGGGGGTATGGGGGTGTTACACTGCAGCCATGCCGTTTGATGTCATGTTGAAAATTTCACAGGACATGGCTAGGGTCATTGAAAGTGTGACCGCTCGTAGAGTCCCTACTAAGAATTTGAGGAAGGCAGGCGCAGAGGACTTTTATGGGATTGGTTTGGATGAATCAGAATATGCTGAGAAGTGGTTAGAGAAGGTAGAGCGAGCCTTGGATGAGATTCGGTGTCCTCAGGAGAGGCGGACAGAGTGTGTGGTAGCTTTATTACAGGGATCTGCCTATGACTGGTCGAAGTTGGTCCGTAGGCATCCTCAGTTTCCTGACCCAGTTATATGGGAGTTCTTTGAAAAGGAGTTCACTAGCAAGTATGTGACTCAAACCTATAAGGATGCGAAGTGGGCACAGTTTTTGAGTCTGAAGCAGAGGGCAATGACGGTTTCAGAGTTTGAGAAGGAGTTTAACTGATTGGCCAAGTATGCTCCTGAGGGTGTTCTGACTGAAGAGTTTTGGTGTAGGCATTTTGAGAATGGGTTGAATGAGTCGCTGAGAGCTATGCTGATCTAGTTGATGAGTACTCCAGGTGTTGGATATTATCAGATTGTGTAAGCTACAGTGCGGGCTGAGAGGTTAGAGTCGATTTTGAGAGAGAGAGCTTAGAGGAGGAATCTCTCTCGTGGAAGATCTTCTTCATCCTCGGGTAAGAGGTCCCGAAACTCGCAGGATGAGTCATCTTCAGGCCTAGCTTTAAGAGGTAGGAGGCAGGGTTCAACTATGAGTATGAGTTCGGGTAGAGGTGGTTTTGGTGTTAGGACCGAGTTGTTGCCTGAGTGCTCTCATTGTAACAAGCGGCACTAAGGCGAGTGTAGGTGGCTTACTGGTGGGTGTTTCAGATGTGGGAGCACCGAGCACCTTTTAGCCAACTGTCCGCGGCAGAATGAGGTTTCTGGTGATCTGAGAGAGGCTAGTAGAGTGGGATCGAATGTGACAAAAGCGAGTCATGGTAGAGGCTGAGGTAGAGGTCGAGGCGGTCAACCTAGAGATGGAGCTGCATCTGAGTCAGTTGAGCATCCCGTGGCAGTGCCAGCTAGAGCCTATGCTATGAGAGTTGGGGAGGAGCAGGATGCTCCAGATGTGATAGCCGGTAAGTTTCTACTCCTTGACACTGAATTATATGCTCTAATTGACCCTGGTTCCACACACTCATATTTGTGCACGGATAAGTTAAATGATAAGTTGCATGATGTAGATCTGTTAGACTATGAGATATGTGTGACCAGTCCCTTAGGGCATAGTGTCAATGTGAGTAGGATGCATAAGAATTGTCCTCTTTTGGTCCAAGGAGTTGAGTTTCCCGTAGATTTGATTGAGTTGCCTTTTAGAGATGTAGACACCGGGTCCTGAGGTAGTCCAGATCAGAGTTACCCAATGAAGAAACTAATGTCAGTTTTCGGATGAGGGACGGAAGTTGTGGATGTTTGTTTGCCAGTTTTATAAGGATCGGAGGAGTTCTGGGTAAACGGGGGATTTCTGACAGTCGAAAGGAGTTCACCTTTGAGAATGGGCATTTGAGCCCAAAGACGGGTAGCCTGTCGGTGGAGTAGCCCGTCGCTCACGTGGAAGGCCCGTTTCCCACGTCGACTGACGGGGTGTCGCTCACGTGAGAGGCCCGTCTCCCACGATGACCGACGAGCCGTCGCTCAAGCGAGCGACGGGCCATCGCTCATGTGAGAGGCCCGTCTCCAACGCCAAAGCGACGGGCCATCTCTCAAGTGAGCGACGGGCTGTCTCTCATGCTACGTATAGGGCTTGCCAGTCAAATGACTGCTGGTGCCCCTTGCGACGGACGCCCGTCGGTAGTCCACGGGAAGCCCGTAGGTCGGTGATCTGGTTGTTTTAACCACTGGATTCTACAATATTTGGGGGATTTTACAAAATATCTTAAAATCCTTTTGAATTTCCCAAATCTTTTCAAATATTTTTGAATATTAGATTTGATTTTCGGAATATTTTTAAAATCGTTCGGTTTTGATTTGATTTCGGAAAATCCTTTTCAAATCTGAATTTAAAATTTAAACTTATTTGAAATCTCCTCCTACATCTATAAATAGGGGAAGGGGATTCAGCTTTAGGGGTTGGAAAATTTTACTGAGAAATTATTGTTTAGAGAAAACTTTTTATTTGAAAACAAAAGCTTCGTATTTTTTCCACAGAAGATTTCTTTTTAGTTTCTATAAAAATAAATTTTTTTTCAAAAATTTCTTTTCTTTTATTCTCGAATTACGCTAATCCGAGGAAGCGAGGTCCATTCGTTTTCATCCATCTAGCTAATTCGAATATTTATTGCTGTCCAAATTACAAGAAAGAGAAAACAGTCTCCTTCTCTTGGTTTATTTTTCAAAGTGAGATTTTTGCAACCAAAAATCTCTTCCGTTCGTGTGATCACGATCCGATCCTTGTAGAACTCGAGGAGTTGACATCTTGCAATGTTCATCTTCATGAGGTAAAAATCCAAGGGTAAATATTCTGGACCTGCTACTCTGAATTCAGTTATTATCGTTAATTTCTTGCATAAAATCCCTTTTATTCAAATTAAAACAAAATCTTGACTTTTTGGGTTACTGTTCGAAACAGAGTCGACCGACGGGCATAAGGACTGCCGATGGCCGTCGCTCAATTGAGCGACGGGATGTCGCGGTTTGCCCTTACACCCGTCTGTCGCTCCCGGGGATGCCCGTCGGTCATACGTCTTGGGCCGTCCCTGGGTCTCTTTTTCCACTTGATCTCTTTTCTTCACTTCTTTCATTTAAAATGGTTTTCTTATTCAATTTCTTTCATTTTCCTCCTTATTATTTAACTTCATATTTATTTTTTCTCTTTTAATTTACATTAACATGTTCTTTATTTTGTGAGTTATTATTTTGATTTGTTGAGCGGATTTGGAGCCATTTGGTGTAAAAGCTGTCGCAAAGACTTAAGGGTCTTCTCTCGGGTTCATTTTCTCGACTTTATCTTCTTTATTATATTACTGTTGTGAATAATGTTTGTTTTTTAATACTTTTTCGCTGATGTAAAAATGATTAAATGTTTTTAATTATTAATTAAATTGGGATTTTCCTTACAAATTGAGGACCAATGTCCTATTTTTTAACAAATAAAAATCAATGCCTCAAAACCATTTTGCAATAAATATGCATGCGAGGACCAATGTCCTCACTTCTAATATATATATCTTGATTTATGTATGAATCGCTTGCAATTTATAATGGGGGTTACATTCCGCCCCTAGTTTTGTTATATTATATTTTTGTGCTCCTTATTTTAATTATGCTTTATTTACTGCCTTCCCTGAATGGACAATCTGAGTTTTAATTTAACTGCATTAAACTGAATGAAAAATGGGATGAAACGATAAATTCAAAACTCGAATATAAACTTAATCAAGGTATGAATAAATGGGAAGTCCCGAACCTACGCTGGTCTTTGGGCTCAATGAGGCGAGACCACCTTGGCATTTTTTTGGGGTGGAAACCTCCAAGACACCTCTTGTGACCCGTAAAAAAGGCACAAACTTGCACAGTCCTAGGCGCCACGAGGCGAGAGGGCCATCTTAATGTTCTATTAAGGTGGATACCTCCAAGACACCTCTGGTTTGCCCAAGCGTGAGGCTAGAGGACCACTCTATTATTAGGGTGGAAACCTCCGACTTGCCTATGATGGACATAGCAGCACTGTCTCAGGCTCACTGAGGCTAGATGACCTTTCCTAATGTTCTATTGGGTGGCGACTCAAGAAACCTCCTTGTTGCCCAAAATAGACGCACTTGTAATTTTCTACAAGTTTTTATGAACCTCATCCCGAAGGCCCTGAGGCGGGCGATTCGGGGCTCCCCGGGGTTCGGCGCGGTTAACAGTGGCGACTCCACTGGGGAGAATACTTGTAACACCCCGATACCCCTCGAAAGGAATGTCGGGTTGCCACACACGCTAACACAAACATTCAAGCAAGAGCTAAAGCTGAAGCACTCATAAATAACATATATACTTGCATTACTGAACTTATAAAGTATACATATACAAGTCATTACATTACATATCATAATTTCATGCCTTACAAAACATTACAAAACATACAAGCAAAAACTGGACTAAACAACTTATCCCTATCCTAGTACAAAAAGAAGACTTCAACTTCTAGTGGCTAGCAGATGCGTAACTCCAAAACCAAACCAATCTTGCAAACCTACACGGAAATAAACATCCGTCCTAAGCGTAACGCTTAGTGGGGATGTACAAAAACAAAGGACTGCACGAGCATACATAACAATAAATACATATTATGCCAAGGTGTCATCGCAATATCAATACAAAAGTATAACATGTACAATTCAATCTTATCAAAACTAACATGCTCAAAGCACCATAACATTCTTATTTACATATCACATAACTGAATCTTAACAATATCATGTCCACGTGACGAACATAACTAAGCCAAAAGCATTAATATGACATGCTCAAAATAATCATTCCATCATCAAAAGCATAAGCTCGATCATCACAAAAGCAAATAAGAAGCCTGAACTCTCATGGACTGTGGATACGGGTACAAAAGATACCAATAAAATTCAGTATCTAAAACAAAAGACATAAGTCTGAAAACATTTGAATACCCGGAGGTATCAAAAGAGACTGATTCTCAAGACAAAAGACCATAACGGTCTATAAAGTAGCCACGCCTTTATAAGCATGCTTATCTATCCACTAACTTGACACTTCAGGCTCGCTAACACTCTAATTACTACAACACATATTCACGTAGTTAATCGCAATCACATCTCACTCAATTCATGTACATGCTAAACAATCCAATAAATATATATAATATGCATGTTCAAACATATTCATATACTCATAAGTTTTTCCCCATGATAACTACTTTTATAATCATTTAATAACCCTAATCATGCGTAATAAGTTGAGGGGAAAGATAGGGGATTGATCCATGCCAACCATGGGCTCAAAATTAAGAAGAAAAGGCTTAATATGTGTTGTTCTATCGTGAGGTCGCGACCTCTGTCGCGCTCGCGATGGAAGCTCACCTCTGGTGACTTACGAGACTGGTTTTCACTTCAAAGTTGTATCGCCTAAAATGCCCTCTAGACCTCATTTTTAGACAAAGTTGCCTCTTAACAATTGTTACCTAGGAATTTATCTTTCAAATGGGACAAGTGAAATGTCATTTGGACATATAAAACATAAGATATGACCTAAAAAATCTATACTGTTCCAATGGACCCGCTTGAATAGAGACACTGACGTTATGGCATATTTTTGGGACACTTAGAGCCAGAATTAGGTCATAGTAATTTCAGGGACTTATATAGATATGGAAGTCATGGTTCTAATGAGACAAAAATCACTTAAATTGGAGTTGTGAAACTTCACATATGGATAAAACATCACACGGAGGTCTTATACAATATGAGCAGAGTTTTCCCCTACAACTAGTGTTCATACATGGTCACTATATTTTACTCAAGGCAATTCAATTAAACTTCAACACACATCCAATTTACATTTCAATTATATCAAATATCAATTAAACACATTAACATGCATCAATTGACCCAACATCATAATTTCACTACACATGCAAAAATCAAAGGGCACACGATCCCTACCTCTAGAAGAGCAGCCAAGACACGCCAAATCAGATCTTGTCCTTGCCCTTTTCCTTTCTTGTAGCCTCAGCTTCTTGCAATACCCAAATTAAAAAAAACTCTTAATCCATTTACTCAACCAACAAACCACAAGAATGGGGGTAGAAACAGAAACACAAATCCAATACACTTACCTCTTAGTTCACACGGTAACCTCTTCAAGCCAACCAATTATAACAATAACATAACTTGAAAAGTCCCAAATTAGAATGAAGAAAGGAAGAAGAGAGAAGAACCCATGAGAGAATGAGAGTGAGTGGAGTAGAAAATTTGATTGTTAGTGGAATGAGACAGATTTTCCCACTAACTTCAATACTTCTTGCATGTGGCTGCCTAGGTGGCAAGCTCATAGCAAGACACATGTCGAAAATCTGCCACATGTTTCACTCAATCAAATTTCCCACTTACTCCTTATCTCAATTCCCTATTAGTCCTTCCACTCAACTTCTTTTCTAAAATTTAATTTACCTCTTCAATTAGGTCCTTAAATACTCTTAATCTTATTCTTGGTTCAATTTCTTATACCCTTACGATACAATTACACCATAAATCCTACTAGGGTGTAATTCAAGTTGTTACAATACTCGAGACTTTGCTTCGAAAGTGCATTGGTTAAAATTTACAATTAAGTTTTAATTTAAAAATTTCATCCTTTTTTGAAACTGCATTGCATCTCATTAGAGCCTTAGATTTATGCTAGTTTGGTCCCTCTTTTACCCCTGGTGCGTTCCCGAAGCACGACTCTACGTTCACTCAATGTAGGGAAGTGTTAAGGATAATCACTAGCCCAAGTCTCATACCATCATGATATATTAAATGGAGACTCGATCGGTCGTTACGCTCGTGATGAGCTAGAACTATTGGCAGGGTCCATGCTTGGGTAGCCCTAAAGTAACATCACCTTAACTAAAGCTCATGCAATGGCAATAGATACTTCCCCTATATGGTATGCTTGCTATATGGATCATTTTGTATTGGACAACCCCAAATAATTTGATTGGTTACCTAGTCAAAGGCTTTCATGCCCCGATAGGCCCAGGTTAACTTATTCGGACTGTCTAAATACATAACGATCATAACCCATGCGCCTGTGCATTAGTTAGGAGAGGTTATGTTGCCGATTTTCCACCGTGCATCATACGCGTCCATCGGGGCCCCTGTTGATCTATGGGCTAATCCCACCTAGGAAAGAGACTATGACCTCATGTGCGGGAGTAACAAGGTTGGAAGGACCTATGTGCTTGCATGTGATTTGTGGATGTTGCATAGCACGATCATGCATTATATGTCATTCATGCATCATCCTAACGAGTATGTTTTGAAGCCATCATAGATCTACCTAAGTGGTCAAGAGGTTCTCAGGGTTGACTACGCAGAAATCCATTCTTTGAGTTACCAAAAAGGGTGGAGTATCTGGATACTCCTTCAAAAACTAGCTATGCTACTTCAGCTCAGTTCTCTTTACATGAAGAAATGGCAAACTCACCAAGAGGAGCAGATGCCACTAGGGCTTTGATAGCGGATGAAGTGGGCCGAAGGTTAGAAGAGTTCGAGAATCGGATGATGGCAAAATGGGTCAACCAGCGGACCCACAGAAGCCACCACCTCCTCCTATGAGGAATAATGAAAGGGAGGAGGTCAGAGAAGACCCGCAAGAGGAGATCCACCCACCACCTATAGACCCAAGAGCTGCCACATTAGGGGCATAGAGGAGGAGGCCAGCCCCAAGATTGGATGATGACTTGAAGGATGATGAATATGAGGAGCACATGTCTGAGAGAGGGAAAGAACCTCAAACCAAAGAAGCCATCATGAAGAAAATGGAGGAAAAATTCGAAGCAATGACAAAGATGTTGACAAGGGGTCGAGGGATAAACCCCAAGGATAAAGAATTAGAAGGAGAGGACCTGGTCCCAATGAATTTTAAGATGCCGGATGTGCTGAAGTTTGATGGTACATCAGATCCTACTGCCCACATAAAACAATATTTGTTAGTAATGAAGGGAACTACGCTAACAAAAAGGCAGCAGATTGAATACTTTTGCTTGAGTTTGACTGGCCCGGCGGTGGATTGGTACCACGATCTCGACCGCAGAACCAAGGAGGACTGGGATTTATTGACGAAGGAATTTTTGAGAAAATACGACTGTAGTATGAGGATGGAAGTGACCTTAAAGGACCTAGAGCTGTTACAGTAGAAGGGAGGCGAGTCTTTCCATGAGTATCTAACCCGGTGGAGGAATCGGGTGATGGAGATGAAGAGAAAACCGGATACTTAGGATCAAATACGACTATTCATTAAAAATGCAAGCCCGTATTTGAGAGAGGGATTGAAGATGAAGGGACTAAGAGACTGGGAGTCCCTGAAAGACATCACCATTAAAGCTGAAGGAGAGTACCTTGCTAGGAGAACAGGTAGTGAGAATTACCCTAAGAAAGGTAGCAGTAGCCAGGGGGCAAGTAGACCGGCAGGTTCTGCTAGTGGCACGAGGAAGACTGCTGAAGTGTCAGCCACTAATGCTACCCCGAGGCATTTCTCCAACCTTGGAAGGTCTTTGTCATGGGTATTAAGAAGGCTGATGAAAGAGGGTAAGTTGCAGCCTTTGCCACCCCGACCCGCTAGAACTCAAGGCATGCCAGGGTACAAGGATAATGAATACTATGCTTATCATCAACACACTGGGCATACAACTGACGAGTGCAAGGCCTTTAGGCATGCAATTCAAGATCTAATTGATTCAAAGAAAATCACAGACCTAGAGAAGAGATGAAGTCAAAAGAAAGCTGGGTACAATAATGTGCCCCCGCCAGTATTTATGATCTGGTCCAATTTGCCCGAGGAGTTTGTATTAAAGGAGTTGTACGGCAACGATGTCAACACTACTGTCACAAGCCTCTATGAGGTAAGTGAAGAAGGGCTTCCTGCTGCAGTGATCGATTGCTGGTCCACTGATGACAGTGGAACTGAAAATGATGATTCTGAAGTGTTTCCTGACCCGTGGGGTTCAGAGGAAGAAGAGGAAGAAAAGAAGGAAAAGAAGAATAAAGTAGGAGCTGTAACCTGGAGCGGAAGGGTAGCTCCAGAAGTCGAGAAGCCCCAGGAGCTGGTTGAGGGCAAAAACGGAAAAGAGCTGGTAGAAGATCCAATAGTTAAGCAGCTCAAAAGGACGCCGGCTCAGATTTCAATATGTGACCTCTTGAGATAGTCCCCATCACACAGGCAGAAAGTAGTGGAGGCCTTGTGTGAGGCAATGGTGGCTACAACCATCTCGCCTACAGAGCTTCTGGACATAGTGAAGGGAGGAGCAGGAGAGAATGTGGTTTTTATAAGTGCCGACCTTCCGGCAAAAGGCCGTAACCACAACCGCCCTTTATACATAAGGGCACAAATCAACCAAAAGCACACAACATGCGTAATGGTGGATAATGGCTCGTCGATAAATGTTTGCCCGCAGGTAGCAATGGCAGCTTTTGGGGTGACGGAGGATATTCTGGCCAAATCTGATCTCACCATCACAGCATACAATAACTCGCGTAGGCATGCCTCTGGGACATTCAAGGCAATGGTGAAGACGGGGCCGGTAGAGACGAAAGTAGAGTTCGTGGTCTTACCCATACCCGCCAATTTCTCAGCTCTTTTGGGCAGGCCATTGTTTCACAAGTTGGGAGGCGTCCCCTCTACGTTGCATCAAATGGTCAAAATACCCCATGAAGGCCAGGTGGTGACCATAAGGGCTGCATGGGAAAATCAAGTTTCCATTCTGGAGATTACAAGGCAGCCATTCAATGGATTCTATGTCACCATGATTAATGATGAGGAACAGATGGAAGGAAGTCCCCAGGTGGTAAACATGATGAAGAGGATGTCATTCCTCCCTGGTGCAGGACTGGGTAAGAATTCTCAAGGGATGCCAATAGCCATCACCACTAGGGGTTAGAAGGACAAAAGGGGCCTGGGATACACAGGTGCAGTAAAGGGGGGTGGGAAGCTAGAAAAGGAGATTTCCCATATCAAAAACAGTTTTGTGCCGACAATCGCAGCATGTGTCTACACAGGAGAAGTTGAGCCACAGTGGGTGGATGAAAAAATCGTGCTAGGGTTCGAGGTCTTCAACGATGTTTATGACTGGGCATTGGATTGATCAAGCCAGCAGAGGGCATCTGGGATGAAGAAATCATGACTAGTGAGACAATTTGGGACAACGACGAGCCCGATAAAGTCATAACCGAGAAGATGGTGGTCACCCAGCTGAAGGGGAAAGCAAAGATTAAAAAGCTGTACAGGGGGTTACTGAAGAACGCCCGAAATGCCAAAGTGATGCTGGACCGTTAGCTGCAATATATGCGCCGGCGGAGGAGGAAGAGGAAAATAGTTTAGATTTTCTTTTTACTCCAGAACTTTTCAATAATGTTAATGACAATTTCAATTTTATTAATAAAGTGAATGATTTTGCTTACTTGTGCGATGTTTTCGATGATTTCATTATGCATGATCATGATCATAATCCATCTATATTTGACATTGATTCAACTGATGCTACTCCATTTAATCTTGGGACCTCGAAAAACCCGAAAGAAATTTTGATAACATCGGATGTAACTCCTAAAGAGAGAGAAAAATTTGAGAGAATATTAAGAAAACATGAAAAAGTCTTTGTCGGGACCTACGAAGATATGCCAGGGGTAGATCGAGAAATTGGAGAACATGCCATCCCCATGTATCCAGAATATAAACCTGTCAAGAAGAAGTTGAGAAGGCTCCGGCCGGAGTGGGCAAACAAAGTAAAAGAGGAAATTCACAAGCAGATTGAGGCCAAATTCCTAGTTGAGGTACAATACCCTACTTGGTTGGCCAATGTTGTCCCAGTAGCCAAGAAAAATGGTAAGGTGCGTGTATGCGTGGACTATTGAGACTTGAACAAGGCTTGTCCAAAAGATGACTTTTCGTTGCCCCACATAGACGTACTGGTGGATAGTGCAGCGGCCTGCATGATGTACAGTTTTGTGGATAGTTATGCAGGCTACAACCAGATACTCAATAAAATAATCGACTGGATTAAGACGACTTTCATCACGGAATGGGGGACATTCGCTTACAGGGTAACGCCCTTTCGCTTGAAGAATGCAGGCGTAACTTATCAAAGGATGGCCACAAAGATTCTAGATGACTTGATTCATAAGGAGGTAGAAGTATATGTGGACGATATGATGATCAAGTCGGCCACCCAAGAAGGCCACTTTGAAGCCCTAGAAAAGTTCTTTCAAAGGATCGGAAAGTATAACCTATGATTAAACCCCAAGAAATATATTTTTGGTGTCACCTCAGGGAAGCTCCTAGGACACGTAGTTAGCCAGAGGGGTATCGAGATCGACCTAGATAAGGTTAAGGCCATTAGAGAAATGCCGGTACCGCAGAAGGAAAAAGATGTGAGAAGCTTTCTGGGTAGGTTGCAGTACGTCAGCAGGTTTATCGCTAAGCTTACTTCAATCTGTGAACTAATTTTCAAACTACTCAGAAAAGACCAACCAGTAGTATGAAACGAAGATTATCGGAAGGCTTTCGATACTATCAGAGAATATTTGCTGAATCCACCGGTTTTGAGACCGCTGCAGCCAATTAAACTACTGATTCTATATTTGGCTATAGAAGATAGTTCTGTAGGTTCCATAATGGCCCAGGAAGATGAGTCTGGAGTGGAGTTTGCTATTTACTACCTGAATAAGAAGTTCCTGGCTTATGAGGTTAAGTATACAGAAGTAGAAAAGATTTGCCTTGCGGTAATCTAGGTCTCTAAGAAGTTGAGGTATTACTTTCATTCCTACAAGGTACAGGCAGTAGCAAAGCAAAATCCCTTAAGATACTTGCAGGAAGCTCCATCTTTACTTGGGAAAATGGGTAGGTGGCTGTTGCTGCTACAAGAATTTGATGTAGAGTACATTACTCGAAAAACTATCAAAGGACGTGCAGTGGCTGAATTCCTAGCAGAACACCCAATTTAAGGAGACTCATACGAGTTCAACTTTCCAGATGAGGACGTGGCAGCTATAGCTGTTTAGGGTTGGCAATTGCACTTTAACGGGGTTGTTAATAGCTAGGGGGCAGGAGTAGGAGTTATTTTGACAACCTCGGAGGATGAGAAACTTCCCTTGGCAAAGAAACTGAGATTCAGGGCTACCAACAATGAGGCTGAGTATGAAGCATGTACTTTTGGGTTGGAAGCGTTAATAGCCTTAGGAGCCAAGAATGTGGAAGTATTTGGAGATTCATCCCTAGTGATCAATCAAATTCGAGGTGAATGGGCTGCTAAGGAAGAGAGGCTGATGTCGTGTGTCAAGCACTTGAAGGATTTGAGTGGTCAGTTTGAGGTGTGTACATTCCATTTCATTCCGAGGGATGAGAATCAGTTGGCCGATGCGCTTGCTACTTTAGTGTCAATATGGGACAATCCGGAAGGGGTAGTCATGAGGCCGGTTTTGATTTCTAGCTCTGAGAGACCTAAAAGTAGCAGATGGAAAGCCATGGTATTATTATATTAGGAACTATCTAGAAAATGCAACATTAGAAGAAGCTACCGAGAAAGATCAGAGAACGATCCGCAAGCTGTCCACTTAGTTCATCTGCATAGATGAAGTGCTGTACAAACAACAGACCGATGGCATCCAGTTAAGGTGTCTGGACGAGAAAGAAGGCAAGAGGGTAATGGAAGAAACTCACGCCGGCGTATGCGAAACCCACATGAACGAGCTGACGTTGGCTAAAAGGATCATGAGGCAAGGATTCTTTTGGCTCACCATGGATACAGATTGCTCGAAGTATGTAAAGTAGTGTCAGTTGTGCCAACAGTATGCAGACTTAAGACACTTGCCCATTTTAGAACTGCATAGTCTGACGTCGCCTTGGCCATTCGCAGCTTGCCGGATTGACATTATTGGAGAGATACGTCCCACGGCTTCCAATGGGCATCGGTACATCATTGTCGCCATCGACTACTTTACCAAGTGGGTAGAAGCTGAGTCCTTCAAAAAGGTTGATGCTTGGGATATGGCTAAGTTAATTGAGAAGAACTTGATATGTAGATATGGCCTTCCACACCACGTGGTATCTGACAACAGGGTCCAGTTCATGGCCGAAACGAAGAAGTTACTCCAGAAATATGGTATTGAGCATTACAAGTCTTCTCCGTATCGTCCTCAAGCCAACTGGGCAGTTGAAGCTGCTAACAAGAATGTCAAGAGGATCTTGGCCAAAATGGTTCAGAGTTACAAAGATTGGGTAGACAAGTTACCTTTTGCACTCTGGGGCTACAGAACGACTATCAGAACTACAACGAGAGCCACTCTATATTCCTTGGTCTATGGGACAGAAGCAGTGTTGCCAGTCGAGGTCGAACTCCAATCACTAAGAGTGGTTATGGAAGCTGAGATTTCGGAAGCTGAATGGGCACAAAGGCAGTTGCAACACTTGAACATGTTGGATGAGAGCAGGTTGATAGCCTACTACCATAATCAGATCTATTAGAAGAGACTTGCCAGATCATTCGGGAAGAAAGTTAAAAAGCACCCATTGAAAGAGGGAGACTTGGTATTCAAGCAGATGAGACCAGGTGCGCCAGACATAAGGGGGAAATTCAGACCAACGTGGGAAGGTCCATTCATCCTCAAGAAGCTACTATCAAAGGGGGCGGCGATCTTGTCAGATAGCGATGGCAACGAATTTAAGGAGCCGGTCAACGTCGATAGACTCAAAAGGTTTCATGGCTAAAGACAATAAAATAAAAAGAAGAGAATAAAAGCCCGGCAGGTCAAAAATTGAAAAAAGGTAGCCTTGCTAAAATTGAGCGCCTCGTCAAGGTGAAAAATGAGAAAAGGAATCCTGGTCAAAAATTAGAGGCTTGAATGAAAATGTCCAATCAAGAAAACCCGAGAGGGCTAATTGATAACAAGGGTTGATGCTATCAAAATTTGGATCCTTGAATGGATGTAGTTTTGCATTTTTTGAATTACTGTTAAATGATGATCATGTATATTGAAATCATACTGAGATGTACACAATTTTGTGAAATGAAATAAAGCTGAATTTATTCATTCATATTATTTTCTAAGTTCTGTTCTAAAAAGAAACATATTGCTCAAAATGCATACAAATCTGAACTAAACCCTACTACTGCCCTCGCTGGCCAAATGTCTAAGTCGTCGAGTCCTGTTATCAACAGAAGGACTGAGCATTCATCTCTTGTATACGCTGGTAGAAGCAATAGATTGATGACCAAAAGAGGGAATGACAGTCCTCACTGGTAGTCCAGCCCAGAGTTCATGATAGTGAGAGGCAAAAGCTGCAGATAAGATTTTGCCTCGAAAAGATAGAGGGACTCTCACCACATCTTGGGTTATGCCGAGCTATCGAGCGCATCGGGACATGATGTAAAAGGTAACCTCACGTCGCCCGCATAAGGGGACACATCCTAAAGAACCATCAACTGTCACAGCAGATAGGGGGAGCTAAGCGCTCGTAAAGCTAATGTCTTCATCGATTACCTCGCTAAACTTGGTAATGCCCTCGTCAGGGGTCGCAAATGAGTACAGGCGCTGGCAAGGAAGAAAATGCCTCGCAGAATACAGACTAATGACCCTAGGAGGTGGATCTGATAGCAGCTTCAACTTCTCTTGCAGCAATATCTGAAAAGGGAAACAAAAAAAAATAAAAGCCAAAGAATTAAGGTAAAAATGCAAAGAAAAATAAAAGCCGCTGGGGTGAGTTGGGTTCACTTCAGGCAAAAGTAAGGCATAGGGTCATGTGAAAATCCGAAAAAGGATGCACTTCCCGCTAAGAAAAGCTAGTGTGAAAATCCATAAGGGACGCACTACCTTTTAACATAATAACGTACCTGGAGTAATAACGGGCTCCCAGAGAAAGCAGCAGAGGACCCAGCATGGACAAAATCAAGACCTATGATAGTCTCAGCGAGGATCAGTGGAAAGGGGGCCAATCCACGTTGGAAATAATCCAGAATCCGAAACAGACGAGAGTCTCCAATCAGCTCCTCTGAAGTCACAATCAGATACTTCATCAGGCAGAAAAGAAAGATGACACTTACACGGTATGGAGGAGCATCGGGGAATTCTTCCAGTGCCTCAATCAGTGGTTCTAAGGCAAAGGTGGGGCCCTAATGAACTAGACGGGCGGCGTCAGAAGGGGTAATGCTTAAAGCCAGTGCCACGTCTCGAGTCTGAACCAGGCTGCAGGGGGGAATGCAAGGCAAGATGTTAGGTGGATACCAAGTCTCGGTAATAGCAGCAAGCTCTTTAGGTAAAGGGCACAGTTCCTGGTAGGTAAACCTGAAAACTTGAAATCACGGATCCCAAAAATGAACCGTGGCCAAAACAAGATTATAGTCTACTTTAACTCTTCTCAGGAATCTCAGACCGAAAATCGGAGCCAGAGTAGGGTTTTCCCAAGTTAGTTGAGTATCCAGAATATCGTGCATCCTGACAGCAGTGGCAGAAGACATTTCTCAATTCCGATGGTTGAAAGTTTAAATTTGGCCAAGGAAATAAGCAGAAAGAAGGAGAAAACCTGAGAAAAGGCTTGGATTCAAGCTTAAAAAGATAAAAGGCATGAAAACCAAGGAAAAAAAGGAGCAATTTATGGTGAGAAGCGACCGACGGTTTGCCCGTCTGTCATGTTACCGACGTCAAGCTCGTTTATAGGTCGAGTTGCCTATTTGTCATATAACCGACGGCAAGGCCGTCGGTCATCTTGGTTGACCAATGGGCAGACCCTTTTCATGCATGCTTCATGCATACACGCGCATAAAATAATCTTTGCATATTGTATTTGAAATTTTGCAGGCAAATCCAGGCGTAGAAGTTGAAAGATATTCAGGGAGTGAAAAAAAAAATTAATGAGGTAAATTATTACCATTTAATTAGAAACTAATTAAGGCATTAATTAGACAATCAAATTTGGAATCCGGAGCGACAAACGGGCTGCCCGTCTCTAGATATGTAGACAGGCAGCCCGTCGGTCATTAAAATCTATAAGTAATGCGAGTCACCGATGCCCACCAGTTCTTTTCCCTTTCTCCTTTTCACTCTCCCTCACTAACTGACGCCCTTTCGGTTTTTTGGCCATATCTCCCTCATTTTTCATCCGTTTCGCGCGCCGTTCATGCCAAAATGATCCCCTCACTGTCTCGCACACTTAGAAGTACTTTTTACACACTTTAGTCGAATTTATTTTCAGCACAATCTCGTTGACATACATGATGCCTCCTAGACGTTAGGTTCCACATGGCCAGCCAGAGCTTGAGCCTCCGGCCTGGATGAGCGATAAGGCAAGGGCGAGGTTCCGGTTGCTGGCTCGAGTGCAGTTTCGAGCCAGTCATTTTATCTCTAGACCTTTCTTGCAGGCCATGGGTATGTTGAATGAAGTAGATGCGCTGGTGGCGGCTATAGGGTGGACAGAGTTTTTGTGGCCTGCCTTCCACACTCACCCAGGGGTTATCCGGAAGTTTCTCGCTACTTTGCACGACGGGGGATTCCAGAGGTTGGACACAGAGGAGGGGGTCATTCAGTTTTGGGTAGATGGATACCACTACAGTATCACCTGCTAGCAGTTCGGAGAGGCTATGGGGTTGCCAGTCGGAGAGGATGTCATCGTGCCTCAGAGGGCTGTTAGGCGCCAATATTGGGAGGTCATAGCTCTGCCAGGAGTGCCATATGACCATGACATGGCAAAGAGTACGGTACTCTCATCACAGGCTCTCTGATACATTCATAGGGTTATGTCCAGTTCCTACTTGGGATGGGCTGGTAACCCGGGCTCACTTAATGCTACAGAGATCTGGAGTCTGTGGGCCATGGTTACAGGGCATCGGCTCAACATTAGTCACGAGATCGTGGCTAACTTGGTCAGAGTGTCTAGGGGGGCAACCCTTGTAGTATATGTGGGAGGAGTGATTACTAGATTATTGCTAGATCTAGAAGCTCGGCCAGACCGTCTCATACTCGCACTGGAGGAGAGCATATATGTAGATGCGTCATCAGCTCTCACCATGGGGATGATAGTTCAGTTGCCGGGCCAGTCCGAGGCATATAAACTGTGCACGATTTATGAGACTAGACATGCTCTAGGCCTTCTATCGCTTCAGCCGGCAGAGGAGCCCCAGATGGAGGAGCAGCCTCCCCAGCAGCTAGGGTTTCAGGAGGAGTAGCCTCCCCAGTAGCCAGGGTTTCAGGAGGAGCAGACTCCCCAGCAGTCTGAGTTTCAAGAGGAGCAGCCTCCCCAGCAGTCTGAGTTTCAGGAGGGCCAGCCTCCCCAGCAGACTGGGTTTCAGGAGGGACCACCTCCATAGCAGCCGCCATCAGAAGAGGGACAGCCGCAGACTCCAGTCGACATGGGGATAGAGTTCACCATGGATGAATTATTTACTACTCCCCCAGCACAGAGGGTACAGAGTCCTCCTTTGTCTCCAGCATGAGTACAGAGGTCGATGCCTCGGGATACAGCTAGGTTTCATCCTTACAGCCGAGCAGGGTACCCGAGGGCATCTACCTCCACTGCACCACGTCCAGACTATCAGGCGGAGTCGTCACCAGTACCAGCACCACAGCCAGCCTAGCCCGACCTGTTGGTGGCCATGATGTCCATTCTTGCTGCCATGGAGCGCAAGCAGGAGGAGAGAGACAGGGTCTTCCTAGAGAGGTTAGCCCAGCAGGAGGAGGTTGCCAGGGCGCTCCTTGAGCGGATGGGGCAGTATGAGGAGCGTGATCGAGCTATGTTAGAGAGGTTAGCCCAGCAGGAGAGGGTCATTTAGGATCAGGCCTGGCTCACCGAGGAGTTGCAGTGGGATTTGACAGCTTCCCTTGGTGCTGCAGCTGACAGGGTGGATACGGCTATCCAGATGGTGGATGAGTCCATTACTTCCCTCGGGTTCAGAGTAGGAGTGCTGGAGGGTGCCATTCCACCTATCGCCCAGTCTATCAGGGAGTTCTGAGAGCAGACAGAGTCTGCACTTGGGGGTATCAGGAGTGCAACCCGAGATTAGACCTTGATGCTAGCCAGCAGATTTCAGGAGTTAGGATGGGTAGTCAGGGAGACCTTGGAGTTTATGGGAGTGTGCATCTAGCCTTTCCTGGATGGCTATGCACAGGTACAGTTCTGGCAGGCAGACGCTACAAGAGCACAACCCGCGGCTGCACTGGTCGCAGTCCCTGCCCAGGCCAGGTTCAAACCTCCAGCACCAGCACCGCCTAGCTGACCCTCCACGTCCAGGGCTCGACCATCTGCATCCACATCACGGAGCCAGCCAGTACATGTGTCGGATGATGAGGAGGACCCGGATGAGCCCTCAGACTACCGCCCTCTTTAGACTGTTTAGGGAGCCTATTCTCATTGCGTTTTGTTTTACTTATATATTTTTTGTACAAAATATGCTGTCACTTAGTGGGACATTTATGTTTATATTTTGACTAACTTATGCCTACATTTTGTCAAATCCTTATTTTAGTCTATGTATGTGCCATTTTACTTACGACTTCCTAATGTTTGATAACATGCTAAACGGAAGAAAATGAAAAGAAAAACAAGATAATAATAACGCGAAAGTCATTTAAATGATAACAAGCAAATTAACTCGCCACAAACTGATCAAATCTTTTGTAACACAGGAACAGGAGTTCACACAACGATGAAACAATTCAAATTTCGTGCAGGCTGAGATGAGGCTAGCGGGACAGATCAGCCGTGATGCAGACCAAGATGAGTTTAGTGGGGCAAATACGATAGAACAGATCGCAAGCAGAGGATGCAGTTAGACAACACTTCACCTCGCACTGCGTAGGCCGAGATGAGGCTAGCGGGACAGATTAGCCATCACGTAGACCGAGATGAGGTTAGTGGGGCAAACGCGATAGAATAAATTGCAAGCAGAGGACGCAGTTAGACAACACTTCACCTCACACCGCACAGGCCGAGATGAGGCTAGCGGAACAGATCATCCGCCACACAGACCGAGATGAGGTTAGTGGGGCAAACACGATAGAACAGATCGCAACTGAGATGGGGTTGGATAACACCGTATCTCACAAATACCATGCAAGCCAAGATGAGGTTGGCAGCATACCTGCAATAGAACAAATTGCAAATGGGTTGGATGATACTACCTCTCGCGACTCTCAGTTACCGGGCAAACCGAGACAAGGCTCACCGGATGGAGATCAGAAACCACTTGCTTCTACGCAACATCAAGAAGGTGAGGACTACCTCAGGTATGTGTTTCTTCCATTCTCCTCTGAATTTTGGCTCATCTAGACATCAGTGTACTACTTTCCCCAAAATTGGGGGCAACTGTAGACACCGTGTGACACCCCAATGCCCCCTAGATGGACAAGGGAGCGCTACACAGCACTATCATGCAATTATCTTATTAACTTTCCTTACATTTTAACATTACCATTTCTTATAATTCATGCATACCACTACACTATAATTTTATCGGATGTTCATCTCTATACACTATTACAAGTTACTAGCTTCGCTACCATACGTTACATATAACACTATACATATACAAAAGAATAGCTTTTAAAAAATGGAGCTCCAAATACAAAACTATACACCTGAAGAGACACTTCACGCTCCTATGGTGGCCTGCAGTACTTCTTCAAAAACTCGACTCCAATTCACAACCTACACGGGAGACAAGCACCCGTGCTAAGCGATAACGCTTAGTGGGGATGTACAAATAGGTACTAACACAATAATCACAAAGCATTACACAATAGAGAGCATGCTTAACACATATGGCATACGATGTACACTCACTAGATCAATATTACGCTATCATGTCAATACGCTGTAACTCATGTTAATCACAAGTCATAAGCTATCTATAACATGCTTTAAATCGCTATTCACTTACCATGTTCAATATTCACTTCACCAAGTCAATGAGGAACAATAAGTCACTATCATTCCATATCCATGTACACTGCTCATTAGTCACTACACTAAGCCAGTTGTAGGCTCATTGCATTATTTCTAATTCAATAGCATGGCATAAATATCACACTATCATCAAGAACAATAATTCCAATACATATTTATCATGAACACATACAATATTCTTGTTAATCATTAATAGCCTGTATAGTCTTAGGAATGGATACGGGTACACTGATCAATAACATTAGAGACCGAGGCCTCGAACACTATATCACTAAAGACAGAAGTCTTGATCGCTATATCACAAAATACCCATCGGTATCAATCACTAGACACCCGTCGGTGCCAATCACTAGCAGCCGCAAATCACTAGCCCTTCATAAGCATGCTTATTTATCCACGACTCGACTACAGGCTTATTACTTTATTCACACACTACGCATTCATTCTCATGGCATTATTCATTCGCATATTAAATTCATTCGCATGATTTGATTCTCCTCACATGTTCATAATTCGCATGATAATGCGATCAAGCTTAGTTAGGCTGTCATGCATTTGAAATTCACATTGTCACATCTTCGCATGATGATGCATTCAAGCTTAGTTAGGCTATCATGCATCTCTAATTCACATAATCACCCTAGTTGTATGCACATAAACTTCATTTATCATTGATATAATGCTCATACAATAAGGCTCCTAGTTATAGATAAAATTGCACAATTTATACATTCATATGCAATAGGGTTACATTGCCAAGACAGAGGGGTCACGGTCACAATCAATCTGGTTGTCACCGTGACATACTAAATCCCCAAAATAGAATGTAGTTTGTGATAGGTCACGGTCACAATCAATCTGATTGTCACCGTGACTTATGACCAACTCACGGGCAGAATGCATGTCTGGGGTATGTCACGGTCACAATGAGTTTGATTGTCACCGTGACATACTGCACTTCAAAACAGAATGCTTATTTTGATGCCTCACGGTCACAACCAATTTGGTTGTCACCGTGACGCATGCCAAATTTCCACTTCACAGCTGTGTTTTACCAAGACACAGCTGTGCTTTTTCTCATACTTGGCATTCTTGCATTCATATGCTTGGGCAACCCTCTTCACCACACAAGCATACTTTACCTCTTCATTTACATGTCATGATACACAATCAATTTGAGCATGCCAATAAATATTACAAATCACTAGATGCCATTAACACTAATATCACTACAATAATCACTTTATACTTGTTCGCTATCCAATTCAATATCAATAACAAAATCAGTATCACATCTCATTTACAAGAACTTCAAACACACTGATCACATCAAAACACAACAAATCCCTAACCTCTTGGAGCACTCCTTCTTACTCTTCTATATCACTTTCTCCTTCCCTTTTCCAGCTCTACCTGGCTCTTCAACTCATAACACATAAGCACACAACACATTTAAGTCCATTAGACTTTACCCATAACAATTATGAAGCAAATAGAAAGATATAAAGAAGATGAACTCAACATCAATATACCTTTTCTAGACAATAATGCACAATCTTCTATCTATCATTATCTACCCTTTGGTCTCCATGGTCAAAGAGAACAAATGAAAGAAGAGCAAAAAGGAAGAATGAACTCATGAGAGAGTGAGGGCCGGATCAAGGGATCAAAATGGCTGAATCAAGGAACAAAAGACAGGTTTACTCACTAATCCACCTCATGCTTGCATGTAAGAATGAGGTGTCAAGCTCTCACTCTCCCTACACAAGGTGGCTGGTTCACACACTAACACATGGAGTCCACTAGCATCCAGCTAAATCCACTAACACACAGCTGATCCCACTAACTTTTGATTAACTTAATTAACAGCCATTACACTAAATAAATCTTCATTTGCTAGTTAATCATACTAAGTACAATTCAGCAACTACAATACTTTATTTTCCTTCAATTAAGTCCCGCACTTCACTTTCTCACTTAGGTCCAAGGCTGTAAACCCTAATTATCATGCACATTATTACACCAGTGACACTCAATTCTTCTAGGGTGATTTTCGGGGTGTTACACACCGGGTCCTGAGGTAGTCCAGATCAGAGTTACCCGATGAAGAAACTAACATCGGTTTTCGGATGAGGGATGAAAGTTGTGGATGTTTGTTCGCCAGTTTTATAAGGACCGGAGGAGTTCTAGGTAAACGGGGGATTTCAGACAGTCGAAAGGAGTTTACCTTTGAGAATGGGCATTTGAGCCCACAGACGGGCAGCCTGTTGGTGGAGTAGCCCGTCGCTCATATGGAAGGCCCATTTCCCACATCGATCGATGGGCCATCGCTCACGTGAGAGGCCCGTCTCCCACGACAATCGATGGGCCGTCGCTCACATGAGAGGCCCGTCTCCAACGTCGAAGCGACGGGCCGTCTCTCAAGCGAGCGACAGGCCGTCTCTCATGCAATGTATAGGGCTTGCCAATCAAATGACCGCTGGTGCCCCTTGCGACGGACGCCCGTCGGTAGTCCACGGGAAGCCCGTCGGTCGGTGATCTGGTTGTTTTAACTGCCGAATTCTACAATATTTGGGGGATTTTACAAAATATCTTAAAATCCTTTTGAATTTCCCAAATCTTTTCAAATAGTTTTGAATATCAGATTTGATTTTAGGAATATTTTGAAAATCGGTCGGTTTTGATTTGATTTCGGAAAATCCTCTTCAAATCTGAATTTGAAATTTAAACTTATTTGAAATCTCCTCCTAAATCTATAAATAGGGGAAGGGATTCAGCTTTAGGGGTTGGAAAATTTTACTGAGAAATTATTGTTTAGAGAAAACTTTTTATTTGAAAATAAAAGCTTAGTATTTTTTCCACAGAAGATTTCTTTTCAGTTTCTATAAAAATAAATTTTCTTTCAAAAATTTCTTTTCTTTTATTCTCGAATTACGCTAATCCGAGGAAGCGAGGTCCATTCATTTTCATCCATCTAGCTAATATTTATTGCTGTCTAAATTCCAAAAAATAGAAAACAGTCTCCTTCTCTTGGTTGATTTTTCAAAGTGAGATTTTTGCAACAAAAAATCTCTTCCGTTCGCGTGATCACGATCCGATCCTTGTAGAACTCGAGGAGTCGACATCTTGCAACGTTCATCTTTACGAGATAAAAATTCGAGGGTAAATATTCTGGACCTGTTACTTTGAATTCAGTTATTATCGTTAATTTCTTGCATAAAAATCCCTTTTATTCAAATTAAAACAAAAACTTAACTTTTTGGGTTACTGTTCGGAAATAGAGTCGATTGACGGGCATAAGGACCGCCGACGGCCATCGCTTTATCGCGCGACGGTACGTCGCGGCTTGCCCTTACGCCCGTCTGTCGCTCCTAGGGATGCCCGTCGGT
Organism: Excoecaria cochinchinensis; assembly: GCA_947683425.1. Taxonomy (NCBI): domain Eukaryota; kingdom Viridiplantae; phylum Streptophyta; class Magnoliopsida; order Malpighiales; family Euphorbiaceae; genus Excoecaria; species Excoecaria cochinchinensis. The sequence goes on along the minus strand of CANTUQ010000132.1, from coordinate 2,607,214 downwards.
CATACGTCTTGGGCCGTCCTTGGGCCTCTTTTTCCACTTAATTTATTTTCTTCACTTCTTTCATTTAAAATGGTTTTCTTATTCAATTTCTTACATTTTCCTCCTTATTATTTAACTTCATATTTATTTTTTCTCTTTTAATTTACATTAACGTGTTCTTTATTTTGTGAGTTATTATTTTGATTTGTTGAGCGGATTTGGAGCCATTTAGTGTAAAAGCTATCGCAAAGACTTAAGGGTCTTCTCCCGGGTTCATTTTCTTGACTTTATCTTCTTTATTATATTACTGTTGTGAATAATGTTTGTTTTTTTTATACTTTTCCACTGATGTAAAAATGATTAAATGCTTTTTATTATTAATTAAATTGGGATTTTCCTTACAAATTGAGGACCAATGTCCTGTTTTTTAACAAATAAAAATCAACGCCTCAAAACCATTTTGCAATAAATATGCATGCGAGGACCAATGTCCTCACTTCTAATATATATATCCTGATTTATGTATGAATCGCTTGCAATTTATAATGGGGGTTGTATTCTGCCCCTAGTTTTATTGTAATTTATTTTGGCGCTCCTTATTTTAATTATGCTTTATTTACTGCCTTCCCTGAATGGACAATCTGAGTTTTAATTTAACTGCATTAAACTGAATGAAAAATGGGATGAAACGATAAATTCAAAACTCGAATATAAACTTAATCAAGGTATGAATAAATGGTAAGTCCCGAACGTACTCTGGTCTTTGGGCTCAATGAGGCGAGAGGGCCACCTCGGCATTTTGTTGGGGTGGAAACCTCCAAGACACTTCTTGTGACCCATAAAAAAGGCTCATACTTGCACAGTCCTAGGCGCCACGAGGCGAGAGGGCCATCTTAATATTTTATTAAGGTGGATACGTCCAAGACACCTCTGGTTTGCCCAAGTGTGAGGCTAGAGAACCACTCTATCATTAGGGTGGAAACCTCCAAGACACCTCCGGCTTGCCTATGATGGACATAGCAGCGCTGTCTTAGGCTCACTGAGGCTAGACGACCTTTTGCAATGTTCTATTGGGTGGCGACTCTAAGAAACCTCCTTGTTACTCAAAATAGATGCACTTGTAATTTCCTACAAGTTTTCACAAACCTCATCCCGAAGGCCCTGAAGGCAGGCGGTTTGGGGTGCCTCGGGGTTCGGCGCGCATCACAAGAGAGTTTGATTTTATTTTGGGTATGGATTGGCTTTGTAAGCACCAGGCAGTGGTTGATTGTCATAGGAAGGTAGTTGTGCTTCAGGATAAAAATCAATCTTCTGTAGTTGTTAAGGATTTGGGTTCTAGTTCTTTGAGCAATGTGATCTCTGCTATGCAAGCTAAGAGGTTCATAAGGAAAGGTTGTGAGGCATTTTTAGCAGTGGTGTTGGATTCTAAGCGTGATCAGGTTCGGATTGAGGATATCCCAGTTGTTAGGGAGTTTGGAGATGTCTTCCCTAGTGAGTTTCCTGGTTTGCCTCCGGAGAGGGAGGTGGAGTTGTCCATAGAGATAGTGCCGGGTACTTCGCCCATTTCTAAAGCACCTTATTAGATGGCTCCTGTAGAGTTGAGAGAACTCAAAACTCAGCTACAAGAGCTATTGGATAAGGGGTTTATTAGACCCAGCATATCTCCATGGGGAGCTCCGGTGTTGTTTGTGAAGAAGAAGGATGGTTCTTTGAGGATATGTATCGACTATAGGTAAATCAATAAGGTCACAGTGAAGAACAAGTATCCTTTGCCTAGAGTTGAGGATTTGTTTGATCAACTTAGAGGTGCGGGAGTCTTTTCCAAGATTGACCTTCGATCGGGTTACTATCAGCTTCGAGTTCCAGATGCGGATGTGGTTAAGACTGCATTTTGGAAACGATATGGGAGTTTCTTGTGATGCCGTTTGGTTTGACCAATGCACCGGCGGCTTTCATGGATTTGATGAACCGAGTGTTTCGATCATACTTTGATCGATTTGTAGTAGTGTTTATAGATGATATCTTGGTCTATTCGAAAGATGAGAGTGAGTATGAGGAGCATCTTTGGTTGGTTTTGTAAGTGTTGAGGGAGCATCAGTTGTTTGCGAAGCTTAGCAAGTGTGACTTCTGGCTTTGAGAAGTGTCTTTCTTGGGGCATATTGTATCGGCTCAGGGTATCCAAGTTGATCTGGCTAAGATTGAGGCAGTTGTTAATTGGAAAGCGCCTAGGAATGTTCCGAAAGTGAGAAGCTTTCTTGGTTTAGCGGGCTACTACCATCGGTTTGTGAAAGGTTTCTTAGTGATTGCTGCTCCTATGATGAGGTTGTTGAGGAAAGGAGTCAGATTTGAGTGGTCGGATAAGTGTCAGTTTTGCTTTGAGAAGTTGAAGAGTTTGTTAGTTGAAGCTCCTGTACTGACTCAACCCACCTCGGGTAAAGAGTTTGTGATGTACAGTGATGCTTCGGGTATTGGACTCGGTTGTGTGTTGATGCAAGAGGGAAAAGTTATGGCTTATGCTTCCCGTCAGTTGAAGCCACATGAGAGGAACTATCCGACACATGATTTGGAATTGGAGGCTGTGATCTTTGCTTTGAAGATTTGGTGGCATTATCTGTATGGGGAGAAATGTAGGATCTTTACGGATCATAAGAGTTTGAAATATCTCCTCACGCAGAAAGAGTTTAGATGGTTAGAGTCATTCAAGGACTATGACTGCATCTTGGACTACCATCCGGGTAAAGCCAATGTGGTTGCAGATGCTTTGAGTAGGAAGTTAGTTTCGGCTTTATTCTTGAGACGGTTTAGATGGAGGTTTGATTCAGATGGGGCTTTTGTTGCCCAACTAAGAGTGAAGCCTACCTTGAGACAGTTGATAGTGGATGCTCAGAAGGATGATGAGAGATTGCAATGGGTTTTGTAAGAGGTCAGAGCTGGTAAGTGGTCAGAGCTCTCGGTTTTGGATGGGGTTCTTACGTATGAGAATCATTTATGTGTGCCCGAGAATGTTGAGTTAAGGAAACAACTTTTGAGTGAGGCACATACAACGGTTTTCACTATGCATCCCGGTGGTGAGAAGATATATCGGGACATGAAGCAATTCTATTAGTGGTCCGGCATGAAGAGAGGCATTGTGGATTTTGTGGCAAAGTGTTTGATCTGTCAGTAGGTAAAGGCTGAGCATCAAGTCCCTTCGGGATTGCTCACTCCTTTACCCATCCCTAAGTGGAAATGGGATGATATTGCTATGGATTTCGTGTCGGGTTTGTTATTGACTCAGAGAAAGCATGAATCGGTTTGGGTGATTGTAGATCGGCTTGCGAAGTCAACTCATTTTCTGCCGGTTAGAGTGGATTATCCGATGGATAAGTTAGCCAGCATCTATGTGGATGAGGTGCTCAGATTGCATGGAGTGCCATTGTCTATAGTGTTAGATCGAGATCCAAGGTTCACTTCGAAGTTTTGGAAAGAGTTACAAAGATCGTTGGGTACCAAGTTGAACTTCAGTACGACATTTCATCCTTAGACAGACGGTCGGTCAGAGAGGGTCATTCATATTTTGGAGGATATGTTGTGAGCTTGTGCCTTGGAATTTTCTGGCAGTTGGGATCGATATGTTCAGCTTATAGAGTTTGCCTACAACAACAGTTATCAGTCGAGCATCGGTATGTCACCGTATGAGGCTTTGTATGGTCGGCCATGTAGGACTCCGATTTGTTGGACAGAGTCGACCGAGCGTTCCATTGTTGGGCTAGATTTGGTTAGAGATACTGAGGAGAAGATCAGAGTTGTGCAACGGAATTTAAAAGTGGCTAAGGATCGACGGAAGTCTTATGCTAATCTGAAGAGGAAAGATATTCGGTTTGATGTCGAGGATAAAGTTTTCCTTAAGGTTTCACCTTGGAGAAAAGTTTTGAGATTCGGTAAGAAAGGCAAGCTTAATCCTCAGTTTATTGGACCTTATGAAGTGTTAGCTAAGGTTGGTCCGGTAGCTTATAGGTTGGCTTTACCGATGGAGTTAGCAAAGTTGCACGATGTTCTTCATGTTTCCATGTTTTTTCGGTATAGATCAGATCTTTCGCATGTGTTGTCGGTTCAAGATGTGCAAGTGCAGCCAGATTATTCATATGATGAGGAACCGAAGACCATTTTAGCTTGGGAAGTGAGACAGTTGAGGAATAAGCAAGTCCCTTTGGTCAAAGTGGTATGGCATCATCATGGAGTTGAGGAAGCACCTTGGGAACCAGAGGCGACGATGAGGGCTCAATATCAGCAGCTTTTCAGTTCAGGTGAGAATTTTGAGGACGAAATTCTTATTAGTAGGGAGAGTTGTAACACCCCGTTTGCCCCTTAGAAGTTGGAGCCATTTGTGCATGTGTGCAATGGGTGTGTGATGGCATGTGTTAAGAGCATTTTTGATAAAATGCATGTTTTGTGGGTTTTATTATAGTGTGAGTGCATGTGGAGTTGTAGGATGTGAGTGTGTGGGTTGCATTAGTGTGTGTGCATACTCACATATTGGTAGGGTGTGCATTAGTGAGGATAGCATTGTGTGTGTATGCAGTGCATGCTTGTTAGGTATGAGTGGTCAATCTCCACCAATGAGGAAATGACACTTGGTTAGGGTAAGGAAAAGGGGTAATTAGAAGAAGAAAGAGAAAAAGGGAAAGCAGATTTTGTTTCCCTTTCCCGTTTCTCTCTTCTCTCTACTTCTCTTCTTCCTTTTCTCTCCATTTGAGTGCCCTAGCTTGGATCCAAGGAAGTGTTGGTGGAATTGATCATCTCTTGACCCTCAATTGGTAAGTTTTGCTGCATTTCTTCATTTTCTTCATCTTTTCTTCTTCTTATTGGGTTGAGTTTTGATTTAGGGTTGGTTGTTTGTGTGATTTGTGGGTATTGTTTCTAGTTGAGCCTCCTCGCGATCCTAAGGGGAAGGAGAAGGCCTCTGGAAGTGGTACCAAGTAATTGGAGCTTAGGAGTATCAGGTTTGGGAGTTTTGTAAATTTTCATGTATTTGCTCTTCTTTGATTTTTCTAGAAATTGGCATGTTGATGAAGTTCTATAATGGTTGATTTGCTATAAGAATGTGATATTGTGTTGGTAATGCTTAATAGTGATTTTTGTTGGGTTAAATGCTTTATGGGTTGAAATGAGATTCAAAATTGTTGGCTTGAATTGGATTGTTAATTATGTTTATAATATGTTCTTGAGTGTTAAGAGCTTCAAAAGGTGAGTTTTAAGTTGGTATTAATGTTTTGAAATGTTGGTTTTTGGTAGGTATAAATTGGGCTGTTTTTGGTGTGTGTAAATTGGGCTATTTGCTGGTGGATTTTTGGGTTTCTGGCGATCCACACGGCGGTATGGTTTGTCATACCCCCTTGTGAATCGTGAGATCTCCCCAGAATTTAAAGGCCACGATTTTACACGGCGGTAAGGTTGCTCCATACCGCCGTGTAAAGTCATTCTGCCTTGTGAGATTTCTAGGCCGTGATTTTACACAGCGGTAAGGACATTCCATACGGCCGTGTACGCCATTTTACATGGGGGTATGGCAAAGCCATACCGCCGTGTAACTTTACACGACGGTATGGCTTTGCCATACCCCCGTGTAAAGTGACTTACACGGTGGTAAGGCATTGTCATACCACCGTGTAAACTGCTTCTGCCCAGTTTTTGAAACTTTTTGATATTTCTTCATTTTCATTTCTTTTTCGTTATTTATTCGTTTAAATATTATTTAGTGTCATTTCATGTATCTAACATCATTAGATTGTATTTTGCTATATCAAATTATATTGAATGTTTTGGTTGGAATCCGGAATGTGTTGTGCATATCTTTAATTCATGATTCTTCACTCTGAACAATATGTTATACATAAGTGTGATTTGTATTACACATGACCTACAAGAGTCAGTCTAGTGGATAGTTAGGCATGCCTAATAGAGTCTCTTAACTGCAGCCCTCAGTTCTGTTTGGACCCCGATCAGGTCCCCGTTTGGATCCTCGCGATCCCTAAAAGTATTTGGATCTTATTTAAGGCGCCCTCAGTAAAATATTTTGAAAATGATAAAAATGTTATTTTGATTTACGATTCGTACCCGTAAGGTACCGCCATGTGTTCGATTCGTACCCGTAAGGTACCGCCATGTGTATACTCGTTATCCACTTTTGTGAGTCCGCAGGTGCTGTGCTTTGTTTCGCTTTGCCTTGCATTGCTCTGTTTCGTTGTGAACATATGAATGAGATATCCGAATGATTTGATGATATGTATATGAACTCGCTATTATCCAAATGCAATTATGAGCCTATGAATGTTATGAATATGACCTGAGCATGTATAAATCTGTTATGATTATTGCATATATCATTGTGAATGTGGTTTGCCTTGACGACCATTGTGAATGGCCGTCCATATTACTTGTGTGTTCCCCACTAAGTGTTATCGCTTAGCACGGTGTTTTACCCGTGCAGGTGCGGAAGGCATTTTGCTTTTGGGAGAGTCGCCGCCAGTCAAGCCAACACAGAGGGATTAGTGTTAGAGCTTTATTTTTGTAGCATGATTCTTTGTAATAGAACTCTCTATGTATTATTTTGTAAAGCTTCCGCATTGTATATTTTGGATATGTAACTATTTTGTAATATCAGTTTTTGATCTGAACATTATTGTAATGAATGTTGTTATATTAATGATCATTCTGATGTTTCTGAAAAGTTTAATTTCTGCTGTATTTTAGTATGTATAATGTGATTGAATGTATGTTTCTATATCTTTTGTGTGGTGACACCCCTACTCATACGGCATCTCAGTCCCTTGCAGATGGGTTCGCCTATATACAGGTAGGGGGTGTTACATTTATATATTATTTTGTTCATGTAAATATTGCACTCTTCATTTTATTATTTTCAACATGTAATTAATTAATTTATTTTTGCCTCGATCGATTTTCTTTTCTTTGCTATTTAAATATTTATTTTAATTATGATAACATGTAAATAGCTAATTTAATCAAATCAATTTTGTATCTTTAGTTCTATCACACTATGTTGCTAATTTAATTAATTTATTTTGTCCACGCACACACATTATTTCATTCATTCTCACACTCGTATGTTTTGATTCTTTTTATGTTTTTTATTTATTTTCTTGATTAGCTTAATTAAAATATTTGTTAGTTGGATTCATTTGATTTGGTTCATTATTTTACTTTATGTATTTCATTTAATTTGATTGATTGATTTTATTTTATTGTATTTTATTCGATTTGATTTAATTACTAACATTATTTTATTTGTTTATTTTTATTTCAAAACTTATTTTCTTTGTTTGGGCATTTTTGTGAGCACACGAGGAGATTCAGGAGGCTCGTTTGGCGTGGTCTTTTCCTTAATTTTTGATTATTTGTATTATTTTCCTTACTCAGATTATTCATTTTTTTACCATGTAATCTTTAATAAAATTATTTATGTACGTTTAAAAAGAAAATCACAAAAATATTTATATTAATTAATTTGGTATTTTTCCAAATAAAAAATGGGACTAATGTCCTAGTTTTTTATACCCAAATAAACCATCACCTTTAAAATTTTATAAGGTATGCATGCGAGGACCAACGTCCTCATCCTTAATAAACAACTCGTTTTATGTATGATTTATATTTTATTTACAATGTGGGTTGTATTCCGCCCCTAGTTTTGCTGTAATTTATTTTCATATGTTTTATTTTAATTATGCTTTTATTTATCGCTTTCCCTGAATGGATAATGTGACACCTGTTACCCCCGTTGGAAGGATACCGGAGTGCCATGCTCACAAATACATTTACATACTCAAGCATGCTAGAAACAATTACATAAAACTATAAAGATATCAAATCCTTATATAAATAATCATATAGTTTTACAAAAAGGGATTTGTAAACATTAAATATATACATATACAAAATCATCCTTTACAAAATTACATTTTCCAAAATCAGTTCCCATATACAAAAATACAACAGAAGAAAAAATAACTCCAACTAAAGACTTCTAGTGGCCAACCTGCAGATGTCTGACTCCAAAAAGAACCTGCCACCTACACGGGAAAACAGTCCGTGCTAAGCGATAACGCTTAGTGGGGAGGAACAACACAAACAGAACATGCATATACAACAACTACTATAACAACTCATGACTCATATGGCAATTAAACATGTACGCAATATTCCATTTATAATCATATAAAACATCAATCCTATTGATAAACATGGCATAATATCATCACTCATACCTCATATGTATTCTTATAATATAAAATAAGTAATTAATCGAATCATATTTAACTTTAAGTATTGCAACACAACCAATCATATTTCATATACATAGCCATGCAATGTACAATTCACATTACTATAAATGCAAAGGAGTAGCATGATATAAGTATTTTATTACGTATAGTTTAATATAAACACTACATATCCCAAGTATAGAGGTTAAAGTACGTATCGCAATGCCAACCATGAATTCATACACATTTATCATATAACATATCATTGATCATCGTATTCATATACAACACATATTAACATATAAGCTTGATATTCATTAACGAGTGGATACGGGAATTTGATACAGATAGGACACAATATCCAAGTATATGGAGACATGGGTCTCGCACATCTCATCTTAATATTGATACTGATAGGACACAGTATCCAAGCGTATGGAGACATGGGTCTCAAACATCTTATATGACCCAAACGGGGCCAAATCAAAGACCCAAACGGGGTCGAATCAAGACCCAAATGGGGCTTGCATATTGTAGCTACACTCATATATATTACTCAACCCTAGATAAGCGCTTATCTTATCCACTAACTATGACTGATCAGGCTCAAAATTTAATACAACAATATACACACAACTCATTGTCATATAGTAGTGTATACTACCAATGAAATCATATAACTTATGCATACATGTATATTGATCATAAACAAAGACAAGTAAATCATTTACGGATGTAATCAAATATAAAACTCCCCAATTACTAACTCATAAGTTCAAACACAATAACATCCTCAAATAAAGTATTTAAACTAATTTAGATTTCATTTGGCTTTCATGTATATCATTCATTCATGCATTTTCTTCATTTCTTACTACTCATGCATACATGCCATCCTAAACTCATTCACATACAACACTTTATATATATATGGTTGCATACTAACTTGTACATATTATTACATATTAGCACACACATATTTATACGCATTTGCATACATAGTTAATCATGCCTAAGTTACCCATAGCTCATACATATACATACGCATTGGTATACATGATTCATCATGCATTGGATAGACCTTGGGACACTCCGGTATATTATGGGGTCAATTCTGGAAAGAAAACACATACAAGTATACAAATATGTTGAGGGGAAATGTAGGGAATTGATCCATACCAACCATTGGCTCAAAATGAAGTAGAAAACTTCTTATGTGAGTTGTTCTATCGCGAGGTCGCAACTCTGTCGCGCTCGCAACAGTAGCTCCCCACAGGAGCTTTACGAGATTGCTTCTCACTCCAAACTTGTATCGCCTAAACCGACCTCTAGACCTCATTTTTAGACAACGTTTCCTTCTTAAAAATTGTTACCTAGGATGTTAAGTTTCCAATGGAACATGTTTCAGGTTGTTCGGACTCCTAAATCAATAGATATGAATCAAACACTACGGATTGTCCCAAATAGCCAACCTAGGTAGAGACACATCCGGTTTTTGCAATTTTTAAGCCTCTTAATGACAAAATTAATTTATGGTCACTCTTAGACGTTTAAATGTACATTAGTCGTGGTACAAATGGCACAACAAACACTCAAATCGGAGTTTTCAAACTCTAGCTATGATCAAAACAATACACAGAGGTCTAGTAAGACATAAACAGAATTCTCCCTAAACTAGGGTATATACTCAAATTGTAAGCTCAATAATCATTCAATCAGCAATTTCAACACAAGTCAATTAAATATCTCAATTATATCATCTATCAATATTCATATACACAAAGCTATTTTACTAATGCATTTTCATATACCATAAATAAACAAACAATATTAACATTTAACTCAAAAACAGGATCCAAAATGAGATGGACAAAATACTCCAAATAACTCCCAAACCTGATGCCAAAACTCCTTCTACTTCAAAATCCAATCTTTTCTTTCCCTTTGTCCTTCTTTCTCTCTTCAATCACTTACATAAAATAACCAAATAAAACCCATATCAACCCATGCAAAACTGCTGAATAACTAAATATAAACCTTGGAGAAGATAAAGATGAAGAACCCAAATACAGTAACTTACCTTGGAAGCTCAGCTCTTAAACTCTTAAAACACAACTCAAACTTGGAGGAATCAATACAAGCTAAAACTAGAGAGTAGCTGTGTAGACACCGGGTCTTGAGGCAGTCCAGGTCAGAGTTACCCGATGAAGAGATCCATGTTGGTTTTCGGATAAATGGATGGAATTCGGAGGTTTTCGTCTTTCGGTTTCATAAGGATTAAAATCTTTTTTGCTATAGCGTGAGGTTTTGAAAGAGTTTGGGAAATTTTGCTTTAAATAGGAAGTTTTGCTCCACAGACGGGATTGCCGTCTGAAGTAGGGACGCCCGTCCCTACTTGGGGTGATCCCCGTCTCTATGCATAGTAGGGACGACCCGTCTGTAGCTAGGGACGGACACGTGTCTGAATAGGGACGCCCGTCCCTAGTCCCGCGATATGGCCCGTCTGTAGCTAGGGACAGACACGTGTCTGAGTAGGGACGCCCGTCCCTAATCCCGCGTTACGGCCCGTCTGTATCCAAATTTCCACGCGTGCCCTTAGTAGAGACGCCCGTCGGTAGTTGTAGGGATGCCCGTCGGTAGTGGATCTGATCAGTTATCGCCGGATTTGATAAAATTTTATCTAAAATCTTTCAAATAGGATAAGTTTTGGTTAAAAAAATTGAATTTTAAAACTGCTTTTAAAATTCAAACTTTAAACTAATGCTTATCTGATTTTATCTCAAAAATTCTATAAATTGGGAGGTAAAATTCATTATTTGGGGTTAGAAAAATTTGACAAATTTTTGGTGAAAAAAATTAAACACCTTTTGAGAGATTGGAATTTTTTAGAGAAGATTTTTTTTGTGAGCAATTTACAAAAAAGCTATAAAATCTCTATTTTTATAATTTTGTTTGATCAAAAATTCTTCCAATTAACTAATTTCATCAAATTTTCTTGTGAATTAAGCCAATTTGAGGTAACGAAATTCATTCGTTTCCATCAATACAGCTAATTCAAACACTCGATCGCTATTAAATTTTCCAGAAGGGAAAATACAAATTTTCTTATTTTGATCTATTTTTTATTTGATCCTTGTGGAGCGTGTGGGGATCGAAACCATCTGATATTCACCCAAAAAGGTAAAATCCAAGGGTAAACATTCTGGATTAATACTTATATGATTTAATTAATTTATATTAATTGTTTTCATTCTTTTTTTTTAACTCATTTCTTTTAAATTTTCTTATTATTTTACTTTTCTTTACTTTATTCACCAAATTTGATACTGACATTTTTATTTCTATGAGTTATTTTCTGACCCTTTGGAATTGGAGTTGTAAATGATGATGGTCGGGCCAACCTGAGGATTTCCATACAGGTTCTTTCTTCACCCTTGCCTTTTTATTCATGTTATTATTAAGATTATTTTAATGTCGTTAAAGTAAAAAGGGCCAAATATTTTATAGTAATTAATTTGGGATTTTCTTGAAAGCTGTGGACCAATGTCCTGTTTTTTTTTTAACCAACAAAATTGACACTCTTTAAAAACCAGTTTGTAACAAATATGCATGGCAGGACCAATGTCCTCACTCCAATGAATATCCCGATTTCTGTATGATCTGTATGTTGTTTTTACAATGGGGGTTGTATTCCGTCCCTAGTTTTATTGTAATTTAATTTGTGGGGATTTATTTTAATAATGTTTTATTTATTGATTTTAACGTGAATGATTGCGCCTCAATTAAATGCTTCGTGTGGAAAGTTGATGAAATAATAAATTCAAAAACTTAATTATAATATTAATCAAGGTATAAATAAATGAGAAGTCACGAACTCACTCTGGTCTTTGGGGCTCAATGAGGCGAGAGGTCTAGGACTTCCAAGACACCTCTTGAGTCTCACCAAAAGGCTGAAATTTACAATCCTAGGCTTCAGGGGGTAGAGGCAGCGGCCTCCAAGATCTCTCTGGCTTGCTGAAGATGGATATGTATGCGTCGTCTTGGACTCGATGAGGCTAGACGACCCTTCCCAATGTTCTATTGGGTGGCGACTCCAAGAAACCTCTTTGTTGCCCAATATAGACGCACTTGTAAATACCTTACAAGTTTTAATGAATCCCATCCCGATCGCCCTAAAGCGGGCTTTCGGGAGGCCACGGGGTTCGGCGTACGTCACAAGCTGAAGAAATGAAGAGAAGTAAGAGGGAGAAACGGGACAGACAAGAAAGGAAGAATTCTATCTCTTCCCTCTCTCTTCCTTTCAAATCCTCAATATGCACACACTCACTTATCCACATGGCACACATGCATTGGACCCCTTATTCCACTAGCTACACTTTTACCATCTGCTCCATACACAACTCTTTAAGTCCTCACTTAATTACCAAATGGTCACTAATAAAAATTCTTCTCTCAAAACTTTAATTAACTTTTCAATTAAGCCCTTAATTCTCTTGCATAAATTACCAAAATACCCTTAATGTCCAATTAATCTTGCTATTTCCAACTAGGCCATATTTGGGATGTGACAACTCTCTCCTCCTTAAGAAATTTTGTCCTCAAAATTTCCCCGCTAACCACTTTCATCCCAAATACCAAAATCGAACTCAAATAGAAATTTAACCAATTAAACACTTACCGGAAGGACCTGCAGCCTCTGGAGTATCTTCTCTAATCATCGCATAGACTCTAGCCGGAGCATACCCTCCCCTAGTACCAGGTCGATGCACAATTTCTGATGGCGCCTGAGGAGCTCTACTTCTATCCCGGTTGCTTCTAGTTGCATTTGATTTACCTCCACCCGCTTTACTTTCTTGATGGCTCGTGTTCTCTTATCGATCGGGGCAACTAGCAAACTGATGCTCCATACTTCCGCACTTGAAGCATGCACCCGTGATCTTGCGGCATGTTACCCAATGGTACCTTTGGCAATGCTCACACTCCGGTGCTCTATTTCCTCTACTCGTGGGCGGTGCTACACTTCCTACCTCAGAAGGCACTTGAGTAGTCCCTCTAGTTCCTTGTCCTACCGAAGTACCTTTAGACTTCTTGTTACTAGCAACTCCACCATCCAGTTCTCTCCTCTTCTGTTCTATTCTTTGCTTCACCATCTCGGATTCTTCCAACTTTATCGCTGCAGCCACTAACTGACAGTATCCAACCGGATGCATAACTGCCATAGCTGACAATGGACCTCTAATGACTTCTCTTAATCCACCCTAAAAATGTTGGCACTTAAAGTCTTCCGTCAACAGCGGTTGGGGCACATACTTGGTCAATCGACTAAACTCTTTCTCGTAGTTGCTGACCGATAAGTTCCTCTATTTCAAATTGATAAATTCATTCCACTTTACCTCCCGATAAGCCTTGGTCACATATTTCTGCTCAAACTCTTTCACAAAGAACTCCCATGTCAATTCAGCTGGTCTCTGGGGATTGAGAAGCACAAGGTTCCACTAATCATATGTTGATCCTTGCAAAAGCGATATAGCACAAGTAACTCATTGATGCAGAGGACAAGCTATCTCTTGTAGAATCCTATCAGTTCTTTTCAACCAAAATTCCGCCACATCCGATTCGTCCAAGGAGGTTCCATGGAATTCTTTTGCTCCCCTTTTCCTTATAAGCTCAGAAGGAGCCTTAAGAGCAATCAATCTGTCTACCACTTGCAGTAAGCCTTGTACTAATGCCGGATCAAAACCCTGACCTTCGATTGGTGAATGCTCACGTGCAGGCCTATCCTGACGGACCAGATTACTTCCAACTGGATTCACACTTTCCATCGTGTCGCCCATATACTCACTTGTATCCGACTCCATCTAGACATTACATAAAACAACATTTTCATTAGGCCGCAACTCTAGACAGACTCTCATGTAAAGCCTTTATACTCAACCTATCGCACATAAACAGAACCGACTAAACCGGTGCTCTAATACTAAGCTGTGACACCCAGTTACCCCCGTTGGAAGGATACCGGAGCGCCACGCGTACAAATACATTTACATACTCAAGCATGCTAGATACAATTACATATAACTATAAATATATCAAATCCTTATACAAATAATCATATAGTTTTACAAAAAGGGATTTGTAAACATTAACCATATAGATATACAAAATCATCCTTTACAAAATTACATTTTCCAAAATCAGTTCCCATATACAAAAATACATCGGAAGATAAAATAACTCCAACTAAAGACTTCTAGTGGCCGACCTGCAGATGTCTGACTCCAAAAAGAACCTGCCACTTACACGAAAAAAGAGCCTGTGCTAAGCGATAACGCTTAGTGGGGAGGAACAACACAAACAGAACATGCATATACAATAACTACTATAACAACTCATGACTCATATGGTAATTAAATATATAAGTAATATTCCATTTATAATTATATGAAACATTAATCCTATTGATAAACATGGCATAATATCATCACTCATACCTCATATGTATTCTTAAAATATAAAACAAGTAATTAATCGAATCATATTTAACTTCAAGTATTGCAATATAACCAATCATATTTCAAATACATAGCCATGCAATGTACAATTCACATTACTACAAATACAAAGGAGTAGCATGATATAAGCATTTTATTACGTATAGTTTAATATAAACACTACACATCCCAAGTATATAGGTTAAAGTACGTATCGCAATGCCAACCATGAATTCATACACATTTATCATATAACATATCATTGATCATCGTATTCATATATAACACATATTAACATATAAGCCTGATATTCATTAACTAGTGGATACGGGAATTTGATACTGATAGGACACAGTATCCAAGCATATGGAGACATGGGTCTCAAATATCTCATCTTAATATTGATACTGATAGGACACAGTATCCAAGCGTATGGAGACATGGGTCTCAAACATCTTATGTGACCCAAACGGGGCCAAATCAAAGACCCAAATGGGGCCGAATCAAAACCCAAATGGGGCTTGCATATGGTAGCTATACTCACACATATTACTCAACCCTAGATAAGCGCTTACCTTATCCACTAACTATGACTGATCAGGCTCAAAATTTAAAACAACAATATACACACAACTCATTATCATATAGTAGTGTATACTACCAATGAAATCATATAACTTATGCATACATGTATATTGATCATAAACAAAGACACGTAAATCATTTACGGATGTAATCAAACATAAAACTCCCTAATTACTAACTCATAAGTTCAAACACAATAACATCCTCAAATAAAGTATTTAAACTAATTTAGATTTCATTTGGCTTTCATGTATATCATTCATTCATGCACTTTCTTCATTTCTTACTACTCATGCATACATGCCATCCTAAACTCATTCACATACAACACTTTATAAATATATGGTTGCATACTAACTTGTACATATTATTACATATTAGCACACACATGTTTATACGCATTTCCAAACATAGTTAATCATGCCTAAGTTATCCATAGCTCATACATATACATACGCATTGGTATACATGATTCATCATGCATTGGATAGACCTTGGGACACTCCGGTATATTACGGGGTCAATTCTGGAAAGAAAACACATAAAAGTATACAAATATGTTGAGGGGAAAGGTAGTGAATTGATCCATACCAACCATTGGCTCAAAATGAAGTAGAAAACTTCTTATGTGAGTTATTTTGTCGCGAGGTCGCGACAGTAGCTCCCCACAGGAGCTTTACGAGATTGCTTTTCACTCCAAACTTGTATCGCCTAAACCGACCTCTAGACCTTATTTTTAGACAACGTTTCCTTCTTAACAATTGTTACCTAGGATGTTAAGTTTCCAATGGAACATTTTTCAGGTCGTTTGGACTCCTAAATCAATAGATATGAATCAAACACTACGGACTATTCCAAAGAGCCAACCTGGGTAGAGACACGTCCGGTGTTTTCCATTTTTAAGCCTCTTAATGACAGAATTAATTTATGGTCAGTCTTAGACTTTGAAAGGTAAGTTAGTCATGGTACAAATGGCTTAAAAAACACTCAAATTGGAGTTTTCAAACTCTAGCTATGATCAAAACAGTACACAGAGGTCTGGTAAGACATAAACAGAATTCTCCCTAAACTAGGGTATATACTCAAATTGTAAGCTCAATAATCATTCAATCAGCAATTTCAACACAAGTCAATTAAATATCTCAATTATATCATCTATCAATATTCATATGCACAAAGCTATTTTACTCATGCATTTTCATATACCATAACACACAAATAATATTAACATTTAACTCAAAAACAGGATCCAAAATGAGATGGACAAAACACTCCAAATAAACTCCCAAACCTGATGCCAAAACTCCTTCTACTTCAAAATCCAATCTTTTCTTTCCCTTTGTCCTTCTTTCTCTCTTCAATCACTTGCATAAAATAACCAAATAAAACCCATATCAACCCATGCAAAACTGCTGAACAACTAAATATAAACCCAAAAGAAGATAAAGATGAAGAACCCAAATACAGCAACTTACCTTGGAAACTCAGCTCTTAAACTCTTAAAACACAACTTAAACTTAGAGGAATCAATACAAGCAAAAACTAGAGAGCAGCTAAAGAAATGAAGAGAAGTAAGAGGGAGAAACGGGACAGACAAGAAAGGAAGAATTCTGTCTCTTCCCTCTCTCTTCCTTTCAAATCCTCAACATGCACACACTCACTTATCCACATAGCACACATGCATTGGACCCTTATTCCACTAGCTACACTTTTACCACATGCTCCATACACAACTCTTTAAGTCCTCACTTAATTACCAAATGGTCACTAATAAAAATTCTTCTCTCAAAACTTTAATTAACTTTTCAATTAGGCCCTTAATTCTCTTGCATAAATTACCAAAATACCCTTAATGTCCAATTAATCTTGCTATTTCCAACTAGGCCATATTTGGGAATTAAATTGCATGGAATTGAATGAGAAATGGGATGGAACGCTAAATTTAAAACTCCATTATAAACTTAACTAAGGTATGAATAAATGGGAAGTCCCGAACCTTCTTTAGTCTTTAGGCTAAACGAGACGAGAGGGCCATCTCAATGTTCTACTGGGGTAGGACCTCCACTCTTGTGTCCCAAAAGGCTCAATTTGCATAGTCCTAGGTGCCACGAGGCGAGAGGACCATCCTAATATTTTATTAGGGTGGGGCCGCAAAGACACCTCTAGTTTGCCCAAGCGCGAGGCGAGAGGGCCATCCTAATATTTTATTAGGGTGGGGCCTCCAAGACACCTCCGGCTTGCCTACGATGGACACAGCAGCGCCGTCTTAGGCTCACTGAGGCTAGACGACCTTTTCCAATGATCTATTGGGTGGCGACGCCATGAAATCTCCTTATTGCCCAAAATGTATGCACTTGTAATTTCTTACAAGTTTTTATGAACCTCTCCTGAAAGCCCTAAAAGCGGGCGGTTCGGGGAGCCCCCCGGGGTTCGGCACGCGTCACATCGTGCTATGCTAATGGTCCTTGATGACTAAAAGATCAAGAAATTACAATGATACATGTGACACATGAAAAATTATACACAGAATGATATGTAAATGAGAAAACTATATGCATCGAATAGAATGTACACACATGAAATAACATGTATATATTTTGGCATGCTTGAATGATACACAGTGTATGAGCATACTGTGCAGCATCCACAACTACATGCAAGCAGATAAATCTTTCCAACCTTATGACTCCCACACACGAGGTCGTGCAGTCTCTTTCCTAGGTGGGCTTGATCGATGGGTTAGCGGGGAACCCAATGGGCATGTATGGTGCATGGTGATAAACCAGTAGCATAACACTTTTAATTTAAAGCACATGCGTATGGGTTTTGGCCATTATATATTTGGACCTTTCAAACAGATTAAAAATGGGCCCATAGGGGCATGAGAGCCTTTTATGAGTGTCCAATTAATCTATTTGAATTTGTTCAATGCATAAAGGCCCACGTAGCAAGCACATTATTAGGGTACATATCACCTAGTGGAGGTTTCTATTGCTGTTACATGAGCTTTGGTCAAGGGTGGCATTACTTTAGGCTTACCCAAGCATGGTCCGTACTAATGGGTCTAGCTCATTGTGAGCATAACGACCGATTTGGTCTCCATTTGATATACCATTGATGGTACAAAGCTTGAGCTGCTGGTTATCCCAAACACTTTCTTACAATGAGTGAAAGTAGGGTTGTGCTTTAGGAATGCACCGGGGTAAAATAAGGGACCAACTAGCATAGTTCCAAGGCTCTAATGTATGCAATGCAATTTTTCGAAAAGAGATAAAATTTCTTAACCCTAAACCCAATTATATTAGATTAACTAAAGGTACTTTCGGAGCAAAATCTCATGATATCCCCAGCGGAGTCACCACTATGATGCACGAGAACCCTAACTCGGTATTCGGGTCATTCTCGAATGTCCGCTTTTAGGACTCAAGACTGGATAGAGGTTCATTAAAACTCGTGAAAGCTGGTCGCTTCGCAATGGACAGGGATTCACCCTTGTTCCATTATTGGCAATCAACCTACGAGGGCATCTATTGGGTATCATATGGTAGGTATCATGGAGTCTCCACCCTATAAAACATTGGGAAATGAATTCTAACCTTATGAGGCCAAAACTAGAGAGAGTTCAAACCTCACTCTTATTTATACCTTTGGTTAATGTTATATGACTGAGTTTTTAGAGTAAATTATTTTATCCCTCTTCTCACACGATCATGCAATAACATTAAAACACATTTCAAGCATTTATTGGAAAGCAGTTGTAACACCCCCTACCCATACGTAGGAGAACCCATCCGCAAGGAAGTGAGTACACGTACGAGAAGGGGTGTCACACCAAATAGAACAATACATACATACATTCACATAATATAACATATAAATAAACAGCGAAAATTAAAACTTAAAATTGAAAGATCATTCATTCATAGAATAACAATATTCAAATTACATCAGTCAGAGATACATAGCGGAAGCTTAACAAAACTATATACAAGAGAGATCACTATTACAAAATAATGATGATACAAAAAGAAACTAAGTCCGATCAACAATCCCACTGTGTTGGCTTGTTTGGCGGCGACTCTCCCAAAAGCTATACACCTTCCGCACTTGCAAGGGTGAAAAGACCGTGCTAAGCGATAATGCTTAGTGGGGAAAAAAGCAATAATAATATGGACGGCCATTCACAATGGTTGTCAAGGCAAATTACATACGAAATGGCATACTGAATATCATAAGATATAATCATAAACGAGTCGCATTCATAACCATTCAACTGTTCCATAATCATATTCATATGCCAACAGATTCATATGCTCATATTAGAGTCATTCAGATTCAATTACTTGTAATCATATTCATTCGGATTCACATACTTATAATCATATCAGGACAAATCATAACACCTGCTAACTAACAGTAGTGGATAACGAGTAAATGCGTAGCGGTACCTTACGGGTACGAATCGACACGTAGCGGTACCTTACGGGTACGAATCGGGAAAACAATATCATATTTTATCATTTTAAAACATTTTACAAAGGGATCTTAAACAAGATCCATACACATAGAAGTTCGCAAGGAACTAAACGGGGACCTGATTAGGGTCTAGAGCAGTACAGAGGCTGCAGCAAAAGGACTCTTTTAGGCATGCCTAACAATCCACTAGACTGACTCTTACAGGTCATGTATAATTCATCAAATCACATTCATATATATATACACATACCCAAGTTCAATCTCATATATACATTCATATGTATACATAATCACATACTAACAATTAAATTGAAATCATATACATGCTTATTCCTCATTCATACATATTGATCGAATACATTTTTTACAATAAAAAAGTCATCTCAAGTATACAGGAGTGTCACACTCACAACCCATGTCGCGCTCATGACAGACTCGACATAAAGCTTCTATCACGCTCGCGATGATTGTTACGCTCATGACAGGATAGGAATTCTCATTCCTATCTCTCAAACCTTCACTTCCCGTGACACATTTTTCACCCCTTTCACATGCAACTCTTATGGTCTATTCCAACCTATTTTTAGCCAATATGATCTATTGTCAAATTATTTATTTACATGTCTAGAGCACAATTCAATCTTAAACATTCAATTATAACATCAAGACAATGCAACTCATCATCATTCAATCAATTCATCATCACATGCAATATCAATTCATGCCTTTCAATTGGACCATCTAACTCATGCTTTACCAGAAATACACATCAGAATAATGTTTCTCAATCACACATTCATTGAACATATAGTGATACTTTCATACATCTCATTCATTCAATCATACCCATATTTCCTCATATACAAACCCACCTCATTACACATCTATATATATGGTTCATATTCTCCTTAAGTAAACTAATTCCATTTATTATCCTTCACATGTGTATAACTTAATCTCAACTCATAATTATGCATACTTGTTCATATTACACATGATCATATAGATTAAGGCATCATAATCCTCAAAGGTCACTTAACTTGACTGAATTCTATTTCATATAATTATACACTATTAGTTCATTAGTATACTACTATTCTTAATCATGTTCTTGTGTATTTTCCCAGTGATATCTATTCTTATAATCATTTCATAATCCTAAACAAGCATTGGATAGACCCATGAAAGTTTTAGTGTAGTATGGGTTTAATTCGGGAAGAAAAACACATAACAACATACAAATTAGTTGAGGGTAAAGGTGGGGAATTGATTCATGCCAACCATTGGCTATAAAACGAGAAGAAAATCCCTCATAAGACAGGTTCTGTTATGCTCGCAACAGTAGCTACCCTCTACAAAACTGCTTTTCACATTAAACTTGCATCGACAAAAAAAACATCTAAACCTCATTTTTAGGCAAAATGTCCTTCTTAATAATTATTTTCTAGGATGTTAAGTTGCCAATGGGATAAGTTTCAGGTCATTTTGACATCTAAAACATAAAATATGACCTAAAAAATCTATACTATTCAGATGAACCGGCCAAAATAGGAATACCTGTGTTTTGGCCACTCTTTAGGACATTTAGATCTAGAATTAGCTCAACTTTATTCTTAGAAATTTTTAGAATTGTATCGTAGTTTTCAACCCCATTTTGAACCAATCCATTTATAGCACTGTAACTCAATCTATGGGCAAAAGAGTCACCAAAGGTCAAGAGAGACCAACATCGAAACTTACTCTACAAGCACACTTTTCCTACTACGTGCATATGACCTCTAAATTCCACTTTAATGACATTTTTAAACAACATGCTCAACTAATCATTTCTTTATATATATGTTAACTTGTAGTAGGCACAATCCTGATCTCAGTTTGATTAAAATGCAAGGAGTTATGGCCCAAGGAACATAACATGCTCCAAAAAGACCCTCCTACAGAATTAGCTACACCTAATTTCACTTTTGCAGACTTTTAAGTCCTCAATTCATTTTGATAATTTTTAAGACCATTATAGACACATATTATAGGAACCTAACCCCATTAACTCCATTCATTTTTATAGTCATTTAACTCAAGTTATAACACTTATAATTAAATCACGTAAAATGGACCCCAACTCAATTTTTGCACTCTAGCTAATTAACTACAAACTAACCAATTTAGCATCATTTATCATCACTCTCATAATACACTTTCCTAACTTAATTATGCACATCATGGCACAAACCACAATTTACATACTTAATATACACGAGCAATCAATTAACACACACACAAATAATTAGTTCCCAAACCTCTTCTCCTTTGCTCCTCTTAAGCTCACATGGAACCTTGATCATCAATTCTCTTCTTTCCCTTTCCTTTTTCAAAGGCACCATCACCACATGCACAATTAATTCTAGAATTGGAACACCATTATAAATCCTCAATCCCATAAATTTCAGAACAAGAAGAAAAGGGAGATGAAGAACTATAATTACTCACTTACCTTTGCAATAATCAACAATTTAATTAACCACTAAACACTTGATTAACCAGCATGATTTGTAGAATTAAAAATGGTAATTTAGAGAAGTGTGTGACGCGCGCCGAACCCTGTGGCCTCCCGAAAGCCCGCTTTAGGGCGATCGGGATGGGATTCATTAAAACTTATAAGGAATTTACAAGTGCGTCTATTTTGGGCAACAAGGAGGTTTCTTAGAGTCGCCACCTAATAGAACATTGGGAAGGGTCTTCTAGTCTTAGCGAGCCTATGACGACGCATAAATATCAATCTTGGGCACACCAGAGAGATCTTGGAGGTCTCAGCCTCTACCCCTGGTGCCTAGGATTATAAATTTAAGTCGTTTGGTGAGACTCAAGAGGTGTCTTGGAAGTCCTAGACCTCTCACCTCATTGAGCCCCAAAGACCAGAGTGAGTTCAGGATTTCCCATTTATTCATACCTTGGTTAAGTTTATAATCGAGTTTTGAATTTAGAGTTTCATCCCATTTCTCATTCATTTTAATGCAATTAATTAAAGCGCATGTCAATCACGTAGTGGAAGCGATAATTAAAAGCGTAAATAAAATAAAGCATATGTAAAAATATTACAACAAAACTAGGGGCGGAATATAACCCCCATTCTAAATAAAATACAAACATGCATAAAATGGGATATTCATTAATGATGAGGACATTGGTCCTCGCATGCATATTTATTATAAAATAATTTTGATTTGATGGTTTTATTTTGGATGGAGAAACTTGAGACATTGGTCCCATTTTTATTTAGGAAAAATTTCAAATTAATTAATAAAAATGGTTTAGTGACTTTTTTTCTAGCGGGCCTAAATAAATAATTTTATAAGAAAATTACATGGTAAAATAAATGAAAAAGCCAAAATAAATAAATATTACAAACAAAGAAAATAAACATGTCACCCGAACGAGCCTCTTGGATCTCCTCGTGTGCTCGCAAATATGCCCAAGCAAAAAATGAGATGTGAAATAAAATAAAACACAAATAAAATAATGTTAGTAATTGAATCAATTAAATATAAAATAAATGATAAGATAAAATAAAATGAGATAAAATGAAATGATATCAAAATCATAAATGAATTAAAATGTTACCAATTTAAAGTGAACTAGAAAAATGTGTTATTAATGACAAATGGATTAAATGAAGTGATTGGAATAAAATATAACATGTTAATGAATTAATATGTAAAAATATGAACATGACAACAATAATGATGAAGATAATCAAATCAATGAATATATAAAATAATAAAGGAAAGAATAATAAAATAAATGAATTAAAGAATGATGAAAACAATTAAATGAACAACATGATTAATTAATGTAATTACAATTAATATAAAACAATTACATGGTAAAAATATCTATTAAAATGAATTTATTAATTACATGTTAGAAATAATGATGAGTTAAAATGAAATAAATTAATTACATGTTAAGAATTAAAAAAAAACAATATTTACATGTTAGAAATGATAAGAAAATCAATATTTATATGAACAAAATAATATATTGACATATTAAATTAAAACAAATATAAAAGCAATAGAATAAATGAATAAATAAATGAAAATAATAAAATAATAATAATATACACGAATAAGAATAAAATCATATATAAACAAGTTAAATAAAACAAATCTGAAATAAATAAAATAAATAAATAAATGAAGTTAATAAAAATATACATGAATAAATTAAACATGAACAAAAATAATAAAAAGAAAGAATAAGCCCAAAATGTTTACCCTCAGAGTTTCAGATTCGATTTCGGTAAAATGATGATCGATTTCTTTGTTTGATGATTTGCAATATTAGAGTGTAATATGATAAAAATGTTGGAATTTTATTCCAAGAAAGAAATAGGATAAAAAATGATAAAAAATTCTTTAAGGACAAAGAATTGATTTCTTTGCCTAAAGAAATGATTTTGATAAAAAAAAAGATTTTTACTGATTAAAATTAAAGAAAAAAATGATTTGGTTTGTATCAAAATAAAAATCAAATGGAAAAAATTAGATTTTGATAACAAACACTTACTTTATTTGTATCAAAATTAATTTTCCATCAAAAAGAGATTCAAAACAAAATCAATGTAAAAAAAAATTATTGAACACAAATAAAAGGTTAAAAAATTTTTTGAGAACAAACAATTGTTGTGTTTGTCTCCAAAAATTAATCAAACAACAAAACTCCTTCTAAATATATATTTAGAAGAAATTATGTTGAAAAAAAAAGAATGAAAGATGAACTCAATTTTTTTTGTTCTTCTTTGCTAGGGAAAAAATCTGGAATTTTTTAGAGTTTTATAGGAAGAAGAAGAGAAAAGATGAAGAGAAAAAACCCTAACCAAAATCCCCCTTTTAGGTTTTCATCTCATTCTTTTTATATGAATAAAATAGGAAAAAAATATTAATTAAAAGGATAAAATTTAATAAAATCAGATATTACCTATTTTAATTTTTAAAAATGGAAAAAATCCCTTAACACCTTGAAAAAAGGGATAAAAAAAACTGATTTTTAGGTCCAAAAATCGGAAAAAAGGGGTATCAGACCCTTTAGCGACAGCCAGAAGTAGGGATGCCCGTCGCTATATAGGGACAGGCGTCGGAGCGGCAACCTTGCGCACGAAGCGCGCGCGCGCTTTTAGCGACGCGCAGCATTGGCAACGCTGCGCGTCGCCTTTGCGTGCGCAGCGCGCTGCCGAGCCAGACACTCGCGATCCGATTTTTTTTTTAAATTTTAAATTGACTAAAAATACTATAATTTTATGCCCCCATTTTTCAAAACTAATTTTTAAAATATTTTTTATTATTTTTTTATCTTTTCACTCTAAAATGCAAATTTGATAAGAAAATCATTACTTTTAACCTTTTTTGCCTGTGGAAAGGCGTCTTATGATTATTGGGTAACTCTGATCTAGGCTATCTCAGGACCCGGTGTCTACAAAGTGCTTCATGTTAAAGAAGAAGGAGGAACAGCAAATTTTCTAGAGAGGGAAAAATGGCTGAATACACATGCAACTAGTGGGTTTCTCTCTCTCCACAAGGTTTATATTGCATGTAGAAGGATGAGTTGGCAAGAGCAGAAATCTACAGCTGGATTCCACCACCCAAACTCACCAATGCATGCCAATCCACCTCTTTCTCCTCCAATGCATGCATCATCCTATTTATCTCTTTCTCTCTCCCTTATGCACAATCCTAGGTGGCATTTACAGCAATGGATCATGGGCTCTACTGTAAATTTGTCCTACTGATGGACTTCAAGCCTTAAGCCCAACAAACCATCTTAATATAAACTAAGCCCACAGCCTCATTAGTCCTAGTTAAGCCCATCCACAAATCTGATTTTATTAAGTCCATTAACCCATGCAATGCAACTCCAGCCCTCTACCAATATCTAATCTAATAACACTTTAGTCACTTAAACAATTTTATTTATGCAATTGGGTCCTCAATTGCACTATAAATCCAATTTTTACCAGATTTTAGCTAGAGTGATATGTCGCGCTCGCGACAGAATCCTCACTCAGACCACTTATTTTAATGTGTCCTCTCTTATTAATACACATCCTCATACTTATCCGGACACCACAAATCCTACTAGGGTATAAATCGTGTTGTTACAACTCTCCCTTCCTTAAAAGGATTTCGTCCGCGAAATTCAAATCCTAATTCATCAATAGAGGTTACTCAACTTCCTCTATCAAAACTCTTCCAGATAACATTATCACTATTCACAACCCCAAACACCCACACTTCGCATTCAGACACTTCTACTTCTTATTCTCTTACTACACAATCCTTGACACATCGATTTTACGAAGTAAACCTATCACATCCTTTACTCATACTATTTATTCTTCATTCACAGTCTTATTTACATTCTCTTATATAATTTTCGTAAATAACTTCCTCTTTTTACACCAACATTTTATGTACATCCTGTCAGCTTTCTCTTCGCATGAGACACATACACAAATGTTTTGCACATATGATCAAGGGATGTGAATGTATATATGATGATGTATGTATGAAAAATGATGCAAAAATGCAGTTTATACAATATTAATGCACTTTTCCCATTCCCGTGTTTTGCATGCTTATGTTCAGATGATTTTATTGAGATAGCTGATAGGGGTACAAAATGTCACCACTTTATCTTACTCTCTAGATCAATCTTAATTCCAAATTTATTCATACCCAGATTAATTCAAATTCATAGGATAGTACTTTAGTCAAATTATCAGATAACTCTCTACTTCGAATCACTTAGCAACAGTTCTCAATCTCTGACACCATCTAACAAACACATTCCAGATTGCACATACACATAACAATTCAAGGCTGGTAGATCGTGACCTACCGAACCAACACTTAACTAAACACTTGATCAAATCGAATGGTTTCCCTTCCCAAAACATTTCTAAAAGACAAGGTTGTCCGCTTTGGCCAATGCTAAACTATACAGACACACTTCAAAACACCTAGTTAACCAGAATCGACTAAATCGGAGCTCTGCTACCAAAAACTGTAACATCCCCTACCCATACGTAGGAGAACCCATCCGTGAGG
This sequence comes from Excoecaria cochinchinensis, assembly GCA_947683425.1. Classification (NCBI taxonomy): domain Eukaryota; kingdom Viridiplantae; phylum Streptophyta; class Magnoliopsida; order Malpighiales; family Euphorbiaceae; genus Excoecaria; species Excoecaria cochinchinensis. The sequence goes on along the minus strand of CANTUQ010000132.1, from coordinate 2,580,316 downwards.
GAGTGAGTACCCGTACGAGAAGGGGTGTCACACCAAACAGAACAATACATACATACATTCACAAAATATAACATAAATATAAACAACGGAAATTAAAACTTAAAACCGAAAGATCATTCATTCATAGAATAACAATATTCAAATTACATCAGTCAGAGATACATAGCGGAAGCTTAACAAAACTATATACAAGAGAGATCACTATTACAAAATAATGATGATACAAAAAGAAACTAAGTCCTATCAATAATCCCACCGTGTTGGCTTGACTGGCGGCGACTCTCCCAAAAGCTATACACCTTCCGCACCTGCACGGGTGAAAACACCATGCTAAGTGATAATGCTTAGTGGGGAAACAAACAATAATAATATGGACGGCCATTCACAATGGTCGTCAAGGCAAATCACATACGAAATGGCATACTGAATATCATATGATATAATCATAAACGAATCGCATTCATAACCATTCAACTGTTCCATAATCATATGCCAACAGATTCATATGCTCATATTAGAGTCATTCAAATTCAAATACTTGTAATCATATTCATTCGGATTCACATACTTATAATCATATCAGGACAAATCATAACACCTGCTGACTCACAGTAGTGGATAACGAGTAAATGCGTAGTTGTACCTTACGGGTACGAATCGGGAAAATAATATCATATTTTCTCATTTCAAAACATTTTACAAAGGGATCTTAAACAAGATCCATACACGTAGAAGTTCGCAAGGAACTAAACGGGGACCTGATTAGGGTCTAGAACAATACAGAGGCTACAGCAAAAGGACTCTTTTAGGCATGCCTAACTATCCACTAGACTGACTCTTGCAGGTCATGCATAATCCATCAAATCACATATATATATATATATATATATATATATATATATATATATACATACCCAAGTTCAATCTCATATATACATTCATATGTATACATAATCACATACTAACAATTAAATTGAAATCATATACATGCTTGTTCCTCATTTATACATATTGATTGAATACATTTTTGGCAATAAAGAAGTCATCTCAAGTATACAGGAGTGTCGCGCTCGCGACAGACTCGACATAAAGCTTTTGTCGCACTCACGACGATTGTTACGCTCGCGACAAGATAGGAATTCTCATTCCTAGCTCTCAAACCTTCACTTCCCATGACACATTTTTCACCCCTTTCACATGAAACTCTTACGGTCTATTCCAACCCATTATTAGCCAATATGATCTATTGTCAAATTATTTATTTACATGTCTAGAACACAATTCGATCTTAAACATTCAATTATAACATTAAGATAATGCAACTCATCATCATTCAATCAATTCATCATCATATGAAATATCAATTCATGCCTTTCAATTAGACCATCTAATTCATGCTTTACCAGAAATACACATCAGAATAATGTTTCTCAATCACACATTCATTAAACATATAGTGATACTTTCATACATCTCATTCATTCAATCATACCCATATTTCCTCATATACAAACCCACCTTATTACACATCTATATATATGGTTCATATTCTCCTTAAGCAAACTCATTCCATTTATTATCCTTCACATGTGTATAAATTAATCTCAACTCATAATTATGCATACATGTTCATACTACACATGATCATATAGATTAAGGCATCATATTCCTCAAAGGTCACTTAACTTGACTAAATTCTATTTAATATAATTATATATTATTAGTCCATTAGTCTACTGCTAGTCTTAATCATGTTCTTGTGTATTTCCCCGATGATATCTATTCTTATAATCATTTCATAATCCTAAACAAGCATTGGATAGACTTGTGAAAGTTTTTGTGTAGTACGGGTTCAATTCGGGAAGAAAAACACAAAAAAATATACAAATTAGTTGAGGGTAAAGGTAGGGAATTGATTCATGCCAACCATGGGCTATAAAACGAGAAGAAAATCCCTTATAAGGCTGGTTCTATCGCACTCGCAACCTCTATTGGCTCGCGATAGTAGCTACCATCTACAAGACTGCTTTTCACATTAAACTTGCATCGACTAAAACAACATCTAACCCTCATTGTTAGGCAAAAAATCCTTCTTAACAATTGTTCCCTAGGATGTTAAGCTGCCAATGGGACAAGTTTCAGGTCATTTTGACATCTAAAGCATAAAATATGACCTAAACAATATATAATGTTCAGATGAACCCGCCAAAATAGGAATACTTGTGTTTGGGCCACTCTTTGGGACACTTAGATCCAGAATTAGCTCAACCTTATTCTTAGACATTTTTAGATGTGTATCTTATTTTTCAGCTCCATTTTGAAAGAATCTATTTATAGCACTGTAACTCGATCTATGGGCAAAAGAGTCACCAAAGGTCAAGAAAGATCAACATAGAAACTTACTCTACAAGCGCACTTTTCCTACTACGTGCATATGACCTCTAAATTCCAATTTAATTACATTTTTAAACAACATGCTCAACTAATGGTTTATTTATATATATGTTAACTTGTAGTAGGTACAATCCTTATCTCAATTTGATTAAACCTCAAGGAGTTATGGCCCAAGGAACATAACATGCTCCAAAAAGACCCTCCTACAGAATTAGCTACACCTAATTTCACTTTTTGCAGACTTCTAAGTCCTCAATTCATTATGATCATTTCTAAGACCATTATAGACACATATTATAGGAACCTAACCCCATCAACTCCATTCATTTTTACAGTCATTTAACTCAAGTTATAACACTTATAATTAAATCAAGTCAAATGGACCCCAACTCAATTTTTGCACTCCAGCTAATTAACTACAAACTAACCTATTTAGCATCATTTATCATCACTCTCATAATACACTTTCCTAACTTAATTATGCACATCATGGTACAAACCACAATTTACATACTTAATATACACAAGCAATCAATTGACACACACATAAATAATTAGTTCCCAAACCTCTTCTCCTTTGCTCCTCTTAAGCTTACATGGCACCTTGATCATCAATCCTCTTCTTTACCTTTCCTTTCTCAAAGCCACCATCACCACATGCACAATCAATTCCAGAATTGGAATACCATTATAAATCCTCAATCCTATAAATTTCAGAACAAGAAGAAATGGGAGATGAAGAACTATAATTACTCACTTACCTTTGCAATAATCAGCAATTTAATTAACCACTAAACACTTGATTAACCAGCATGATTTGTAGAATTAAAAATGGTAATTTGCAGAAGTGCTTCATGTTGAAGAAGAAGGAGGAATAGCAAATTTTCTGGAGAGGGAAAAATGGCTGAATCCACATGCAACTAGTGGGTTTCTCTCTCTCCACAAGGTTTATATTGCATGTAGAAGGATGAGGTGGCAAGAGTATAAATCTACAGCTGGATTCCACCACCCAAACTCACCAATGCATGCCAATCCACCTATTTCTCCTCCAATGCATGCATCATCCTATTTATCTCTTTCTCTCTCCCTCATGCACAATCCTAAGTGGCATTTATAGCAATGGATCATGGGCTCTACTGCAAATCTGTCCTACTAATGGACTTCAAGCCTTAAGCCCAACAAACCATCTTAATATAAACTAAGCCCACAGCCTCATTAGTCCTAGTTAAGCCCATCCACAAATCTGATTTTATTAAGTCCATTAACCCATCCAATGCAAGTCCAGCCCTCTACCAATATCTAATCCGATAACACTTTAGTCACTTAAATAATTTTATTTATGCAATTGGGTCCTCAATTGCACTTTAAATCCAATTTTTACCAGATTTTCGCTAGAGTGATCTGTCGTGCTCGCGACAGAACGCTCACTCAGACCACTTATTCCAATGTGTCCTCTCTTATTAATACACATCCTCATACTTATCCGGACACCACAAATCCTACTAGGGTATAAATCGGGGTTGTTACTGCAGTAAAAAAAGTAATAAAGAAAGCAATAAATAAATTACAAGTGAAAAATACGGGACAGAACAATCCCCAAAAATAATAAAAGCATAAACAAATAAAATTACCCCAAAATTAATTACAATGGCCCAGATTAAATAGTACACAAAAAGAATAAAATAAAATACATCATACATAAATCAGGACATTTATTAGATTTTACGAACATTGGTTCCTTTGAGTTAACTTAAAAATTGAGAGTTATCTTTTGGCATTTACGGAGAAAACAGGGATGAGTGATCCCATTTTATGAAAATCAACTCTCTTTGAAAGTGAAGGTTTATTGGTCAAACCCAGGACATTGGTCCTATTTTATTAATAAAAATCCCAATTTTATTATTGTAAAAAATCATGAATTTCTCTTAAAATAAACGCGTTCAAAATACCATTTTGCATACAACACAACAAAATAATAAAACAAGAAAAATAAGGAAATTAAAATGCAAACCAAACTTGAGGGCTTCTAATCCCTTGATTCTCCAACTCGCACAGGAACATCGCTCAAGGCGAAACAAACAAGTTTAGTGGACAACAAAAGCAAGAATAGAAATAATGTTAGTAAATTAGATCAAATGAATAAAATATGATAAAATAAAAATAAACAATTAAATGGAATATATGCAGTAAACAATTTTAATTGAGAGAAAATTTTTATGATTACTAGAAAAATAATGTATGACGGAAAACAGAAAATCAATAGAATGGGTTAATTAACAAAATAAAAGCAAGTGGAAAATAAATTACTGCATGTTTTATATACCTAAATTAGATTGCATGTATCATGTAAATAAATTAATTAAATTACCTTAAGTTCTTGTTAATTATAAACAAACAACAACGCACATAAATCAATAATAATCTACAAAAATTTACAGTGGAGAAACCAATTGAACTACAGAAAATAAGAAAAGCAGAAGAATTGGCTCAAGCCCGTATACTTTACTCTCAGATTTGATTTGGGCTACAAAAGATGAATGAATTGATTGATTTCCTGTCGTCGATTTAAAAAGGAACTAAGAAAGTTTGGATCTATCCCCAAAATCAAAGTTAAAAACTGTTGTTTCTTTGAAACAAATGATGAAAAATTGGTTCTTAAACACAAAGAATTAATTTCTTTGGCTTAAGAACCATTGGATTTTTTAAGAAAACTAAGAAAATCTTTCCTCTTGTTCTCAGAGTTTTTTGGTCGCCGTTCTAAATGGTCTTCCCACCTTTCAAGGTGTTTAACTTTTCTTTTTATATGATTTTTGTAAAAATTAGGTTTTTAGGAGTTTTAATCCTATTAAAAGTCCTCATTATCCTTTTAGAAATCCAGTTTTATCCTGTTAAAAATCGAAAAAAGAATTTGAATTTAATTGAAACTGAAATACAGTGAAAACATTAGGAAAAATAGAGTCCGCGCGAGGTAGGGGATGCACGAGGTGTAGCCTCCGCACTAGAAGCCGTGCCTCATATGCGTGAGGCGGCGTGGCCTAGCACAAGGCACGCGGCACCTCGCGAGCTTGCTTGTAACACCCCCATCTCCGTCCCCGTTGGAAGGACGCCGACGGACGCGCTACACGACGCTCACATATACAGATATACACATGCACAATGCGGAAGCATACATTTACACATAACATGCATACGGAAATACGGGTTAATTAAAAACTTACCTTGACTTACCTTACGGCACAGACTGAACATGCAATAACTCACGCACACGCAGGCACTAAGCAAAAGCATACACAAAGGCATACAGATGACCATTCAACGGAAGCATAATCGAAATAATAAAACAAAGGAATAACTAAACATAAGGACATACTAACTATTACATTCCCAAAAGAAAACTCAAGAACGAAACATAATTAATTACATATACAATATTACAAAAAATCAAAAGCTGAAATACAGAAGCTGAACCAAAATACAGAACTCTAACTCCTACGTGGCCGACCTTGCAGAAGCGCGACTCGAATAGAACCAAACCTGCCACCTGCACGGAAAGGAAATCCGTGCTAAGCGATAAACGCTTAGTGGGGAGAACACACAAGAATATGGACGGCCATTCACAATGGTCGCCAAGGCAAAACACATTCAAATGGCAAATGCAGATATTCATAGCATATCAATAATCAGGCTGCACAATAAAGGCACTCAATCGATAACTCGTAAACAGACCATAAACTCATGTCCGGGATATACCAAAATAGACAACATACAATATACGATACAAATGTCATCATGCCGAACTACATACTATAACTCATGCATAGACCTACATGGGTATCGAATGATAGCATTTTACCATGCGGAGTCACAAAAGCTATACACATGCAATAGATATAACTAAGTACCCATGCATGAACTGACAATCAAACCATCATGTTAAGCATGCTAGTTAACCAACATACTTAAACATGTCAAACATATACACTAGTCAAATACCCAAGAGATAACATTTAGAGCATCACAATACCGCTGCGCAACTCTAATATATATTAAGCATCATGCAGGAACACTCTGATAGCGGGAACTGAAGGCATAATCACATAACCTTACATTCATATCATCATCATGCAGAGAGTACAGTAATCATCACATACTTACCATCACAGCTGCTTCGGTTCACAAGCTAATATATTAACAAAACTATGCTGAAGTCATATACTTAAATACATCAATCAAATCATTCAAAGCAATCAGAAACTTATAACAAATCACATGACGAGTACGAATAATCATGTTAACTATAAAGTCATGCTTACCTAAAACAGACATACATTCTGAAGCCCATAGTCACAGTCATATACATATAAACTGATTTCTGAAATCCTTATCATAAACAATCGGATATCACATTCTGATAGCTATATCAAAGTAATACAAACCAATAAAGCACCTGCTGACTCACAATAGTGGATAACGAGTGTACTGAACTGATTAGTACCTTACGGGTACAAGTCGACTGAAGGTACCTTACGGGTACGAATCGAAAACCATTTTATTTATCACAAAAGCATTTTACTGATGGGGGATCTTAACCCGATCCAAATACATTAAAAAGGATCACGAGGATCCGTACTGAGGGGGGGTTCGCGTGGAACCATACGGGGGACCTGATCAGGGTCCAATACGTTCAAAGGGCGCTGCAGCTACTGAAAGACTCTATTAGGCATGCCTAACTATCCACTAGACTGACTCTCGCAGGTCATGCATAAACCAATTCACATTTCGGATCGCATAATGCATATATATATATATATATACATCATGCATAAATCAGAGTACAATAAACATATAAATATGCTCATAAGGTTGGTCATATCTCATACATTCCCATTGCAAAACATATTACAGTTCATACATTTTAACATTAAATAATGTTCTAAAGCATGCCAATAATCAGCTTAAGAAGCACTACCATGCCAATGATTATCAATACAAAATCCTAATCATGCATTAGGTGAAGATACTAAGCATAAACCATGCATAGTCCAAATCGCATTTAACATAACAAAATGAGCTCCAAGGCTAAAGCATAACAATGTATTCTGACATCAGCCATAATATTCAAATAAGTCTGGCATAGCAGGATACCAATCATACTTCATACAAGTCAAATACTGGAGCATGCAATAACTCAATTGATAACATCAGCACTATTCATCTTTCTAAAGCATAACAGGAACACATATAGAATCATATTATGCCAAAGACCAAGGACGTATCATCATAATCGGGGAAAATTACAGCATAAACTTAAGCATAGCAAATTATTCTTAAAGAAGAAACAGACTAAAAATATGCATAGCATAATTCACATTAAGACAGAACATGTTTGGGACTTAAACAAATAGAAAATCAGCATTCATAATTCCTTCGCATTCAGAATATAACTTGAAATACATGTCACAATAATAAGCATATTTAAGTCCCAACCATACTATTAAAATCCCACAAACGTTCAACAGGATTACTATAATCCAAAACTGATTCCAAATTACTACATATAACTTATCTTAGATAACATATTATTAATACCAAATAAATTGGAATAATCAATCATGTCATCAAGATAATATATCACACAGTAGAGGAAAAATACCATCAAGAGCTTTTGGAAACCATTTTATAAAAAACTGGACGCTTGGGGAAAGAAAAACAGAAGCAAAACAGAGGAATCGGAGACCTGAGCAACCTTCACGTCACGTGAAGGTTGCTCACGTCGTGAGCAGTGAGCAATTGCTCACGTTGTGGGCAATTGCTCACGTCGTGAGCATTGCTCACGTCGCGTGAGCATAGCTCACGCTTCGTGAGCAATTGCTCACGTCGCGTGAGCATAGCTCACGCCGTGAGCATTTGCTCACCTAGCGTGAGCATGGCTCACGTCACGTGAGCATAGCTCACGTCGCGTGAACCCTTCTCTCTTCTTCCCCTCTATCGCAATTTGCAGACTTCCTTCGTTTTCCAGAAATTCGATAGAAATCATTTCCAATCTAATTCACAACACCACCAAAACTCATATTACCTTTCAATCGATGTCCCAAACAGCATCACAAGATCATTGCAACTTAATTCAACAATTAAATCAACCAAAATCATGCATAGACACATTTAAGAATATAAACCCTAAAAGTTACAGTAGGTTCAAAACACAAACTCAGAACTTCTAAATCGATACTTGTCATGCATTACTAACATAATTACTCACATACTCATGCATATACACATTCCAGAACACATTAATTTCCAGAAATCAGACTAAGCAAACACCATTATAAGCCTAGTGAGAAAATAGGGTAGAGACATGCTGAGATTGAATAACACAGAAGCTCAGATATTGCATGCATTCAAAATGCTCCCAAACCTGGAATGAAGATCCAAAAATCAAGCTTCAAAATCAATCCTCAATCCTTTCCTTGCCTTTACTTTGCTCTTCCTTACAATCCAATGCTTGCACAAATAAGAAACCACACAATCCTTAGCCAAACCCTAACTTAACCAAAACAGGAGAAAGAAGAAGAAGAACACAAGCACGTATAAAATCTTAAACCAACTTACCTCTTCAAGCAAACCCACTCCAAGCCAAACGCAATCCAAGCCAACTGAGAAAGAAAGGAGCAGCAAAGAAGGGAGAAGAGAAGAGGAGAGGAAACGTGAGATGAGGGGGACGGGAAAGCCAAAACCAAAGATCTGTGTTTTTCCCTCACCCTCTTCCTCTTACTTCTTTCTTCTTTTTCTTCTTTCAAAGCCTACCTAACAATCCACTTGGCAGATCCTAATAGGACCTCAAAACCCACTCAACTTTTCCAAACCAAAAATGCTCTTTAGTCCTTAATCAAAATACACTTCACTCACTTGCACAATTCTTTCCTTACAACTTAATTATCTTTTCAATTAGGTCCTTAACACTCTAAATTCTCAAACACAATTACCAAAATACCCTTTCGATCCCGACTTAGCATGCACAATCCGACCAGGGCTATTTTGGGGTGTGACATTGCTCGTGAGTGCTGTCCCTCGTGCATGCGGCCTGCAGGCGCTGTGCCTTGCCCGAGCTACCAGCAGGCGCCCCACTTCGTGCACGCTGTGTAGGCTGCGCAATGGCAGACCACCGAAAAACCTCCAAAAATCAAAATAAAAAATAATTCTTTTTATTTAAAAAGAAAGTTTCGACAAGAAAATCATCACTTCTAACTTTTTTGCCTAGGAGCAAGCATCATTTTTATCACTGAGTAACCTTGTTCTTGGCTGCCTCAGGACTCGGTGTCTACGACCAACCAAAAGACTTTTGTCACGCTCTTGATAGAATACTAACTGGCATCTTTGCTTGATGGAGCACTCTGTCGCATCCACGATATCACGCCAGTGACAGAGCATAAACTTCATGTTCAATGCTCTACTCCACATACCTCTTTTCCATACACTTTATAATATCCACACAAATGACTTCCAAAACCCAACTTAACATCATTTTCTGCATTCATGGCCTTCTAACTATATGTTCACCTACATGTAAAATATACAATGACACAAACCTCATTATAATTGGATCTAAGATTAAGGAGTTATGGCCAATTGAACATCACTTGCTCCAAAAGCCCTCCTACATGATTTAGTTAAACTTAAGTACACTTTTGAAGACCTTAAGGTCCTCAAATCAACATGACCATTTCTATGACAATTATAAGCACATATCTTAGGAACCTAATCCCATTACCATCATTCATTTTTAAGTCATACAATTCAAGTTATGACACAGACAATTCCAGTACGTCAATTTACCCTACAAGACCAATTTTACTCTAATAAGCTATTCCAGCTTGAAGTCAACTAAATTGGATCAACCAATTCTCCAAACTCATCCAAAACTACCTTGTTATAAACATAGACACCTCGGCATTCTCAATTCCACATTAAGCACCCAAATATTCACAATTTACATAACAATTTCTTAAATCTCCTAAAACAAGGTTACATGCTTAAGTCAACACACTCATGGCAAACAAATAAGCTCAATTGAACATATATTACAAACATGCAATTCATAGTTTAACTACTATCAAATTAACACACAAAATTCATGGTTTTCCAAAATAAATATAAAGTAACATAGCATTACTCAATCTTTTCATCAACACAAAATATACCAAAAATAGACCAATTGCATGCAAATATTTCTTATACAAATCAAGCCACGCCACACATCAAACATAATCAATAACAAGAAATCTCTGAAACAATCTGAGAATTAATGATTCTAAACACTATCAAAACAAAAGGTTCCTAAACCTCAATTCCTTTGCTCCCAATGAGCTCACTTGATACTTAGCTCACCAAACTTCATCTTTCCTTTAACTTTTCTTGCTCTTCAGCTACAACCAATATCCAATATCTAGAATGGAAATAAGGGATCAATTCCAGCTCAAATCAAAAGAAAAAGAAGAAGAAGAAGAAGAACAATAAACTCAAACACTTACCTTAACTAGTCAAGAACATAACTCAGAATTCAACCAACCAAAACCCATTGATCAATCAAAAGAAATCAAAGGATAAGAGGCTAGAGACAAAGAAGAAGAAGAGAAAGAATAGAATTGAAAGAAGAAATCGGACCAAGAGATACAAAATGAGACAAAACCACCTATAGATACAGGATCCTGAGGCAGTCCAAATCAGAGTTACCCGACGAAAATATCGGCACCCATTTTCGGGCAAATTGATGAAGGTTATAGATTTTTGTCCTTTGAATTCACAAGGATTAAGGATTTTCAGTGATGGGAGGTTGCTGTGCATCGAAAAGAGATTTTTAGCTGGAAATCTGGTTTTGGGGTTGACCGACGGGTATCCCATTTCATAGCTAGCTCCGACAGATGGCCGTCCCTTGTGCGAGTGATGCCTATCACTCATACTTGAGGGACGCCTGTCCCTCGAGCGAGCGATGCCCGTTGGTTGCCCTTGGGACGCCTATCCCTTGCTGTAGCGACGCCCGTCGCTCACGTGGGATGGCCCACCCCTCGCATGAGCAACGCCCATCGCTTGTCTCGTCCCTCATGTAACCGCCCATTGCTCAAAATGACTAAGGCTGCCCCTACAATCAACGGCCATCAATACGCCGAGCGACACCCATCAGTTGATGATCTGCTACAGTTGGCGAGGATTTTCCAGGTAGAGTTCTTGGGATTTCAAGATATTTTTCAAATATTTTATTTTATTTGATTGATTTGATTTGATTTCCAAAATATTTCCCAAATATCACCAAATATTTGATTTGATTTCTAAATATCTTCCAAAATCTGGCGGTTTTAATTTAATTTTGTAAATCTTTTTCAAATTCAAATTTAAATTTTAAAAAGATTTGAATCCTTTTCCTTAGTCTATAAATAGTGGGCTAAGATTCATTTTTAGGGGTTAGAAAAGTTTGTCAAGAAGGTTTTTTTTTAAAAGCTAAAATACCAAAGGAATTTTCAAGAATTCTTCTTCTTTATTCCTTTATTAAATCTTTTCAAAAAGGGAGAATCTGAGAAAGCAAAATCCATTCATTTTTGCTTGATCTGACCTTTTTAGATTCACGATTACTACGAAAAAATCAAGAAGGAAAACAAAACTAATTTTTCTTCTCTTGGTTTGATTTCGAAAAATACAATTTTTGTAATAGAAAATTCCCCGAAATTGCACATTGCCAATTGATCATTGTAGAATTCAAGGGAAAATATCACACAACATTTGCCTTCAGAAGGTAATATTTCGAGAGTAAACATTCCGGTTCAACCTCTAATTTATTTTATTCCTTTATATTAATTTATTTGTGATTAATTGCCTAAAAAGAGAGTTAATTACCAAAAATTGGGTTTTAATTGAATCTTACTTATTTTTTCCGGATCAGGGGTGACTGACGGGTTGAAGCTCCACGGACGGCCGTCACTCAAGTGAGCGATGGGCCGTCGTGGAAGCCTTCTTCTGCCCATTGGTCGGCCCAGGGATGGCCGTCGCTCACGCAATTTGGGCCGTCCCTGGGCCCTCTTTTCCCCTTTCTTTATTATTTCATTTTATTTTCTTTTATTTTTATTTTCACTTATTTTCAAGGTAATTTCCTCCCTTTTTATTATTTATCCATTGTTTATTTATTAATCTTGTCTATTGTCATTTGATTTAATAATTTTATTAACACGTTATTTTCTTTGTGAGTTTAATTGTTTCTTTTGGATACGGGGTACTGAGAAGGGAGATCCTACTGTGGCGATTCGGGGACACCAAATTGGTTTTATTTTCCTTACCTTTTTTTCTTTTATTTTAAGTTTTAATTTTGATTTATTGTAAATATTATTTTTGAGCTCGCTAATATTAAAAAAGGATTTATACAAATAACCAAGGTTTTTATTAAATAAAATAAGACCAATATCCTGATTTTCATCCAAACAAAACAAGCATGTTAACATTTTTCTTTATTTAAATATGCATGGGAGGACCAATGTCCTCACTCCAAAATTGGATATTCCCATTTTATGAATATTTGTGTATTTCCTATTGATTTACAATAGGGGTTGTATTCCGCCCCTTTTTTTTATTGTAAATTATCACATTTTGATTTATTTTACGCTTTGTTTAATGCTTTTCGTTATATGATTGATCTGAGCTTTAAATTCTTGCATTGAACTGAAGGAGAAAATGGAATGAAATTTTAACCAAAAAGCTCGATTATAATTTAATCAAGGTATAAGTAAATGGGAAGTCCTGAACCATCTCTGGTCTTACGTTCAACGTGGTTAGATGAACCTTTCCAATGTTCTATTGGAAAGGAAATTCCAAAATATCACTTATTAACCAAAATAGACCCAAGTTGCATTGTCTTAGGCTCCACGAGGTTAGATGAACCTTTCCAATGTCCTATTGGAAAGGGAATTCTAAAATTTCTCTGGCTTGCCCAAAATAGATATATATGCATCATCTTAGGCTTTACGAGATTAAATGAATCTTTCTAATGTTCTATTAGAAGGAGGATTCCAAAATATCTCTAATTGCCCAAAATATACACACATGCGCTGTCTTAGGCTCAGTGAGGTAGGCTCAGTGAGGCTAGACGACCTTTCGCAATGTTTTATTGGGTGGCGACTCCAAAACACCTCCTTGTTGCCTAAAATAGATGCCCTTGTAATCTTTTAAAAATACCATGAACCTCTCTCGAACGCCCTAAAAGCGAGTTTTTAAGGCCCCCAGGGTTTGGCACATGTCATAGTGGCGACTCCATTGGGGACTATTGACACTTTGCTTCGAAAGTATCCTGGTTAAAACATATAATTGAGTTTTAATTTAAAATTTCATCTATTTTTGAAATTGCATTGCATATCACTAGAGCCTTAGATCTACTCTAGTTTGCACCCTCTATTAGCGTCGGTGCATTCCCGAAGCATGACCTTATGTTCACTCAATGTAGGGAAGTGTCAAGGATAATCACCAGTCCAAGCCTCGTACCATCATGGTATATTAAATGGAGACCTGACCGGTCATTATGCTTATGATGAGTTAGTAGGGATGCTACATCCTCTCAGTTCTTCATAGACAATAAAATGGCAAATCCACCGAGAGAGGCATATGCCACCAAGGCCTTGATAGTCGAGGAAGTGGGTAGACAGTTTGAGGAGTTTGAGAACAGAATGATGGCCATGATGGCGATGATAGCCCAGCCTGCTGCACAAAATCTAGTTACCCCTCCTACAAGACAAAATGAACAGGAGGAGGCTAGAGAAGACCCAGTTGAGGAGATTTGTCCACCACAAGTGGAATTGAGGGCTACCTCGTTTGCGGGGCAGAGAAGAGGGGCAGCCTACAAAATAGAGGATGACCTGGACGAGGATAAGTACGAGGAGCCTGTATCACTAAGAGAAATAGTACCTTAGATAGAGGAAGCCATTTGGAAGAAGATGGAAGAAAAATTTGAAGCAATGTCAAGGATGCTGACAAGGGGGCAAGGGATGAATCCTGAAGATAAGGAATTAGACATAGAAGATCTTGTCGCTCAGAATTTCAAGATGCCGGATGTTCCAAAGTTCGACGGCACCTCAGACCCCACCACACATATTAAGCAATACTCCCTGGTGATGAAGGGGACAATGCTGACAAGGAGGTAGAAGATTGAATACTTTTGTTTAAGCTTGACAGGTCCCGCAGTGGACTGGTACCACAAGCTCGACAGGAAAACCAAGGAGGATTGGGATCTGTTGATGGAAGAGTTCCTTCGATAGTATAATTGTTGCACAAGGATGGAGGTGACCTTGAAGGATTTAGAGTTGCTATAGCAGAAACCTGGAGAGTTATTCCATGAATACCTAACGCGGTGGAGGAACAAAAGGAAATGAAGAGGAAGCCGAACACGCTGGACCAGATTAGGTTGTTCATTAGGAACGCAGGCCCGTACCGGAAGGAGGGGTTAAAAATAAAAGGTTTGAGAGACTGGGACTCCTTGAAAGATATAGCTATTGAGGCTGAGGGTGAGTACCTGGTGAGAAGGGAGTTAGGGGGCAAGTAGGCTAGCAAGTTCCAACAGCAGTGGCAGAATGGGCAAGATAGCTGAAGTTTTAACTGCCAGTGCCGGTCTGAGGTACTTTTCAAATTTAGGATGGTTCCTCTCCTAGGTGTTAAGGAGATTGATGAAAGAGCGGAAGTTGTAATCTTTACCATCCCGACCCGCCAAGACTCAAGGTCAACCGGGACATAGTGATGACAAGTATTGTGCTTATCACCAGCACACCGGGCATACCTTAGATAATTGCAAAGTGTTGAGGTATGCAATTCAGGATCTGATTGATTCAAAATAAATCACAGATCCAGAGAAGAGGGGGAACTAGAAGAAGCCCGAGTACAACATCGTGCCCCCATCTGTGTTCATGATAGGGTCCAGCTTACCCGAGTGGTATGTTTTGGAGGATTTATATAGAACTAACAATGCTGCTATCACTCGCCCGGAAGGGGCAGGTGAAAAAGGGATTCTCGTGGCAATAATAGACTGTTGGTCCACTGACGACAGTGGAAATAAAAATTTTTTATGATGAAGGATCTGCCGATCCATGGGGTTCATAGGAGGAGGAAGAGAAAAAGGATGGGGAGAAGGAACTCGGAGCAGTGACCTGGAGCGGAAGGGTAGTTTCGGAGGTTAAGAAGCCACAAGATCCCATAGCAGTCCAAAAGGAAAAGGAGTTGGAGGAAGACCCAATAAAAAAAATAGTTGAAAAGGATGTCGGCTCAAATTTCAATATGGGATCTATTTAGGTGGTCCCCTTCGCATAGGCAAAAGTTGGTGGAAACACTATGCGAATCTATGGTGGCAACTACCATTTCCTCTATAGAACCGTTAGACATAGTGAAAGGAAGTGCTGGTGAGAACTTGGTTTATTTAAGTGCCAATTTTTCGGCCGAGGGCTGTAACCACAACCACCCCTTGTAAATAAAGGCCCGAGTGAATGAAAAACACACAGCCTGTGTCATGGTGGACGATGGCTCCTCAAAAAATGTTTGCCCCTTGGTGGCAATGGTAGCTTTTGGAATGTTGGAAGAGATGCTGAGCAAGTCTGACCTCACAATCACAGCCTATGATAACTCCCAAAGACAAGCATTGGGGACATTCAAGGCAATGGTCAAGACTGGGTCACTTGAGATAGAAGTAGAGTTCGTGGTCCTGCCTATTCCTACCAACTTTTTAGCACTTTTGGGCAGGCCGTGGTTCCACAAGCTTAGAGGGGTACCATCCACTTTCCATTAGATGATCAAGATTCCTTATGAGGGACAAGTGGTGATGATTAGAGCGGCTAGGGAGAATCAGGTGTCCATTTTGGAAATTACAAGGCAACCTTTCAATGGGTTTCATGTGGCCGTGATTAGTGAGGAAGAGCACATCGAGGGGAGCCCTCAAGTGGTGAACATGATGAAGAGGATGTCTTTCCTCCCTAGGGCTAGCTTGGGCAAAATTTCTCATGCTACCATAGCTACAAGAGCTCAGAAGGATAGGAAAGGCCTCGGATATGAAGGCACCACAATGAAGAGCAAAAGGGCAACAATCAAAATCCCACATATCAAGGAGAGCTTTTTGCCAGCCATTTCAGTGTGTACCTATATAGGGGAAGCCGAACCTCAGTGGCCAGATGAAAGAATTATACTGGGATTTTAGGTCTTTAATGATGTCCTCAATTGAGACATTGGAATGATCATGCAACCAGAGGATTTTTGGGATGAAAAAATCATGACAAAGGGGACAGTCTGGGACCGAGAAACACCCGAGGAGATTATCACCAAGAGATTAATGGCCACCCGAGTGAGGGGGAAAGAAAAGATGGAAGATGAAGCTGCGGAGGAGTAGAGTGAAGTTTTACAGGAGGTTGCTGCAGTGCCCCTGAAATGCCAGTTCAATACACAACTGTCGGCTGCAACATTTGCATCGGCAGAGAAAAAAGATGATGATAATTTAGATTTTCTTTTTATGCCAGAACTCTTTAATAATGTTGATGACTTTTCCAGTTCAATCAATAATATGAACAATTTTGCTTACTTGTGCAATGTTTTTGATGATTTTACTATGCATAATCATGATCATGACTCATTCATATTTGACATTGATTCAATTGATGCCATTCCTTTTAATCTCAAAACTTTGAAAAACCCGAAGGAAATCTTGATAGTATCTAACGCAACTCCTGAAGAGAGATTAAAATTTGAGAGAATCTTAAGAAAATATGAAAAAGTCTTGCCTGGACCTATGAAGACATGCTAGGAGTCGATCGAGAAATTGTTGAACATGCCATCCCAACGTATCCGGATCATAGGCTAGTCAAACAGAAGCTTAGAAGACTTAGGCTAGAATAGGCAGAGAAAGTGAAGGAAGAAACCCACAAGCATATTGAGGCCAAATTTCTTATTGAGGTCCAATACCTGACTTGGTTGGATAACATCATTCCAGTAGCCAAAAAGAATGGCAAAGTACACGTATGTGTGGACTACCAAGACTTGAACAAAGCTTATCCAAAGTATGACTTTCCATTACCACATATTGACATTTTAGTAGACAGTGCCGTAGCCTACATGATGTATAGCTTTATGGACGGATACACAGGGTACAATTAGATTCTCAATAGGATGGCCAGCCAGATTAAAACAACCTTTATAAGGAGTGGGGAACATTCGCCTACAGAGTAATGTTGTTTGGGTTGAAGAATGCAGGAGCAACCTATCTGAGGATGGCTACTCGAATCATCGACGACTTGATCCATAAGGAGGTGGAAGTATATGTCGATGACATGATGATTAAGTCAGCCACCAGAAAAGGTCACTTTGAAGCTCTAGAGAAGTTCTTTCAG
Organism: Excoecaria cochinchinensis; assembly: GCA_947683425.1. NCBI lineage: Eukaryota > Viridiplantae > Streptophyta > Magnoliopsida > Malpighiales > Euphorbiaceae > Excoecaria > Excoecaria cochinchinensis. The sequence continues at coordinate 2,562,533 of CANTUQ010000132.1, read as the reverse complement.
AGGATCAGTAAGTATAATTTGCGGTTGAACCCTAAGAAGTGTATTTGGGTTACCTCAGGAAAGCTGTTAGGGCACATAGTCAGTCATAGAGGGATTGAGATCGACCCGGACAAAGTCAAGGCCATCAGGGAGATGCCAGTGCCTCAGAAGGAAAAGGATGTTAGAAGTTTCTTGGGCAAGTTGCAGTATATCAGCAGGTTCATTGCCAAGCTCACTTCAATTTGTGAGCCGATCTTCAAGTTGCTTAGAAAAGGTCAACCTATAGTATGGAGTGAAGACTGTCAGAAGGCTTTCGATACCATCAAGGAATACTCACTGAATCCCCCAGTTCTGAGACCACCTCAACGGGTCAAGCCACTAACATTGCAGCCATCGCAGTACAAGGCTGGCAGTTACATTTTGACGGAGCAGCTAACAGTAAAGGGGCAGGAATAGGAGTCATTATAATGACCCTAGATGGTTAAAAGCTTCCATTGGCCAAAAAGCTGAGGTACAAGGCCACTAACAATGAAGCTGAATATGAAGCTTGCACTTTGGGTTGGAAGCCTTGATAGCCTTGGGGGCAAAAAGCGCATAAGTCTTTGGAGACTCATCACTAGTAATCAACTAGATTCGGGGTGAGTGGGTCATAAAAGAAGAGCGTCCGATGCCATATGTGAAGCACTTGAACCGTTTAAGCAATCACTTTGAGGTGTGCACCTTTCACTTCATTCCGAGGGATGAGAATTAGTTAGCGGATGCCCTAGCGACCTTGGTATCAATATGGGATAACCTAGAAGGCATAGTCATGAAGCCCGTTTTGATCTCCAGTTCAGAAAAGCCCAGTTTTGAGTCTAATCCAATCATGGAAGTCAAAGTTATTGATGAAAAGCTGTGGTACCATGACATTAAGAATTACCTAGAAAGGACGGTATTCCTAGAAGAAGCTATTGATAAGGACCAGAGATTGATCGGCAAGCTATCCACTCAGTTTATCTGCATAGATGGTGTGCTGTACAAAAGGCAGGTCGCAATCAGTTGAGATGTCTGGATGAGAAAGAAGCTGAGAAGGTAATCGAAGAAACTCATCCTGGAGTTTGTGGGGCCCACATGAACGGGTTAATGCTAGCACAGAAGATCATGAGATAAGGGTTCTACTGGCTTACAATGGATACAAATTGCTTAAAATATGTGAAGCAATGGCAATTATGCTAGTAGTATGCAGACCTGAGGCATTCACCGATTTCGGAGCTACACAATTTAATATCTCCTTGGCCGTTCGCAGCTTGGGGAATTGATATCATTAGGGAGAAATGCCCTACAACCTCTAATGGACATAGGTTCATTATAGTCGCTATTGACTATTTCACTAAGTGGGTGGAAGCTGAATCATTTAAGAAACTCGATGCCCGGGATATGGCCAAGTTCATTGAAAAGAACCTGATATGCAAATATGGTCTCCCACACCACATTGTATCTAACAATGGGGGTGCAATTCATGGCTGAAACAAATAAATTGCTCTAGAAGTATGGCATAAAGTATCACAAGTCTTCTCCATATCGCCCGCAAGACAACGGGGCAGTAGAGGCTGCTAATAAGAATGTTAAGAAGATTTTAGCAAAATGGTTCAAAACTATAAGGATTAGGCAAAGAAGTTTCCTTTCGTGCTCTGGGCTATAGAACCACTGTCAAAACTTCTATAGGGGCCATGCTGTATTCTTTGGTGTATGGGACTGAAGCTGTATTGCCAGTAGAAGTGGAACTCAGGTCTTTAAGGGTGGTTATGGAGGCTCAAATTTCGAAAACTGATTGGGCGCTGCAGCGGTTGCAACATTTGAACATGCTAGACGAGATCAGATTGCGAGCCTATTATCACAATCAAATTTATCAGAAGAGACTTGCTTCATCGTTTGAAAAAAAGGTGAGAAAGCACCCGCTAAAAGAAGGGGATTTGGTTTTCAAGGAAATGAGACTAGGTGCACCGGATATACGGGGAAAGTTCAGACCGACATAGGAAGGTCCATTTGTTCTCAAGAAGTTACTATCCAAGGGAGCAGTAATTCTAGCAGATAGCGATGGGAATGATTTCAAGGAACTAGTCAACATCGATAGACTCAAAAGGTTCCATGGCTAAAGATGTGAAAATCAAAAGAAGGAAATAAATGCCCCATAGGTCAAAAACTGAAATAAGGTGGCCTTGCTAAAATTGGGTGCCTCGTCAAGGTAAAAATAAGAAAAAAAGCACCCTAGCAAAAAATTAGAGGCTCGAGAGAAAATATCCAATTAAGAAAACCCGAGAGAGCTGATTGGTAATAGGAGTTTGATACTGTTAAGATCTACCCTGAGAATAGATGTAGTTTTGCATTGTAAATCTATGTTAAATGATGATCATGTATGGTGAAATCATAACGAAATGTACACAATTTTGCAAAAAGGAATAAAACAGAAATCATTCAACTTATGTGCTCATTATTTTCCAGTTCTTTTGTAAAAAGAAAGATATTGTTCACTATAGAATGCGTGTAAATCTAAACTATACTCTACTACTGCTCTCGCCGGTCGGGTGCCTAAGTCAGTGGATCCTATTGTCGACTGCAGGACTAAGTACCCATCTCTTGTAGGCACTAGTGGACGTAGTGGAGCAATCCTCGACAGAAGGTATGATGGTCTTCACCGACAGCCTTGCCCAGAGACTATGATATCTAGAAGTGAAGGTTAAAGATAAGATGCCACCCTAAAAAGATAAAGGGAGCCTCACAACATCCTGAATCATCCCGAACTGTCGGGAACAATGGGTCGTGATGTAAAAGGTAGCCTTATGAAGCCCACACAATGGAACACACCTCGAAGAGCCATTGGTGGTCATAGTAGAAAGAGGGAGCCAGGGACTCATAAAACTGATGTCCTCATCTGCCACCTCACTAAATCTAGCGACACCCTCATCGACAGAGGCAAAAGAGTACAGCCGCTGTCGGGAAAAAAAATGCCTCAGTGAATACTAGCCAATCACCCTAGGAGGGGGCTCTGATAGCAGCCTCAGCTTTTCTTATAGCCATACCTAGAAGACAAAGAAAATAAAAAAATAAATAATAAAGAAAAGAAAAAAAAGCTGTCGAAATGGGTAGGTTCCACTCCGGGCAAAAATAAGTCATAGGGTTATGTGAAAATCCAAAAGAACACATCTCCCACTAAGAAAAGCTAGTATGAAAATCCATAAGGGACGCACAACCTTTCAAAATAATGACATACCTAGAGTAATAAGGGGCTCCCGGTGAAGGCAATAGAAGGGTTGGCACATATAAAATCCAAGCCCAAAATTGTCTCAGCCAGAATCAGAGGGAATGGGGTCAGCCCATGGTGGATCCCGTCTACTATCTCGAATAGCCTAAAATTGCCAGTCAACTTGTCAGAAGTCACTCCCAGATACTAGAAAGGCAAAATAAAAGGACGACATTGGCCCAATAAGTGGACATGGTAGAGAAGCCCTTTAGTGCCTTGGTCAAAGGTTCTAGAGTAAAGGTGGTCCCTCGAGGAGCCAGACTAGTAGCAACTAAAGAAGAAATTCCTAGGGCCAATGCAATGTTCCTCACACGGACAAAATCGCAGATCAGGATATAGGGCGGTGTGCCAAATGGAAGCCTCACTCTGATAATAACAGCAAACACTTCAGGCAGGGGGCATAATTCTTGCTAGGTAAACCTAAAGACATGGAAACGATGGTCCCAGAAGAGGGCTGCAGCTAATTGAAGGTTATGGTCCATTCTAATTCTCCTAAAAAATCTCAAACTAGAATAAGGGGATAAAATGGTATTTTTCCAAGTTTAGGGGTCATCCAAAATTCGATGCATTTTACTAAGGACAGGGGATGACATTTTTTGAAGGTTTTAGGGCAAAAATTATATATAAATGGAAAAGGAAAAGAGAAAAGAAGAAAAAAACCTAGAAATGAAGCTTTAGTTGAAGTCCAAGGAGATGAATGCACGAAATTCGAGGAAAGGAGGGGATATTTAAAGAAAGCCACAACAGACGGGCTGCACATCGGTTGGTCTTCCGACGGGAAGCCCATCAGTCAACTGGTTGACCGCTTGGGGGATCTGTTCTCCTGCACTTTTCATGCATTTCACGTGCGTAAATATTTTACGTGTATTTTTGCCATTTTTAATTTCATAGGAAAGCAAATTTGAGGGAGAAGGTACCGTGCACGAAAATTAGGGGCAACATATTCAGGAAGTATTTTCTTTTTGAAAATTTGAGAAAAAGAGGGAAAAAGAAAGAAAAAGAAACTGGATGGGAATTTTGAACAATCGACGAGATGCCCGTTGGTCGGTCTTCCGACTGGAAGCCCGTCGGTTAGCAAATTCTATATAAATGCACGTAACTGCAGGTCTTTGGCTCTTCTTCTTCTCTTTTTTTTTTCTTCTTTATTTTTCTCTCGCAAACCGATGTGTCTCTTCGGTTTTTCTGCCTTTTCTCACCCATTTTTCACCCGTTTTGTGTACCACTTGTGCCAAAACGACCCTCTCACCACTTCATTTTATAGTACTTTTACAGTTTTTTACAGTTCACTTCGTCCACTACCATGTTGGTTTTACTGCATTTTCCTCCTTCTTTTAACTTCTTTTTACTTTATTTTTGTTTTAAACGCATGGTAGATGTATACGCTTTAAAATGTAGAATAAATCCTGCCCGATCATTTTCTGCATTTTGGGACCCTGTACAATGACAATTGAAGTGCAAATGGATAATGAAATAATAAATAATAATAAAATGGAAAATAAATATAGGCCTTAGAAATATGCCCCTGTATGACGGATAATTGGGGAACCAAACTAGACTAAATTATCGAATAATTGATCATCATGTAATATAATTGCACCAATAAAATTGTTGCTTGGGGCTTGAGGCCTATCCCTTTATTTGTGTTTTTATGCAGGGAGTTGGGCACATCTTTGTCGAGATGCTGCCCAATTGTTTTTAGAATTTTTTGGGTAGGTACATCATTGCCGGGATGCTGCCGAAAATTTTTGGTGGGCACATTTTAGCCGAAATGCTGCCGGAATTTCCAAAAATTTTGAAATTGTGCTTAGCTTACCTACGATTATTATACAAAACTAACTCTTTTCATTTTTTTAGGATGCCTCTACGACGCAACATTCCTCAAGATTGGCTCGAGCCTCATGCTCCCGAGTGGATGAGCGCCAATATTAGGGAGAGATTCTAGGCCTTGGCTCGCATACAGTTTCGTGTTAGCCGCTTTATCTCCAGGCCTTTTTTGTAGAGTATAAGGATGCTAGAGGAGGTCGACGCACTCATAAGGGCAGCAGGATGGACGGAGTTCCTCTGGCCCTCCTTTTAGACCCACCCGGAGGTTGCTAGAGAGTTCCTCGCCACCCTCTACTATAAGGGATTTCAGAGATCAGAGACAGAGGAGGGGGTTATCCAGTTTTAGGTCAGGAGGCACCACTACAGCATCACATGCCAGGTTTTTGTACAGGCTATGGGGCTTCCTCACGTGGAGGATGTGATGATACCCCAGAAAGCCGTCTGGAGGCAGCACTAGGAGGCTATCGCCATACCGGGGGTACCTTATGACCATGACACGACGAAGAGAACTGTGCTCTCGTCCAGGCATTGCGCTACATACACAGAGTCCTCTCCAGCTCATACTTGGGTCAGGTAGGCAACCCAAGGTCAGTGAACGGGGCGGAGATATGGAGCTTATGGGAGATGGTGACAGGCCGGCACCTTAATATTAGCCATGGGATACTGGCTAATCTGGTTAGAGTGGCACGGGGGACAACCCCTACAGTAATGGCCCAAATACTAGTATAAAATTGATCAGTAAGTTCTGTAGAGTCTATAGTGTATATTATAGATGAAAATTTTAGTGATTGGATCCTAAAAGACAGTAGAGAAGAAAGGTTAAATGTGCTCAGGCTAGGGAAGCCCCTGATAGTTGACCTACCGGGAAGCCTGTAGAGAAAAATATTTTATTGGACTGTTAGAAAGTGCCTCTTAAAAGGAGTATGATGGTATAATTTGGAGTGAAAATGAGGCCAAATAGGTCCCCGAAAGTCAAATTGAAAAAGCCAATGATTCGATTTAAATAGTAACTAGGTTTGATTGAAGTTTGATCAAGACTTTAAAGATAGTAAACAACATCTGAAAAGTTATCTGAAGGCATAGATGGACTCAGAATAGCATGTAGAACAGTTTGGTAGTGAAAAATTTATTTTATGGTGACATTGAAAAATGGATGAACCGAACCGGTTTAATTGAACCAGACTGGAAATAGACCCTAAATGAGATAGAATGAAGGTCAAGTGAGTTATTAAGAGTAAAAATAAGGTCAAGGATGAAAAGTGAACTGAACCGGTTCAACCAGTGAATCAGACCGATCGGACCAGTTGACTTTGGTTTTACTAGTTTGACCAGACTCTAAATGGAGTTATAGACCTCAGAAAAATTATTTGAAAGCATGGATTTGCTTGAAATATTATGGAGAATCAAATGGTAATGAAAAATAAATTTTACGATGAGAAAGAAAATTGAGTTATCGGACTGGTAAGAAATTACCGGACCGAAAAATGATCTCCAATTGAGATGAAATTTTACGTGGAGGCTAAATTATATATTTTTAGAATTATGGAATAAATTTTGTGAGAAATTGAGTATGATAAATGAGAGAAATTATTTTTGGATTGCAAAATGGGCTTTTGGGTTGGCCCATGGCTTGGCTCATTAGGAGAGGCTATATAAAGGTTGAAATATAAGATTTCTCTAAAGAAATCTTCAAAAATCCATCAGCCTCTCCTCCCTTCACTTGGCCGAATTCCTTTTCTCACTTCTCCACCAAATTTTTTTCTCCACTTTTCAAATCTCTCCCTAAATGCAAGTCTCCCAAGTAAATTTCAGTCCCTCTAGAATCTAATTGCATCCCTTAGAGTTCAACTAAAATGATAGAAGAGGGGAAAATTAAAGGTTCAAAATTATGTGTCAAAATGAGGAACTTTCATGAAGGAAGGTGTTTTAAAGGATTAAGGCATGGATAAGGGAGCTCTAAGCATGAAAAGCAAGGATCTAAGGTTAGTGGATACAATATCCTTCTTTTTTCCTTTTAAAATAGGTGATTTTTAAGTTATATTTGAAGACAAGTATAAAATAAATGCATGATTTGTAACAACCCAATTTCGGTCCTAGTAGTTTTTGCAATGTTTTATCGGGATACGATAAGTTTAAGAGTATAATAAGACATAATTATTAGTGGTCGCGAGCGATAAGGTATATAGATTTTTAGGTTGTGCAAGAGTGGCTTTAGAAGAGGAGTGAGTGGCCTGTGTGAGGGTTCTGTCGCGAGCGCAACAAGCATCGCGACCACGACAGAACACTCCAGCATAAGTTCTTTTAAGCTTGTTTAGAGGGAGTGTGTGTAGGGGGTTTTGACATGTGGCAGCGTAGGGGATTGACACTTGGCATGGGACTTGTTTGTTTTGAGTGAATAAATGTGGTAAGTGGCATTAAAGGCTTTTAGGTGGCTTTTAATGTGAGTGGTTGGCTTTTGATGGGGTTTGACCAGCCACTCCCTTGTGTCTCTCTTCATTTTCTGCACTTGGCCTCTTCTTTTTCCTTTGTTCTTGGTTTCTGCCGTGCTTCTTCTTCTCTTTTGTTTTGCTCCTTAAGTGGGTTACTTGAATTTGTTTGAAGAGAGTGTTGGGAGGGTTTGGCTTGGTCTTAAGTAGAGGCATGTGGATAATGTTAGTATTGGTCGTCTTCTTCTAGTTGTGCTTTCTATTTTGATTTAAAGTTAAGAGTATGGATTAAGAGTTTGTCTTGAATGATTTGTGCATGAAAGCTATGAACAAGAAGTTGGACAAAGGCAAGGACAAGATCGAAATCGAGTAAAGAGAAGTGATTGAGCTACCTAGAGGTTGGGATCGTGTGTGTTTTCAGTTATTTTGCATGCATTTTAGTAATTTGTGCTTGAGTAGAAATGTGGATGAGTAGTGATACATGTTGGGTTTTAAGTAGTTCAATTGCTCTTTTAGTAGGTATTCATTTTGATTGCTTGCAATGTTCAAATGGTTGTAGATGATTAGTATGTACTTTTGAAGTAAATGAGTTTGTGTCGTGGATAAATTTCTGGGTATGTGTGTGATTGTGTTAATCTCGAGATGTTGCATGTAGTTGTGTAATTTGAGTTGTTATTGTTATAAGCCTATTTTGATTGCCTCTGAGGTAAGTTTTGTATGATTTTGCATGTTACATGATATTGGGTAAAGTTTGGTTTGATTTTGGAAAGCTCTATTTTTTTGCATTTTCCAAAGTAGTGGAAATCATGATTCTGTCGCGAGCGCGATAAAATCAGGTCTTCCATTTTCTTTTCTTTCGGCAAGTTATTTGGCCTTTTGCACGACACATGAACCTCTTCACGAGTCATGAAGATTGGCCGGCATGAATCGGAGAAAGATATGTTGCTATGCACGAACCATGCGCATTATGCATGAGTCATGCTCAGGAGCATAAGTCGTGCACATGATCACGAGATGTGCATCTTCCTTTTCTTGCAGAGCGAATTTGGCTTCTGTCGCAAGCGCGACTTCCTGTCACGATCGCGATAGTAAACCTCTTCTCTACCCTGCTCTACTTCTGAAAATGATTTCTTCTTGTTTTGCTGTGCCTGTTATCTCCCTAGAGCATGGTTTATATTTGCTTATACCTTGTTTATACTATAATCAGCGTTTTAGTATTGCTAATTTTTATACATGTTAACGTTTCGATTTACATTTCCAGTTGTGCCAAGTGCTATGTTTTGAGTGAGTGAATTGAGCCTGAAGCGTCATAGTAGTGGATAGATAAGCATGCTTATAAAGGGATAGAGTGCGGCTGCTACAGTGACCTTAATTGTGTCTACTGGTGAATACCTAGTATATTCAAATTGAGTTAGGTCTCTAAAGTTTGATACTATTTATCAATATTTAAAGTAAAGTACCCGTATCCACCATTGTTGAGAATTCAGGCTACTGTATGGTTTATAGTGTACAAGAGGTGTAGTAGAGACTAGTGTATGGATATGAACGTAGTACCGACATGATATTGATATTATTTGCCACATGGAATTGGTTAGAGTGTGATGTTATTTGTTTACAAGGCTGTGTATATGGTTATTTGTAAGTGACATGACTATTGATATGCATTTGATATATTTATGACTTCGTTCGAAGTCTATTACTTCTGTTGATCCCCACTAAGCGTTATCACTTAGCACGGGTATTTTTTTCGTGTAGGCTTGCAGGATGGTATTAGAGAGTTTGCATCTGCAGGTCATGGCCACTAAGAGCTTGAATGAAGATCTTTTTGTATAATATAGAGTTTCTTATGTTTTGAGTAACATCATTATGTATATAGAAAAGTATAGTAATGAAGTGTTAATGTTAACTGTATTGTACATGTACAGAAGGTGAACATTTATTAAGTATGAGAATGTTTTTTGTAATTTGTATAGGTTATATATTTATAAGAGTAGTATGTTTGGCCCAAGATATTCTAATTATTTTATTGTTATTGTTTTCGCTTTTGAGTTTTAATGATTATGCGTTTCTATTAGTTGCGTGGCGCCCCAATATTCCTTCCCAGGGGTATCGGGGTGTTACATGATTAATTGAAGAGAACCTTATAAACATGCTTAGGGATGTGGAAAATGAAGAATTGAAAGCTTAATTGATGAAAGAAAAATTTATATGATGAACCTAAGTGTAGGCCGAATGGTACATGGGTATATTTTGTAAATTAATTGAATATAGTGTTATAAATATGTAATTTAAAGTGTACTCTAACTAATAGAATGAATAAATGAATAAGAAAATAAACTTAGAGAATTTAGTTATGTTGGCCGAATAGGTATTTAAGAGAAATGATGAAATACTTTGATGTTTTAGATTTGAATTTGATCTATAATTAATGTATAATATGTAATTGAGATATTTGAGTGACTAAAGAAAGAAAACCAAGTGAAAGGGTAAGGATACACCTTGGCCGAATGGAATAAGTTAGGGTAATTTAGTGTACTTTGATAATTAATTAAGTATAATGGTATAAAATGACATTAGAATGACAATAGAGTGTGTATTAAGTTAATTGGAATAAATGGAATTTAATTAAAAATAATTTGGTATGATAAGCTAATATGTATAAAGTAAAAATATTGATATGTATGATATAAATTGTAAAATATTATATTTAGTGCTAATATGGGTTAATAAGTGAGACAGAAGTAATTAATGTTTAAAATGAGAAATTTTAAAGTATAGTGCAAGTGAGGGCCGAATGAGTATGTTGATAATCTTATAGTTAATTTTGTGAAATTGGTGATAGAAATGTTTAAAAATGATTGTATAAATGAAATGGAGTGTAAAATAAATTAATTAGAATTTTTAATGTTTAATTGAATATTTTCTATGTTGAATATACATTATGTTTAAAGTTAATGTTATGGGCTATGATATATTAAAGTAAAGAAATAACACAATTGATGTTAAAATTGAATAATAAGTGTATTAGAATGAAATCGATGGAAAAAGTGTGAAGTGAAAATGATTATTATATGATTAAATAAGCTCAATGGCATAAGTGAAGATATAAATAATAAATAAAAAGGAATTGGAAGTGAATATGTAGTGTATGTATTATTAAGGCATGGAATGTATGTATGTGCTAACTAGTGTCATAATGATTATTATTGTGGAATTTATTTTAATCATGTGAGAAATGGAAAATGAACTAAGTGATGAACGTATATTGTTTTGGTGTGCTGGCTTATGATCCAAGAAAGAGAGGACGCCTTGAGTAGTACTAGTGCCTCCATTTTGATCAAAGTTTAGATCAAAGTATGGATCTTGAGAATCTTGGAACAATGAGTTTAGAAAATTGGGTCTCTGTGATGATTCAGCAGTGTCATAGGTTGGCGAATGCAGAGAAGATATTTCAATGTTATTGAGTTCACAGAGCATAGAGTGGAGAGCTAATTTAACAGATTGATTCTGTAATTGAGTAGGATTCTCAAATGTTTCCCAGTGAAATGCTTGAGGCTGATCCCAAATGGTATTCTGAGATGGATTCCAAATGTATGGTCGATAAAACAAGTAAATTATAGTGTAGTTTCTTGCCTGGGTTTTAGACCTTGTCCATAACTGAAGAGATTGAATTTTGGATAAGAATTGATGATGCCACCAAGAAAGAGGGGCATACCATTCAAGGAATTGCCAATGAAATGAAGACTGTTTGGATGGATCAGAAAGAAGCTCATAAATATCAATAAGGGGAAAAACAATAGCATGAGTATACAGTACTGAAAGGCACCAGAGGAACCAGAGTTCTTCTTTATAACAAGGGGAATCATGAAAGATGTTAGCCTATTCTAAGTGCTAATTCCGCAAGTATACGGTGTACCGGTTATAGTACAAAAGATGTCGATCCCACGACGAATGTGCTAATTATTACACACTATTACTACTCAATTTTAATCTTGTTTACAATGATCATAAATTTGTGAGTTAAATCTAAACTACTCTATCATATAAACTAATTAAACCTAGTTCATGTTAATCAAAGAAGACAAAACATATAATGAAGAATTAACAATTATAAAACTTGATTCCATCATTATAATATAAATTTAATCTCTTAAGCAAGCCAAGTTGGAATATAGTTCCAATTTACTCTCTCGACATAAATTAGAGTGCCTAAAACATACATTTATAATTCTAACTCACAATTTTCATTAATGAATTAGAGGGTTATACATGTAAATTTCAAGAAAAATCACCAACCTATAACAACCATCTAACATTATGATTTCTCAAATAATGCTTCAATGATGAACTTCTATTAGATGTAAGTAAGAATTTATCTTTTAATTAAACTCTCACTTATAAAGATCATGCATAAAAATACTAATAGAAAATTTTACATTAAAAGACTACTAATTTAGATGGAAATAGAAAATAACAATAATATTCAAGTTCTCAAATAATATTTGATTTACTGAAAAGAAATAATAGATAAGAGTAATGAGAAAGATCTCTTTCAACCCTTTTCTCAAACTCTTGTAAAAATTCTTCTTATCCTTGGTCTTCTTCTTCAAAACATGAAAACAAACTAAGTGAATCTGACTACAGTGCTTGCAAAAAATAAATAAAATTTTACTTGTAATAAAAATAATCCTCTAAAATTACATTCTCTTAAATTACAGTTGAGAATAAAATTTATAGAATTCCAAAAGTTGTGTTCCCTTCTTTAAAAGTTGCAAATATTGGTAAAGAATTATGCCTCTTCAAATGACTTTTCGTAAAAAACTGCCCAACGGATAGTTCTGTCGCGCTCGCAATCACTGTCGCGCTCAAGATCACTCACGGATTGGCTTTTTTCCTTCTCTTTCTTTCTTCTCTTCCCTTCCTTCTCTGGCCATTCATGACTCGTGATCACCTTTCACGAGTCGTGACCCACTTGTGTGAGTAGTGAGTTTGGCTCACGTCTCGTGAACTTCCGCTTTTCCTTCTCTCACTCTTTCTTTCCTCGCACTCTCTTTCCTCGCTGCTCCTATGCGCTTCTCTCTGCATCGTCATGAGTCATGATCTCCTATCATGAATCTTGACGATACTCCTCTTTGGCAACTCTTCTTTCTTCCAGCGTTTGTATCTTCTGCTTTCTTAATTTGCCCTTCATGACTCGTGACCCCTATTCACGACTAGTGCTCCTCATTCCATTTTCATCCTTTTCTTCACGACTCGTGTCTTCATTCATGAATCTGCTCGTTCCTCCACCACTTAGACTCTTTTCTTCCTTTTTCATCTAAATCACCTTACACACATAAAAATAAATAAACTAAACAAATAACATGAAAAATACATATATTATAATTAACTTCTTAAACTCACATAAAATATATACTAAATAATACATCAATTAGGCACTTATCAAATTTTCCCACACTTAAACCTTGTTTGTCCTCAAGAAAGAGAAAAGAATTAGAAAATTTAATACCAACATACTAAGTAAACCATATTATACAGCATTGTTCATAAGGCATATCACAAAAGAAATCAAATATCTCACATACTCAAAATATCAGTTAATCAAATTTTAAAACATGTACTAAAAATTTAACAAGTCACCAAACTTTACTCATTTCATCATCAAGAGTATAGAGTGTCAAAACTAAACATGTTTTAAAGATAGAATATTGATCATAAACTTTAAAATTCTAAAGTTACTAGCTGCTTTTTAGGACAATTTGTAAGCACACTTCCCCTTAATCCAATCTCATGGCATTTTTAGACTTTTCTCTTTTTTTTTTCTTTTGATTCTTCTTTTTATTTTGAACATGGTATATTTTTCATTTTTATCCCATGAATAGCAAGAAAATGTAGTATGAGTGCGTTTTATGCTCCATCCCATACTTTTCAATTTTGGATATACATCTTGCCTTCTTTTCTTTTTATGAACACGGTGGGTGCATTTTATGTTCCATCCCACTTTATTTTTTCTTTTTAAGTCCTCATCCATTATTGAATAAAACTAAGGGCAAGTATTATGGCTATAGTTTCCATAGCAACTAGAACCTAAAATTTCAAACTAAATGAGCAATTTCTAGCTTAAAAATATAGTTAGTAAAAAGACTAATTAATCTACAATGTTGTAAAAAGTAAAAGAATGTAACTTGAAAAACTTCAAACACATGCTAAAAAGTTTTAAAAACTAGTAAAATGAGCATAAAAGATAAATGACTTAACAACCTATATAAAATGCCAATTGAACAATGCCCTATAATAAAACTTACTAAAAAGCCTAATTAAGAAATAAAATCACACAGACAACTAACATATAAAACATACTATATAACATCATCAAACACAAACAAACTTATAAACATTGAAAACTTCCCCACACTTAGAACCAACATTATCCTCAATGTGAAAAAATGAGATAAAAGTAAACAAGAAAAACAAAGATAAAATAAAAGTAAGAAAAGTGAAGAGAAACTCCCCTAACTATGGTGAAGGTGGGGGTGAGAGAACTATATATCCAGCTTGCGCAATGAATGTGTCCACCTTATGCTCAAGTCTCCTTTGTTGTCTAGCCATAGAAGAAAGCTGATTTTGCATATTAGATTGATTTTGTAAAATCTGCTCAAGCATTGCAGGCACATTAGAGGAAGAAGATCCGACAGCAGGTGCAGCAGCCACATCTGCTGGAGCATCATGCATAGCATCATCACTACTCTCAACAGCAGCTACATCTTCTTGTGGAGCAGATGGTCCAGGAAGATCCCTCCAACAAGACCTTGAATGTGGTGGGATTTCTTGAAAATTCCTACTAACAACCTCTCCACGCACAAATAAATTTTGAGTGAAATAAACACAAGGATGATCTCTATAATAGCAACGAAGATCAACATCTAAATTTCTCGTAAGAACAGTAATGATATGCCCATGTGTTATAGGTGAGTCGTGTTTATTAGCACAATTCAACAACTGAGTACAAACCCAATAAGACTAACAGACATCCTTTCTCTTATGCACACACCACATCAAAAATAATTCATTAAAAGAAACTCTATTAAATTCAGACCTGTTAAAAATCAACGAAGCAAAAATTTTATGCAAAATCCAAAATTTTAAATCTTTGATAAACATGGATTTAGCATCTCTTGCTCTATATGGTGTTTGCAAACCAATTAAAATGTCCAAAATGCATTAGGTTTAAAAGATGTTGGTGGGTCAAATAAACCAGTTTGTGAGAACCTAAACATGCGATTCATTATAAAATAAGTCAGAGTGTGGGACTTTCTATCCAATCGAAAATCTCACCAATGTTCATTATCCTCATTCTTTTGCAAAGTTGTATAAAATTCAAGCATTAAATCAGGATAAATATTCTCATGCATATTGGAAAATCTAAGGAGGCCACAAAATGACAACATTTCATTCATAGTATCTAGCATGCCTACCTGTTCTAGCAGAGTTAATGTAAAATACTTACATTGCGAAAATGGTCTGTCATGAAGAGTAAGAAATTCCCAGCAATGGCGCCAAAAACTTGTTAGCCTATTCTAAGTGCTAATTCCGCAAGTATATGGTGTACCGGATAGAGTACAAAAGATGTCGATACCACAAGGAATGTGCTAATTATTACACACTATTACTACTCAATTTTAATCTTGTTTACAATGATCATAAATTTGTGAGTTAAATCTAAACTACTCTATCATATAAACTAATTAAACCTAGTTTATGTTAATCAAAGAAGACAAAACATATAATGAAGAATTAATAATTATAAAACTTGATTCCATCATTATAATATAAATTTAATCTCTTAAGCAAGCCAAGTTGGAATATAGTTCCAATTTACTCTCTCGACATAAATTAGAGTGCCTAAAACATACATTTATTATTCTAACTCACAATTTTCATTAATGAATTAGAGGGTTATACATGAAAATTTCAGGAAAAATCACCAACCTATAACAACCATCTAACATTATGATTTCTCAAATAATGCTTCAATGATGAACTTCTATTAGATGTAAGTAAGAATTTATCTTTCATTTAAATACTTACTTATAAAGATCATGCATAAAAATACTAATAGAAAATTCTACATTAAAAGACTACTAATTTAGATGGAAATAGAAAATAACAATAATATTCAAGTTCTCAAATAATATTCATTTGATTTACAGAAAAGAAATAATAGATAAGAGTAATGACAAAGATATCTTTCGCTCAAACCCTTATAAAAATTCTTCTTCTCCTTGGTCTTCTTCTTCAAAACATGAAAACAAACTAAGTGAATCTAACTACAATGCTTACAGAAAATAAATAAAATTTTACTTGTAATAAAAATAATCCTCTAAAATTACATTCTCTTAAATTACATTTGAGAATCAAATTTATAGAATTCCAAAAGTTGTGTTCCCTCCTTTAAAAGTTGCAAATATTGGTGAAGAATTATGCCTCTTCAAATGACTTTTCGTAGAAAACTGCCCCAACAAATAGTTCTGTCGCGCTCGCGAAAGAACACGGATTGCCTTTTTCCTTTTCTTTCTTGCTTCTATTCCCTTCCTTCTCTGGCCATTCACGACTCGTGATCCCCTTTCACAAGTCGTGGCCCACTTGTGTGGGTCGTGAGTTTGGCTCATGTCTCATGAACTTTCGCTTTTCCTTCTCTCGCTCTTTCTTTCCTCGCTCTCTCTTTCCTCGCTGCTCCTTTGCACTTCTCTCTGCATCGTCACGAGTCGTGATCTCCTTTCATAACTTGTTATGATTCTCCTCTTTGGAAACTCTTCTTTCTTCCAACGTTTGTATCTTCTACTTTCTTAATTAGCCCTTCATGACTCGTGACCCCTATTCACAACTAGTGCTCCCCATTCCATCTTCATCCTTTTCTTCATGACTCGTGTCTTCATTCACGAATCTGCTCTTTCCTCCACCAGTTAGGCTCTTTTCTTCCTTTTTTATCTAAATCACCTTACACACATAAAAACAAATAAACTAAACAAATAACATGAAAAATACATATATTTACATAATTAATACTTAAACTAACATAAAATATATACTAAATAATACATCAATTAGGCACTTATCAAAAGACTTTGAAAAGGATCGACCATGGTTGATCAAGAATGAAATAATTTTCTGTTGGTGGAACATCTCTCTTCTAGGTAAACAAGTGAAGGTAGTGGAATAAATGACAGGAATTAATGCAGGAGATGTAAGAGGAGAATTTGGAGGAATGGAATTCTTTTTGGTGGCTGAAAGGTTTAGAGAAGGGTGTTGATTTTTTCGAGGATTGGGATGAGGTTTATATTTTTCCTTGGTATAAAACAAAAGTAGGTGTAGACACCGGGTCCCGAGGCGGTCCAAGATCAGGATTACACGATGATGAAACAAAAGACCGATTTTCGGCAAGAAAAGTGAGAATCGATTGTTTCCCTGTCGAAATTGTGCTTTTTAGAAAAATAATTAAAAATATATATTTTACAAATTAAAAAGAAAAATAGGGTAGAAAATATTAATTTTGTGTATTTAAGGCTTTTATTAAAAAAAGGGGGGGGTCGCGAATGCCACCTGCGGCAGCGCGCAGGGGCCTCCGCGTGCGCAGCTGTGCCGCACCCACAGCGGTGCGGCGCGGTCGGTGCCAGGGGCAACACGCGCGCCATGCCAAGGCACCGCGCGCGCCAGCCCTCTCCCCACGCGGGCATGCGTGCCCAGCTTCCTTTGTTGCGTCCTTTTCCTGCATTTTCAGTCTGTTTTCAAGTCCGTTTTCTTCAGTTTTTTTCACCTTTTCATGCTATTTTTGATTAACTAAAAATTAAAGCTATTTTGTCCCTTCCTATTTTTGGCCAAAACTGAAAATTAAAGGGAAATTTCCCTTCATTTTGAAGGAGGAGGGGAGATTTGAAAAGAGGATTTTTTGGCTTTTCTCCCTAGCATTCTTTACTCTCTAGGAATCTTTTTCTTGTTCTAAAAATTCTTCAAAAAACCTTTAAGCTTTCTTCTCAAATTTTAGTTTTTGCTACAACAAAATATTTAATCTTGGGTTGATTTGAGCAAGAGAAATTAATTTTCTTGGCTTGTTCATCCCACAAAAAATATTTTCTTAAACTAATTTGTTTAAAACACAGATTGTTTACATTTGTTTCGAATATTATTATCATCAAAAATCGACAAGGGGAACGGATTGAGACATCCTATTTTCGATCTAAAAATTATGAGGGTAAACATTTTTGGACTTATTCTCATTTATTTTTTTTTTGTTTATTATTTATTGTTCTTAATATTATTTTTGTTATTTTTATCATGTCTATCATGTATTTTTAGCATTTTAGGGTGGTTGATATCATTATTGCTATTCGATTTATTTGTTATTAGCATCATTATGCTATGTCTATTTAACTCATGCTATTAGTATCATTATCATCATTATTATTTGATCTATTTATTATTAATATTATTATGTTGTTTTTATATTATTAACATGTTGTTATTATTATCGTTATTCTATTAGTTGTTCATGTTATTATTATCATTTATTTTTATTGCCATGTCTATTTATGCTATATTCATTATTGTTTATTAACATTGCCCATTATTATCATTATTATTATTATTATTATTATTATTAAGTTGCACTTTTTTTTATATTATTATTATTATTATGGTTTTACGTGGGTATTGTTGATATTGACTATTTCATGTTTATTCACTACCCTCACTATTATTATTATTATTATTATTATTATTATTATTATTATTATTATTATTATTATTATTATTATTATTATTATTATTATTATTATTATTATTATTATCATTTTATTATTGTTATTATGCCATGACTATTTTATTGTTACCATCACTATAATTTTATCGTTGTCATTATCTTGCCTTCATTTGATTAATTCTTAGAACTATTACTAATATTTTTTATGTTAATTTTTGTCTGAGATTTAATTTGAGTCCCATCGTATGAGCGCCCCGCGACTCCCCGGATGGGTCGCGACGCGTAGACGGACACTCCCGGTTTGGTGAGATCCCTCCAACTCCCTTTTTATGTGTTTTGTGTTATTTGTAAATAATTATTTTATTTATGCACGCGTGAGATAAAAAGTCACAAAAATTTTTTGACAATTAAATAAAATTTTTACTAATAAAATTGGGACCAATGTCCCTTGTTTTAGCCAAACAATAAAAAAAATATCGCAATTAAAACGAAGAGTCGATTTTCTCCAAAAATGGGATCACTCATCTCGGTTTTCACTCAACAATCAAAATGACTCTTCGAACCCTCTTTAAATAAATGCGAAGGAACCAATATTCCTAAGTTTCGACCAAGTGCGAAGGAACCAATGTTCCCAAAATAATGCCCCGATTTATGTATGCCTTTTCTTATTTTGTGTGAGTGTTTTAAATTTAAGCTCATTTTATTTTGGGCCCTTGTAGTTAACTTTAGGGCAACTTTATTTATTTTTGGGGATTGTATTCCACCCCACTTATGTCTTTAATTTCCCTTTCATTGGGGTTGTGTTTCGCCCCTATTTCTCTTGTAATTGCATGCTTGCGTGTTTATTCGCTTTCCTTTATCGCTTTATTTATCGCTTTACTTATGGCTTTTTCTTTTACCGCTTTTTAGATGCTTGAAATGCGCTCTTTAATAAAAAATGCATTGACCGTGTGAGATGAGAGATATAATTTTAAGAGGTTAAAAACTCACTTATAATTAACCAAAGCATTAATAAGAGTGAAGTTCCAAACACCATATCTCTGGTCTTGACCAATAGAGGTGAGAGACCTTTTCCCAATTTCTTGTGAATTGGGTGGCGACTCCATGATACCTCAAAGGTGCCTATAGGCGTTACTAAACTAGGTGATTTTTCCCAATGTTCTATTGGGAGGGATGCATCTATGATGTCTCATGGAACCCATGATCAAAAGACGCGAACCAGTCCCTCGAATCCTAAAGCGGATTCACCTCGAGGGCCTTTGCTGGGTTCGGCAAGCGTCACAGTGGCGACTCAGCTGGGGAATTTGTGTTTGAGACTTTGCTCCGAAAGTGCTTTAGACTTACTATAGTTGGTCCCTCTTTATCTTGGTGCATTCCCAAAGCACAACCCTACCTTCACTCATTGTAGGGAAGTGTCAAGGATAATCACCAGTCCAAGCCTCGTACCTTTTGGTATATAAAATGAAGACCCAATCGGTCGCTACGCTCGTGATGAGCTAGATCCATTGGTAGGGACCATGCTTGGGTAGCCCTAAAATTTCATCACCTTGACCAAAGCCCATGTAATGACAAATAGAAACTTCCCCTGAGTAGCATGCTCCTTAATACGATGCTTGTGATGTGGGTCATTACGTATTAAGCAAAATCAACCAAATCAAATGGTCTTCATCAAAGGCTTTTATGCCCCGTTGGGCCCACCTTGATTTAATTAAATTGCCTAAATACGTAATGGCCAAAACTCATGCGAATGCACATTAGATCAAGAGATGTTATGCTGCCGATTTTTCACCGTACACTACGCGCATTCATTGGGTCCCCCGTTGACCCATGAACTGAGCCCACCTAGGAAAGAGATTATGCTACCTCGTGTGTGGGAGCGATAAGGGCGGAAGGATCTATCTACTTGCATGTGGTTGTCTATGCTGCACCAACACAGCCATGCATTGCATCTCAATCATGCATCACTCTAACCAAAGTATGTTTTGCAGCCATCATAGATTCATCCAGGTGGCTTAGAGGTCCTGACGGTCGATTGAGAAAGATTTCCCCGGAGTTAGTGTCAGATCAAAGTTCAGACTCATCAACAGAGATAAGAATAGCAGACCCATCAAATGGTTCGGATGCGACTAGGGCAATGATCGCTGAGGAAGTGGGAAGAAGGTTGGAAGAATTTGAGGCTAGGATGTTAGCAATGATGGGTAACCTCGCCACTATATTAGCTCCACCCGCTGGGCGACAGACTGCTGCTCCAGTCAGGAAGCAGGAGGAGCAAGGGGCGGTTAGAGAGGATCCCCCAGTGGCAGTTGATCCACCTGTAATTTAGCCAAGGGCACTAGCACCTGTTGAGCAAAGAGAAGGCCCCAAGTCTGAAGTTGACATGTGGGAGGAGCCAGATGAATTAATGGTGGCAAGAGGGAAAGCACCAAAGTTGGAAGATACGATGTGGAGGAGAATGAAAGAGAGAATTGAAGCCATGTCCAAGATACTGAAGGTAGGGGGAGGAATGAACCCCGAGGACAGAGAGCTAGACAGTGACGATTTGGTCTCGCAAAATTTTAAGATGCCCGACGTTCCCAAGTTCGACGGCACCTCTGACCCCACTGCGCACATAAAGCAGTACTCACTAGTGATAAAGGGTACCACCCTAACAAAGAGGCAGAAGGTTGAATACTTTTGTCTGAGTTTAACTGGCCCAGCAGTGAGTTGGTACCATCGGTTGGACCGAAGAACAAAAGAGGATTGGGATTTATTGATGAAGGAATTTCTCAGGCAGTACAATTGCAGTACGAGAATGGAGGTGACGCTGAAGGATTTGGAACTATTACAGCAAAAGGTGGGAGAGTCTTTTCACGAATACCTCACCCGATAGAGGAACAGAGTCATGGAAATAAAGCGCAAGCCCGACACCCCGAACCAAATCCGACTGTTCATCCAAAATGCTAGCCCTTATCTGAGAGAGGGACTGAAAATGAAGGGGTTGAGAGATTGGGAATCTTTGAAAGATATCGCAATTGAGGCTGAAGGAGAGTACCTGGCGAGGAAGGCAAGCGGTGAGGCCTATGCCAAGAAAGGTTATGCTAACCAAGGGGCAAATAAGTCAGTAGGTTCCAGCAGCGGCTTTAGAAGTGGAAAGACGACAGAAGTGTCGACAATAGGGGTTAGGTAGAGATATTTCTCGAATCTGGGGCAGCCTTTGTCATGGGTACTGAGGCGATTAATGAAGGAGGGAAAGTTACAACCGCTGTCCCCTAAGACGACTAGGACTCAAGGGCAGCCGGGGCACAAAGAGCATGAATATTGTGCCTATCACCAGCATACCGGGCATCTGACAGACGATTGCACAGC
Organism: Excoecaria cochinchinensis; assembly: GCA_947683425.1. Lineage (NCBI taxonomy): Eukaryota > Viridiplantae > Streptophyta > Magnoliopsida > Malpighiales > Euphorbiaceae > Excoecaria > Excoecaria cochinchinensis. The sequence goes on along the minus strand of CANTUQ010000132.1, from coordinate 2,540,923 downwards.
ATTAAGACACCAAATTCAAGATTTGATCGACAGTAAATAGATCACTGACCCTGAACAGAGAGAGAGCAAGAAGAAATCCACCTAGGATGCCGTGTCGCCTCCTGTTTTTATGATTGGATCAAGTCTGCCTGAATGGTATGTCTTAGAAGATTTGTATGGGAATGAATATGTTGCCATTACTCGCCCAGCGGTAGAAGAGGAGAGGGTGTCTGTAGGGGCAATAGATTGCTGGTACTCCAGCGAGAGCGGAGAAGAGGAGGAAGACAAAGGAGAAGAAGAGTTATCCGCCGGCTTATGGGAATCAGATAGGGAAGGAGAGAAGGTAAAAGCTCTGACAAGAAGTGGGAGAGTGGTCCCGGAAGTGGAGAGGTCCCAAGATCCGGTGCAAGCACTAGTAGAAAGGGAGTCGGAAGAGAATGCCATAGTAAAACAGTTGAAAAGGACCACGGCCCAAATATCCATCTGGGACCTTTTGAGACAGTCACCTTCCCATTGACAGAAGCTGGTAGAGGCTTTGAGTGAATCCACTGTGGCCACCACAATCTCTCCCTCTGAATTACTAGATCTTGTGAAAGGGGGGTCTGGAGAGAAGTTAGTATATTCTGATGCCGACTTGCCAATCGAGGGTCGAAATCACAACCAGCCACTGTACATCAAGGCACAGGTAAATGGCAAGCACACAGCGTGCGTCATGGTCGATGATGGATCGTCCATAAATGTCTGTCCATTAGTGGCGCTGCAAGCTTTTGGGTTTGAGGAGAGCATGCTCAGTAAATCGGATTTGACCATCACGGCATATGATAATTCTCGAAGGCAGGCAGCGGGGACGTTTAAAGCTTTAGTTAAGACTGGGCCTGTGGAGACAGAAGCGGAGTTTATTGTTTTATCCATTCCAGCCAATTTCTCGGCCTTGCTAGGGAGACTATGGTTCCACAAGTTAAGGGGAGCGCCTTCCACGTTACACCAAATGATCAGAATACCGCATGAGGGGGAGGTAGTAACCATCAGAGCGGCAAGGGAAAATTAGGTACCGGCCTTGGGGATCGCGAATCAGCCATTTAACGATTTTCATGTGTCAGTAATTGGGGAAGAGCAAGGCCTAGGGGACAGCCTTCAGGTGGTCAACATGATGAAAAAGATGCATTTCCTCTCGGGAGCTGGTCTGGGTAAACATTCGCAAGGACTGCAGTCTGCCATTACTACACGAGGCCAGAAGGCTAGGAAGGGCCTGGGGTACAGGGGCGAGTGTAGCAAGAAGGAGGAAGCACCAAAGGAGATCCCTCATATTTCAAAGAGTTTCATTCTAGCTTCCTCGGTTTGTGCCTACGCTGGACAGGAAGAGCCACAGTGGATTAACGATGTCTTTGACTGGGAGGTTGGAGTGATTAAGTTCGCAGAAGACTTCTAGGATGAGGAGGTGATGACACAGTGCAATGTTGGGCATTGAGGTGAGCCCGAAGAGGTTTTCACAGAGAAGCTGTTAGCTGCCCAACTGAAGGGGAAGGAGAAGGTAACAGAGCCAGATGTGCAGATTGAGGGTCTGAAGATTTCATCAGGGCCAGCTGAAGAACCTCCAGCAAGCCAAGAAGTCGAAGCGCAGTCGGCTGCAACATCGGCGCCAGTAGGCGATAAAGACAATAGTGTTTTAGATACTCTTTTTATGCCTGAACTATTTAATGATGACAATGTTAACTTTGCTAATCATATTAATGAAATGAATGACTTTGCTTATTTGTGTGATGTTTCTGATGATTTCATCTCTCATGATCATAAACATGGTGCATTCATTTTTTATATTAATTCAACTAGCACGACTGCATTTAATCTCGGAACTTTGGAAAACCCAAAGGAAATGTTGATAGCATCAGACATAACTCCTGAGGAGAGAATAAAATTTGAGAGAATTTTATGAAAATATGAAAAGGTCTTTGCCTGGACTTACGAGGACATGCCGGGAATTGATCGAGACATCGCAAAACATGCCATCCTAACTTACCCAGAAGCTAGACCAGTCAAACAGAAGCTCCGGAGGTTAAGGCCAGAATGGGCAGAAAAGGTAAAGGAAGAGGTTCATAAGCAGATTCAGGCAAGTTTCTGGTAGAGGTTAAGTACCCAACATGGTTAGCCAATATTGTCCCAGTAGCCAAGAAGGACGGTAAGGTGCGTGTATGCGTGGATTACCGAGACTTAAACAAAGCCTGCCCAAAGGACGATTTCCCCTTACCCCATATTGACGTGCTGGTGGATAGTGTGGCTGCCTGTATGATGTACAGTTTTATAGATGGGTATGCAGGGTACAACCAGATACTTAATATGATTGTGGATCGGATCAAAACAGCCTTCATTACATAATGGGGTACATTCGCCTACCGAGTTATGCCTTTTGAATTAAAGAATGCCGGAGCAACTTATCAAAGAATGGCAACAAAGATTCTGAATGACCCGATTCATAAAGAGGTAGAGGTGTATGTTGACGATATGATGATCAAGTCAGCCACCAGGGAAGGTCACTTCGAGGCCTTGGAGAAGTTCTTCTAAAGGATCAATAAGTACAATTTACACCTCAATCCCAAGAAGTGCATGTTCGGAGTTACCTCGAGCAAGCTACTGGGCCATGTGGTAAGTCAAAGAGGAATCGAAATAGACCCAGATAAGGTCAAGGCTATTAGAGAAATGCCAGCCCCCCAGAAAGAAAAAGAGGTTAGGAGCTTCCTGGGAAAGCTTCAGTATATCAGCCGGTTCATAGCCAAACTAGCCTCGGTATGTGAGCCTATCTTCAAACTGCTTCGGAAGAATCAGCCAGTTCGATGGAATGACGACTGCCAGAAGGCTTTTGAGATTATTAAGGATTACCTTCTGAATCCCCCGGTTCTGCGGCCCCCACTGCCTGTTAAGCCATTGATCCTTTACTTAGCAATAGAGGAGAGTTCTGTGGGTGCCATGATGGCCCAAGAAGATGAGCTTGGGGTTGAATTCGCAGTTTACTACCTCAGCAAGAAATTCCTTCCTTATCAAGCTAAGTACATCGAAGTGGAGAAGATTTGTCTAGCTGTGATCTGGGCGTCAAAGAAACTTAGACACTACTTCCACTCTTATAAAGTGCAGGTAGTCGCCAACCAGAATCCTCTCTGCTACCTTTAGGAAGCACCCTCGTTGTTAGGGAAAATGGGAAGATGGCTGATACTGTTGCAGGAATTTGATGTGGAACACATCACAAGAAAGACCATCAAGGGGCGGGCAGTTGCAGAATTCCTTATTGAGTACCCTATCGAGGGAGACCAGTTTGAATACAATTTCCCGGATGAGGACATCGCAGCCATAGGAGTGCAAGGGTGGCATGTGTTCTTTGATGGGGCCGTTAATAGGAAAGGGGCAGGAGCAGGTATCATGCTCACGACCCCGGATGGTGAGAAGTTGCCATTGGCCAAGAAGCTGAGGTACAGGACAACCAATAATGAAGTAGAGTATGAAGCGTGTATCTTCGGGTTGGAAGCGTTATTGGCTCTGGGGGCAAAGACCACAGAAGTCTTCGGGGATTCATCTTTGGTAATCCACCAGATTAGAGGAGAATGGTCAGTCAAAGAAGAGAGACTATTGCCTTACATGAAGCACTTGAAAAATCTGAGCAGCCAGTTCAAAACTTGCACCTTTAACTACGTACCCCGAGATGAAAATTAGTTGCCTGATGCTCTCGCAACATTGGTATCCATGTGGGATAATCCAACAGGGATTGCTATGAGGCCTGTCCTAATTTCTAGTGCGAAAAAGCCCTGCTTTGAAACTGATCAAATAATGGATGTCAAGGTCACTGATGGAAGACCTTAGTATTACAATATTCAGAATTACTTGGAAAAGTCGGTCTTTCCAGAGGAAGCCACTGAAAAGGACCAGAGGATGATTAGAAAATTGTCCGCCCAATTCGTCAATGTGAATGGGGATCTGTATAAGAGGCAAGCGGATGGTATCCAATTAAGATGCTTGGCAGAGAAAGAAGCCGAAAGGGTTATGGAGGAGGTTCATGCCGATGTTTGTGGGGCCCATATGAATGGTCTGGCTTTAGCAATGAAAATCATGCGCCAAGGATTTTATTGGCTCACAATAGATGCGGACTGCTCAAAATATGTGAAGGAGTGCCAGTTATGCCAACAGTATGCAAACTTGAGACATGTGCCAGTTTTCGAACTACATAACTTGATGTCTCCATGGCCGTTCGCGGTTTGGGGAATAGATATCATCGGGGAGATACATCCCACAGCCTCCAATGGACACAGATTCATCGTAGTCGCTATCGACTATTTTACCAAATGGGTAGAGGCTGAATCCTTCAAGAAGATCAACGCTCGAGACATGGCCAAGTTCATTGAGAAAAACCTAATATGCAGATATGGTCTCCTGCATCATGTTATATCCGACAATGGGGTCCAATTTATGGCCGAAACTAAGCAAGTGCTTCAGAAATACGAAATACAGCACCACAAGTCGTCCCCCTATCGGCCTCAGGCTAATGGCGTAGTTGAAGCGGCAAATAAAAATGTTAAAAGAATATTGGCTAAGATGGTCCAAAGCTATAAAGACTGGGCAGAGAAGCTGCCATTTGCACTTTGGGGCTATAGAACTACGGTCAGAACCTCTACAGGGGCAACGCCGTTCTCTCTGGTATACGGGACCGAAGCAGTTTTACCGGTCGAAATCGAGCTGAGATCGTTAAGGGTAGCTATGGAAGCCGAGATCCCGGAGATAGAATGGGCACAACAATGATTATTGCAGCTAAATCTATTGGATGAAGACAGGCTGCGGGCATATTACCACAATCAGGTTTACCAGAAAAGGCTAGCTCGGTCCTTCGGCAAGAAAGTTCGGAAGCACCCACTGAAGGAGGGGGATTTGGTCTTTAAGATGATGAGGCCGGGAGTTCCAGACATACGGGGGAAATTCAGGCCAACCTAGGAAGGTCCATTCGTGCTAAAGAAATTACTGACCAAGGGGGCAGTGATCCTAACGGACAGCGATGGGAACGAATTCAGAGAACTGGTCAATCTCGACAGGCTAAAGAGATTCCATGGCTGAAGACCAAAATTAAAAAGAAGAGAATAAATGCCACACGGGTCGAAAATCGAAAAAAGGCGGCCTTGCTAAAACTGGGCGCCCTGTCAGGATGAAAACCGAAAAAAGGCATCCTGGGAAAAAATTAAGGGCCGAGAGAAAATGTTCAATCGAGAAAACCCGAGAGGGCCGATTGATGACAGGAGTTCGATGTTTACAAGATCTATTCCGAGATTAGATGTAGTCTTTTGCTTTTGAATTCTTGTCAAATGAACGTTATGTATGATGAAATCACATGGGAATGAACACAAATTTTGCAATGAATAAAGGAGTTCAGTTTGCATTTTCGTCAACTCTCAGTTCCATCTTAAAAAGGAATCTATCGTTTATCTAATAACTATTGTCTAATTGCCTCTATTAAAAGGCATCCGAACAGAATATGCACTGATTGCACAGTAGGGGTTCTCATAATGACCGTCTCTCAAAAAAAAAAAAGATGTTAGAGATGAAAACCGTGACTGGCGCTTTAAGCAAAAGTTAGGCCAAAGGGCAGGGTGAAAACCTGGGAACAGGCGGTCTGTCCTATAAAAAAATAAAATGAATAAAAGCCGCTGGATTGGGTTGGGTCCATTCCAGACAGAAATAAGGCACAGGGTTATGTGAAAATCCGACAAGGACACATTTCCTGTTAAGAAAAGCTAGTGTGAAAATCCATGAGGGACGCACTACCTTCAAATAATGACTACAGGTATCAGAAAAGAACCTCATAATCCCTGAAGGCGTGAAAATCAAGAGTAATTCCAAGAGGGCACCGATCATGCGGCAAACTACGAACCAAATCGGCCGTCGCCTCCAAATCCACTTAGACGAATCCTTATCCTGCATTGCTGCATATACACGCATCTCATATCATGCATACAATTTCTTGTATATACTTCCATGCACATAATCTTGCAGAAAATATCTAAGTGAGCATCCAGCTCAGAAGAACGCCCCGCTCAGGAGAGCAGTCCAGGAGGACACCCAGTTCAGAAGAACGCCCCGCTCAGGAGAGCAGTCCAGGAGGACACCCAGTTCAGAAGAACGCCCCGCTCAGGAGAGCAGTCCAGGAGGACACCCAGTTCAGAAGAACACCCCGCTCAGGAGAGCAGTCCAAGAGGACACCTATTTCAGAAGAACAACCTCGCACTTTGTAAGTAGGGAGCAGACTCGGTGCAGCTCAAGAGAGCAAACCCTCGCATTTTGTAAGTCTGGAGCAGACTCGGCGCACCACCAACCTCGCACTTTGTAAGCCTGGAGCAAACTCGGTGCAGCTCAAGAGAGCAATTCTCGCGTTTTGTAAGTCTGGAGCAGACTCGGCGCATCACCAACCCTGCACTTTGTAAGTCTGGAGCAGACTCGGTGCAGCTCAAGAGAGCAACCTTCGCATTTTGTAAGTCTGGAGCAGACTCGACGCATCACCATCACCACCCCCGCACTTTGTAAGTCCGGAGCAGGCTCGGTGCAGCTCAAGAGAGCAACCCTCGCTTTTTGTCTGGAGCAGGCTCGATGCATCACCCAGAAGGATAAAAAAAATCGTCCCTCAGTCTATACGGCGACCTAAGGAGACAACTTCATTAGCATGACCGGGAAGACAACCGCCTCAGGTATGAGTTTCTTTCCTTTCTCTTCTGAATTTTGGCTCACTTAGGCACCTAGGTTCTAAGTTCCCCAAAATTGGGGGCAACTGTAGACACCGGGTCCCGAGGCGGTCTAAGATTAGGATTACCCGATGATGAAACAAAATACCGATTTTCGGCAAGAAAAGTGAGAATTGATTGTTTCCCTGTCAAAATTGTGCTTTTTAGAAAATAATTAAAAATATATATTTTACAAATTAAAAAGAAAAATAGGGTAAAAAATATTAATTTTGTGTATTTAAGGCTTTTATTAAAAAAAAAAAGGGGGGGGGGGGTCGCGAATGCCACCTGCGGCAGCTCGTACAGCCATGCGGCGCGCGCGGTGCCGAGGCAACGCGCGCACCTCTTGTCGCGCACAACCCTCTCTCCACGCGGGCATGCATGCCCAGGCGTTGCTTTCCTGCGTTTTCAGTCCGTTTTCCAGTCCGTTTTCTTCAGTTTTTTCACCTTTTCATGCTATTTTTTATTAACTAAAAATTAAAGCTATTTTGTCCCTTCCTATTTTTGGCCAAAACTGAAAATTAAAGGGAAATTTCCCTTCATTTTGAAGGAGGAGGGGAGATTTGATAAGAGGATTTTTTGGCTTTTCTCCCTAGCATTCTTTACTCTCCAGGAAGCTTTTTCTTGTTCTAAAAATTCTTCAAAAAACCTTTAAGCTTTCTTCTCAAATTTTAGTTTTTGCTACCACAAAATATTTAATCTTGGGTTGATTTGAGCAAGAGAAATTAATTTTCTTGGCTTGTTCATCCCACAAAAAATATTTTCTTAAACTAATTTGTTTAAAACACAGATTTTTTACATTTGTTTCGAATATTATTATCATCAAAAATCGACAAGGGGAACAGATTGAGACATCCTATTTCCTATCTAAAAATTCTGAGGGTAAACATTTTTGGACTTGTTCTCATTTATTTATTTTGTTTGTTTATTATTTATTGTTCTTAATATTATTTTTGTTATTTTTATCATGTCTATCATTTATTTTTAGTATTTTAGGGTGGTTGATATCATTATTGCTATTCGATTTATTTGTTATTAGCATTATTATGCTATGTCTATTTAACTCATGCTATTAGTATCATTATCATCATTATTATTTGATCTATTTATTATTAATATTATTATGTTGTGTTTTCTATTATTAACATGTTGTTATTATGATCGTTATTCTATTAGTTGTTCATGTTATTATTATCATTATTATCATTTATTTTTATTGCCATGTCTATTTATGTTATGTTCATTATTGTTTATTATCATTGCCCATTATTATCATTATTATTATTATTATTATTATTATTATTATTATTATTATTATTATTATTATTACGTTGCACTTTTTTTTATATTATTATTATTATGGTTTTACGTGGGTATTGTTGATATTGACTATTTCATGTTTATTCACTACCCTCACTATTACTATTATTATTAGTACTATTATTATTATTATTATTATTATTATCATTATTATTATTATTATTATTATCATTTTATTATTGTTATTATGCCATGACTATTTTATTGTTACCATCACTATAATTTTATCGTTGTCATTATCTTGCCTTCATTTGATTAATTCTTAGAACCATTACTAATATTTTTGATGTTAATTTTTGTCTGAGATTTAATTTGAGTCGCATCGTGTGAGCGCCCTGCGACTCCCCGGATGGGTCGCGACGCTTAGACGGACACTCCGGTTTGGTGAGATCCCTCCAACTCCCTTTTTATGTGTTTTGTGTTATTTGTAAATAATTATTTTATTTATGCACACGTGAGATAAAAAGTCACAAAAATATTTTTACAATTAAATCAAATTTTTACTAATAAAATTGGGACCAATGTCCCTTGTTTTAGCCAAACAATAAAAAAATATCGCAATTAAAATGAAGAGTCAATTTTCTCCAAAAATGGGGTCACTCATCCCGGTTTTCACTCAACAATCAAAATGACTCTTCAAACCCTCTTTAAATAAATGCGAAGGAACCAATGTTCCTAAGTTTCGACCAAGTGTGAAGGAACCAATGTTCCCAAAATAATGCCCAGATTTATGTATGCCTTTTCTTATTTTGTGTGAGTGTTTTAAATTTAAGCTCATTTCATTTTGGGCCCTTGTAGTTAACTTTGGGGCAACTTTATTTATTTTTGGGGATTGTTTTCCGCCCCACTTATGTCTTTAATTTCCCTTTCATTGGGGTTGTGTTCTGCCCCTATTTCTCTTGTAATTGCGTGCTTGCGTGTTTATTCGCTTTCCTTTATCGCTTTACTTATGGCTTTTTCTTTTACCGCTTTTAGATGCTTGAAATGCGCTCTTTAATAAAAAATGCATTGACCATGTGAGATGAGAGATATAATTTTAAGAGGTTAAAAACTCACTTATAATTAACCAAAGCATAAATAAGAGTGAAGTTCTGAACATCATATCTCTGGTCTTGACCAATAGAGGTGAGAGACCTTTTCGCAATTTCTTGTGAATTGGGTGGCGACTCCATTATACCTCAAAGGTGCCTATAGGCGTCACTTGACTAGGTGGTTCTTCCCAATGTTCTATTGGGAGGGATGCATCTATGATGTCTCATGGCACCCATGATCAAAAGACGTGAACCAGTCCCTCGAATCCTAAAGCGGATTCACCTCGAGGGCCCTTGCTAGGTTTGGCGCGCGTCACAGTAGGTTTTTGTGAAGGAGAGAGGCAGGTTGAAAAAGTGAGGTAGACTTTAGTTTTGATCTTGGTAATCTAGATAGGTAGTCTGGGATTAAGTTCTTATCTCCTTTTATATTGTCAACTTAAAAGTCATACTTACTGAACCATTCTGCCCATCGAAGAAGTTGGTGATTTGGGACAGACTTTCTTTTGAAAGAAAGCATCTTGGGAAAAGACGAGCAATCCATGACAACTATAAAGTTGTGTCCAATGAGATGAAACTCAAATCTTTTGATACCAAACTTCACCGCTAAGACTTCTTTAAAAGTAGAGTGGTAATGACATTCTGACTCCTTGAACTGACCACTAGCATATCCACAGATATTGCGAACCTTGTCTTTTTTTTCTAAAAGTACTGCTCCCCAACACTCATCACTAGCATCTGTCTGAATGAATCTTTTTCCAATGGAGGGAATATGGAGAGGTGGCATTTTTCTAGTGACTTCTTTGATTTTTTGGATTGATTGGGAGTGAGTGGCAGACCATGATGGAGGGTTCTTTTTCAAAAGCTAGGTTAAAGGATCGGACAGGTGGCTAAAACGAGGGATGAATTGACGTAGGAGTGTGCAGAACCGAACCGAAACCGAAAACCGAACCGAACCGAATGAATTTTGGTCTATTTGGTTCGGTTTGTTCGGTTTTCGGTTCTAAACCGAAATTAAATTTTGATTAATTCAGTTCGGTTCTCAAAATTGTAAAACCGAGAGAACCGAACCGACCGAACTATTTAATACCCACCATTTTATATATATATATATATATATATATATATATATATATATATATATATATATATATATATATATATTACAGCAAATCCAAAATAGCAAGCCAACAATAACAGATCTAAACCAAAATTGCAACAATATCAAAATCCAACAATAACAAAACCAAAATTGCAACAACATATCTATATATATATATATTACAGTAAATCCAAAATCGCAAGCCAACAATAACAGATCTAAACCAAAATCGCAACAATATCAAAATCCAACAATATCAAAACCAAAATTGCAACAACGTATCTAAATCTAACAATATATATATATATATATATATATATATATATATATATATATATATATATATATATATATATATATATATATATATATATATATATTTTACAGCAAAACCAAAATCGAGGAGCGAAGGAGTGCGGTGGGGGAAGGCAGCGAGGAAGAGATCACCGGAGAGGGGGGCGATCGCCGGTGGGGACCAGATCTATCGATAGAGAGGGAGGGAGAGAGGGAAGAAGGGAGAAGGAGACGGGGAGAGAGAGAGAGAAGGCGACGACGGCGGAAGGCGACGGCACGGTGGGAGTGAAGCCCGATCTGCGATCTGAGAGGCAGAAAGTAGAGGAGGGAGGGAGAGATAGTGAAGAAGCAGAGGAGGTAGAGAGAGAGAGGGGGGAAAGAGAGGGACAGAGGGGATGGGTTTGTTTGATGGGTAAAGAGAGCAAAATGAGCGTGATAAAAAATAAGGAATGGGTTTGGGTTGTCGGGTTAAGGGTGGGTTAACCCGACCCGTTTCTAATAACCAGCCCAAGCCTATCTTACTTAAAAAAATCGATTGGACCGAACCGAACTGATCGAAATTAATTCGGTCTATTCGGTTTTGGTTCTAAAAACATCGTTTCGCGATTCGGTTCTTAAATTTTTGAAAGTTCGGTTTTCGGTCTGTTCGGTTCTGTCCAAAACCGAACCGAACCGACCATTTGCACACCCCTAAATTGACGGACATAATTAACAATGCCTAAGAACTGTTTGCTTTAAAGATAAATGACTATCAGGAAATGTGAGAAGTTCTTTAGCCAAATGGGGTTGTGGTTGGTATGTTTCACCAACAAAATGCATTCCCAAGAAATCAATTTCTTTTTTAGCAAGAATCATTTTTTATGGTGACAACATGACTCCATGTTCTTTTGTAAGATCAAGAAAGGTTTGTAAATGATGCTTGTGGGAAGGAACATCTGGAGAGAAAATGAGGACATCATCAATGTAGATAAGTGCAAATGAAAGAATTGATTTATAAACTCTGATAATTGTTTGCTGAAAAATGGATGGTGCCTTTTTGAGACCAAATGGCATAGCAGTCCATTGGTAGTGAAAATTGGGAATACAGAAAGCTATTTTGGGACGATCTTGTGGAAGGATACCAAGTTGCCAAAATTCATCTTTTAGATCAAACTTAGAAAAAAGTCGGGCATTATGAAGAAATGGGAAAAGCGAAGAAATGTTTGGCAAGGGGTACTTGTTGTCTTTTAGGAATGGATTTAGAGAAGTCTAATTGATAACAAGTCATTTTTTACCACGGACTTGTTCTGAATGTTTATTAACATAAAAGGCTTGGCAAGCCCAATCTGATTGAGTGGGCTCGATTAGTTTTTGGGCCAATAACTGAGAACATTCCTCTTGGGCTAAAGCAAAATCATCTGGTGTCATGCCAGGGTGAGAGGCTTTAGTAGGATTGGCATCTTCGGTTTTTTTTAAAGGTAAAGCCACAAAGAAATCTGGTGGGGTCCATAAGGTCATGAATAGTAAAGAGTGAATGGGTAATAGTGTAGGGCTGGAAATATTTTTTGTGTTTGAGGCCTGTAGGTTGGATATGGAGATGGGGTAATTGATGAATTGCATCAAAACCTAAAACAAGATCTTTACCAGGTAGATTAGATCCAAGAGCATGGATCCAAACAAAACAATCAGGAAACAGTTGTATCTTGGCAGGCTGTTTGGTTTTCAACTTAATTGTGAGGATGCCTTGATTTGTTGCCTGGAATTATTTGGTATAAGGCTACCAAGAAGAGGCAGGAAGGACTTTTGGATTGAGGATGGTGTTGTGTGCCCCAGTGTCTATGAAAGCAATAATATTAATAGGATTTGCAAATTTATCAGGGAAGACTTTTGCTGGGACCAAAGGAGTAGGATGAGTAGACAAAATGGTTTTGGGAATTTCTTGAATGGATGATGACAGTGGTTTGATGGTAGCAATAGAGTTATCATTAGAGTATTCTGATTTTGTATCTGAAGAAGAATTAGAGTCAGAGTGTTGAAGCGTAACGAGGGTGTAAGGATCAGCTCCATCATTAATTGAAAAAAGAGACTTAACATCATCATCCTGGAGATTGATGGAGGAAACTTGTTGAATCTGTTGGATGAGTTTCTGGGATCTTTTTCGATTAGGGCATGATTTGGAAAAATGACCTTTTTTACCACAGACAAAATACTAATCTCCTTTTGGTTTAAACCTTTTTCAGAGGAAAAATCGAACCCTTCTTTTCTTGTAAGGGAAATGACGCTGGTGAGCTTTCTTAGGAAATTTAGGGTGTTTATAAGATTGGCAAGAACAATCTTTCTTTGGGAAATATTTAATCTCCAAATCAGGTCTTTTGCAAGCTGCTTTAAGCTGAGGATCTTTTCCTTTGGAAAGTGTATCCTTAATCATCTTTTGAGAAGTACACAATCACTGAAGTGCCATGAGTATCTTTTGATAGATCTGACCAAAGGAAAGAGAATTGAGTTCTATCACTTGTTCTTGAAGAAAGTGCATAGTGCTGGTAGCTAATTGTTCTGGGATGGAGGATAAAAATCCTTGTTTAAGATTAGGATCATTTGCACCATTAAGAATGTAAAAAGCTTTCGACATTCTTTTGTAGTGCTTATCTAAATCCTTTCTTAAGAGAGAACAACACTTCATTCGAAAATAACCAGCTCGAGTAGCTTCTTCAAAATCTATGGTATTGCCTATGAATTCAGAGTGAATTTTTTCCAGCAAATAGGCTATTGATTCGCACCGAAAGAATTGTAACTTTGAATATTCATCAAGTCTTACGAACCAATCACGCAGTCTGCCGGTGAATCAAGAAGAGAATTCAATAGGTATTGGTTCAAGCTCAGTAACATCAGGTCTTCTAGCTTTGAAGTTCAAGCCAGGCAAAGAATTCTTGAATACGATCCCTCTATTTGTGGTGAGGGATATCTTCAAAATTGAACCAAGGTCCATTTGTTGGCCTGTTAATCTGAATTGTTGGACCATTAACTTCATCTTCGGGTTCATCAACATGATATTGCTGAGTAGTAGTACTCTCGGCTGGAGGATCTGCCATGTAAATAGGAAAATATTTGGGTTCTAGTTCATCATCTTGATTTGTAGAACTAGAATCATCTTCGTGTTCAGAATCAGATGGATCAACAGTGGCAGATGAGATAACAGGAATATCTTGTTGGACCTTTTGCTTCAAGGTATGAATGAGAGGATTTGAAGTGGAGGATGGTTGAATCATATGTGATCGAGGTAGTTCAAAAATAATAATACCTTTTTGTTCGGGATCTTGTGTTGGGTTAGAGGACGGGGATTGAGAAGTAAAAGGTGAGGTATGTGCCACAGGTGTTTCAGTAGTAGTAGTTGTGGTAATCTTAGGTTGTTTTCTGAGTTGTTATTTCATAAATAACTCATGAGAATAACCTAGATTATCAAGGTTTACTTGAGAAGGCTCAGAATATGGTGGAACTTGAACAAGAGGTTGATGAGTGTATGGTGTAATGTTTGGGCTGAAGAAAGGGAAAGACAAAGCAGATGGTGCTAGGGTTATTTTTGCTAAATCCCTCTTAATGGTAGCAATTTCATCCTTTAATCTAGTGACTTCAGAAGCTTTCTGCTGGAAAGTTAAATCATAAATTCGTTGAGAAATGGCTGACATGAGTTGCTTATCAAGATCTGCAACTTGATTTTGTAACTTTGAAAGTAGTTGGTATGTTGCAGCATTCTGACCAGTGATCTGTGAATTTAAAGTATCAACACAGGAAGAGACATGAGCAGCCTTAGTCTCTAGCCTATGAAGAACTTTATTTTATGCAATGGCATTTTCAGATTGCCAATTGAGAACTGCTTTAGCTGGCTGGATAGATCTAGGAGTTCCTTCAAGAGAAATACCAGGGGATTTCACAAAAGGGGTAGTTCGGACTTTGGTTGTAGGGTTTGTGGATTCTAAAAGTGTTGGAAATTCATCTGTATAAGTACCAGTTGGTTGGTACATGTATACAGCAGGTGTGGGTGGAGGTGGAGGTTGAAAAGCTTTAGGTTTCCATACAAAAGGAGAAGTGGAATAAGGTTTTCTTGGGAAAGGTTTAGGTGATGGTGAATATGGTGATGGGAAAAGAGAAGTTATCGGGTTATAATGGAGAGGTGGTGTATACTTGACAGTATAATCATATTTGCCAGATGGTTGGCCAAGAGTACCAACAGAAGGATCTTCATCTTCATCCAAATGATCCTGGAAGTAAGCTTCAGATGAAACTTTCTTTTTTTTTTTTCATTTCCTTCGTCTAATATTCATTATCAAGTTCAGCTTCAAATGAGGCTAAATAACAATCATCACAGTCACAATTATCCCAGTAGCAATGGCCAACTCTTTTGTAGGCATAAATGGGATTTCCATTATTGTCAAAGGCTTCAACAGGGATATTTTAGTGCTGAGAAGGAAAACATGGCTGCGGCATAAACTGGGTAGAAAAGACTAATGCTATTGTAGATTTAGCTTGATTTTCCATGTCTTGTGGTGAAACAAATGGAGTTTCAATCATACCATCCGGTTTTCTAATAAAAACTGGAGAGGTAGACTGTATCGGCTTCTTTTGTTGGTGGAGAATCTCATAGCTAATAAGCCAAGACTTTGGAAAATAATTCAACAATTCTTCTCTAGTGAGCTGCTAAGGAATTTGAACACATGTGGGAACCTAATTAGAGTCAGCAATAAAGAGGGGGCATCATTAAAGCAGGGAAGACAGATATCCAGTGCATAGTTCTGGACTCTGTAAATCATCTGATAGTGCAGTGTTGCCACATCAGTTGTCTGAACTTGGTCAGCTCAGGTGATTTGAATCTGGGCCTTGAGATTATCAAGGACATGAGAGTCATCTAATCTTATATTAAAATTTGGATAAAAAGTGAACATAACAGTGCCTGCATTCAAAGAGGTCTGTACAGTTCCAATGATAGCTTGGGAATAATTTAAGTATCGGGTATCAAGGAGAGCAATCCTTGAAAAGATAGGAAGACCTTTGCACCCATGATATGTAACTGCTATTCTGATAGCGCCAAGGTGAATATGGATTAAACCTTAGTGGATCTAACTAGGAATGGACTCAGCAGGAATATCAAGAGAAATGAAATGTTCCTTTCCAGTAGCCTTAATCGGATGCTGGATAAAAGAAGAGGACTGAACATAATCTTTCACATGGGATTTAGGATGCTTAATAAGGGTCTTGATATTAGAAAGAACATTGGTTCTAATTGATCTTGAGTTTTTTAGTAGTCTCAGGTTTAAGAGAGAAAGAGGATCTAGGAGATGAAGATCTGGATAGCAATAAACTAGAACTAAACATGAGTAGAATATGGCTTCTCTCTCACTAAGATATCTCTTATACATAAACAAACAAGGCTCTAATACCAATTGCCCTTAGATCTGCAAAGAATGGATAGAAAATGGGAGGTCAGGTATGACTATCCAAACGAACGGCTCTCCTAGCCTAATGGTACTAAATTTTTTTGCTAAGATTGAATCGGTTGAGAATGTGGTTCCTTCAGTTCATTCAAGGGAAGATAGAAACTCGAGTTTGGGGTACTTAATAGGTTGCGCTCATTTTACAGTCTTGGGATATTTCTTATTGCTACTCATGAAAGTGATACTTTGCATATACACCCAGCAATACTCTTTGTACAAATGCTTTCTACAAATGTTTTTACACATAACTGTAGCAAACATTCTTATAAATAGTTTTTCATGTATAACTTTTGGTGTATGTCTTTTGGCACAAAATCTTTAGCGAGCATCTTTCACCATATAAGTGTTTGTAGATACTTTCACGTACATAGCCCTCTAAATTTCATTTTTATAATCACTTATTTTCACGCATTTTGTGGGCATATCCTTTGCATGTATCTCACATGCACATTTTTTGCATGCATTCTGTACATACACATATATGATTTTTTCTGCATGTGTTTCATATGCATAGTTATCCATCCACACATTACACACACTCAATTCTTTACATAGTCTTCATGACCTTCTACCTATCTTTGCATATGATTCTTTGCATCTATGCATGACTCTTTACCCTCTGATCCTTCGCATATATTTCTCATTCATGATCATTTGCAAACATTTTACAGAATACGATTCTTTGCACACATTCCATAATCTTTTACATTATACAAGCCATGCACGTGATTGTGGCATATATGTCATTCTCTGCATACATTCCATGTTCGTAGTCCATGCATAGTAAGCACAGTATGCACTTCACATACACAACTCCTTACAGTTGTCTCATTCCATACACGCATAGCTTTTCACATGCATTGCATGCATACAGGGTGCCTTGCGCCTACTAGTTGGTGTACATCAGTCTCAATTATGACTTCACATGGCGACAAGCTGACGTTTCTGAAGTCCTCTCAAGAGGCAAACTCTTAAGTCCTCTGAGGAGGCAAATTCTAAAGTCCTCTGAGGAGGCAAACTTCCAAAGTCCTCTGAGGAGGCAAACTTTCAAGCCCTCTGAGGAGGAAGACTTTTAAGCCCTCTGAGGAGGCAGACTCTCAAGTCCTCTGAGGAGGCAAATTCCAAAGTCCTCTGAGGAAGAAAATTTTCAAGCCCTCTGAGGAGGCAGACTTTCAAGCCCTCTGAGGAGGCAAATTCTCAAGTCCTCTGAGGAGGCAAATTCTCAAGCCCTCTAAGGAGGCAAACTTTCAAGCCCTCTGAGGAGGCAGACTTTCAAGTCCTCTTAAGAGGCAATTTCCAAGTCCTCTTAAGAGGCAATTCCCTAAGTCCTCTTAAGAGGCAATTTCCAAGTCCTCTTAAGAGGCAATTCCCTAAGTCCTCTTAAGAGGCAATTTCCAAGTCTCATACACAACTGTCTCATTTCATACATGCATTGCATGTCACATCCCAAAATAGCCCTAGTCGGATTGTGCATGCTAAGTCGGGATCGGAAGGGTATTTCAGTAATTTGTGCTTGAGAAATTTGGAGTGTTAAGGACCTAATTGAAAAGATAATTAAATTGGTAAGGAAAGAAATGTGTAAGTGAGTGAAGTGTTATTTGTTTAAGGACTTAAGAGCATTTTTGGTTTGGAAAAGTTGAGTGGATTGTGTGGTCCTATTGGGAGCTACCGTGTGTGTGTGTTAGGTGGGCTTTGAATGGGGAAAAGAAGAAAAGAAAGAGGAAGAGAGAGGGAACACAGAGATTGCATTCCCGTTCGTCCCCTCCTTTCACGTTTCTTCTTCTTCTCTTCTCCCTTCTCTGCTTTTCCTTTCGTTTCCCCTGAGCTTGGAGTTGTGTTTGGCTTGGTTGAGTTTTGGGTTAGCTTTGAAGAGGTAAGTTGGAGTTAACGTACTGTTCTTCTTCTTCTTCTTCTTCTTTTTCCTGGTTTTGGTTAAGTTAAGGTTTGACTAAGGATTTGTGGGTTTCTTGTTTGTGCAAGTTTTGGATTGTAAGAAGAAGCTAAGCAAAGGCAAGGAAAGGATTGAGGATTGATTCTGAAGCTTGATTTTTGGATCTTCATTCCAGGTTTGGGAGCATTTTGAATGCATGCAATGGTTGAATATCTCTATTCTTCAATCTCAGTTGATTGTCTCTGCCCTATTTCTCACTAAGGTTTTAAATGTGTTTGCATGGTCTAATTTCTGGAATTTGGTGTGTTTTAGAATGAGTACATGCATGATTAAGTGAGTAGATGTGTTAGTAATGCATGACAAGTATTGATTTGGAAGTTCTGAGTTTGTGTTTTGAACCTACTGTAACTTTTAGGGTTTATATTCTTGAATGGGTTTATGCAGATTTTGATTGTTTGATGGTGGAATTAATTGCAATTATACTGTTTATGATGTTTGGAAGATCGACTGTAAGGTAAGATGAGTTTGGATGTGTTTTGAATCAGATTGAAAATGATTTTTATCGGGTTCTTTGAATTCTGGGTTGCTGGGAACAGGAAATCGCGATTCTGTGGAATTCCCGTTTCCAGTGTGTCGTGACTTCCCTGAGAGAGACAAGTCACGAGACGTGACTCCCAGTCACGCCACGTGACTCCGTCTCCTAGTCACGACATGTGACTTCTCGGCGGGCTGGATGTGATCGCGCGGCGTGACTCCCAGTTGCGAAGCGTGACTGTTTCTCTCTGTGAGAGGAAAGTCACGTCTCGTGACTTAGAGTCACGACGTGACTCTGGTGAAGGCAAGGCGTGACTCCAAGTCACGAAGCGTGACTCCTCTCTCTGTGAGAGGGAAGTCACGTTGTGAGGCCAGGCGTGACATAGAGTCACGTCCCGTGACTTTCTAGCAGGTCACGAGACGTGACACTAGGTCACGACGTGACCCTCCTTTGAGGTCAGTCACGAGTCGTGACACGACTCGTGACCGACCCCTTTTCAGCTCTTTTTTTCCAATTTTGCCCAGTTTTAACCAAAATGAATTCCCTATTTCTTCTATATGGGTTTTCACTGCTGTATAAATTATGTCCTACTGTTATATGCTCCTGTACGGCTTTTCTGTTTTGATTTGTTCCCCGTGACTAGTTTATTATAAAATGACTTTCAAATACTTCTATGACTCTCTCCTTTACTGTGTGCTATCTTATCTGATTGGGTAGCTTGTTTTAGTTGTGTTCAGCATTATATTATGCCTGTCCTTAATCGGAGTTTTACCTAGAATGACATGCCATGTTTAAGAATATTGTATCATTCCATGATTCAGATTATACGTTATTGATCATTGGCATAATATGATTCCACATGTGTTTTTGACATGCTTTAGTATGATGAGTATTGTTAAAATATAATTGATGGAATTTTCACATGCTCCAGAATATGACTTGTATAAGGTGTGCTTGATATTATGCTATGCTATATTTAGTTGAATATTATGATTAATGTCTGAATGCATGATTATACTTTAGCCTGGGAACTCAATGTGTTATGTTAAATGTAATTTGGACTATGCATGATTTATGCTTAGTATCTTCGCCTAATGCATGATTAAGACTTTGTGTCGATAATTATTGGCATGGTAGTGTTTCTTTACCTGATTCTTGGCATGCTTTAGAACAGTGTTTAAATGTTAAAGTATATTGACTGTATTATGTTTTGCAATGGGAATTGAATGATATATGATCAACTTTATGAGCACATTTGTATGTCTATTGTACTCTGGTTTATGCATAATGTATATATAATTATGTGTTATGCGATTCGAAGCGTGAATTATTTTATGCATGACCTGCGAGAGTCAGTCTAGTGGATAGTTAGGCATGCCTAATAGAGTCATCAGTAGCTGCAGTGCCCTTTGAACGTTTGGACCCTGATCAGGTCCCCTGACTGGTTCCTCGCGAACCCCCCATCAGTACGGATCCTCGTGATCCTTTTTAATGTATTTGGATCGGGTTAAGATCCCCCATCAGTAAAATGCTTTTGTGATAAATAAAATGGTTTTCGACTTGTACCCGTAAGGTACTAATCAGTTTAGTACACTCGTTATCCACTATTGTGAGTCAGCAGGTGCTTTACTGGTTTGTATTGCTTTGAAATAGCTATCAGAATGTGATATCCGTTTGATTATGATAAGGATCTCAGGAATCAGTTTATATGTATATGAATGTGACTATGGGCTTCAGAATGTATGTCTGTTTTAAGTAAGCATGACTTTATATTTAATATGATTATCCGTACCTGTCATGTGATTTATTATAAGTTTCTGATTGCTTTGAAATGATTTGATTGATGTATTTAAGTATATGACTTCAGCATAGTTTTGTTATATATATTAGCATGTGAACAGAAGCAGTTGTGATGGTAAGTATATGATGTTTACTGTACTTTCTGCATGTTGATGATATGAATGTAACGTTATGTGATTATTCTTCAGTCTCCGCTATTAGAGTGTTTTCGCTTGATACGTTATATATGAGAGTTGCGCAGCGGTAATGTGATGCTTTGGATTTTGTACCTTGGATTTTGACTAGTGTGTGTGTTTGGCATGTTTAAGTATATTGGTTAACTAGCATGCTTAACATGATGGTTTGATTGTCAGTTCATGCATGGGTACTTAGTTATATTTATTGCATGTGTATAGCTCTTGTGACTCCGCATGGTAAGATGCTATTATTTGATACCCATGTAGGTTTATGCATGAGTTATAGTATGTAGTTCAGCATGATGATATTTGTATCGTATATTGTATTATGTCTGTTTTGGTATATCCTGGACATGAGTTTATGGTTTGATTGTGAGTTATCGAATGAATGCCTTTACTATGCCAACATGATCATATTTGTTCTGAATATCCGCATTTGTCATCTGAATGTGTTTTGCCTTGACGACCATTGTGAATGGCCGTCCATATTCTTATGTGTTCTCCCCACTAAGCGTTATCGCTTAGCACGGATTTCCTTTCCGTGCAGGTGGCAGGTTTGGTTCTGTTCGAGTCGCTCTTCTGCAAGGTCGGCCACGTAGGAGTTAGAAGTTCTGCATTTTGTTCAGCTTCTGTATTTCAGCTTTTGTAATTCTGTAGTATTGTATATGTAATTAATTATGTTTCGTTCTTGATTTTCTTTTGGGAATGTAATAGTTAGTATGTTTTATGTTTAGTTATTTCTTTGTTTTATTATTTTGCTTATGCTTCCGTTGAATGGTTATATGTATGCTTCTGTGTATGCTTTGGCTTAGTGCCTGCATGTGCGTGAATTATTGCATGTTCAGTCTGTACCGCAAGGTAAGTCAAGGTAAGTTTTTAATTAACCCATATTTTCGTATGTATGTTATGTGTGAATGTATGCTTCCGCATTGTGCATGTGTGCATCTGTATATGTGAGCGTCGTGTAGCGCGTCCGTCGGCGTCCTTCCAACGGGGACGGCGATGGGGGTGTTACAGTTAGTGGTATCAGAGCCCAGGTTTGATGGTTCTGGGTATGTTGTTTGTTTTGCGTTGAGTCTTTGCATGAGAGTCGGTTTTGTGTCGTGGCCTAATGCAGATGCGTCTTGTTTTGTGTCATGTCTAGATGGAGTCTGATCCTAGTGAGAATGTGGGCGAGACAACAGAAAGTGTGAATCGAGTTAGTGCCGATCTGGATGTTTCCGAGCGTCTTCAAGTTGAAGATTCTGGTCGGGTTTCTGAAGATAGGGCTCTCGTACAAGGGTTGATTCGGATTTTGGATAGATTGACTGCTCCTCGTGCTTCTCAAGAAGTTGTGCGGCATGTTCCTCATAAGAGAAAAACATCGGTTAGTGAAGTGTCAGCAGGGAAAAGGGTCCGAGAAACTTTGATGTGTCAACAATTTCAGAAGCAACATGGGAACAAGTGTAAGAAGTGGGTACCGTCAGTATGTCTGCACTGCCAGAAGCGACATCGTGGCCCATGTCGGAAGCTCTCAGGTGCTTGTTTCAGGTGTGGCAGTATGGAACACCAGATTGCCGGTTGTCCTAAAAAGATGAGTGAGAGTCTAGCTGGGCAAGCTAGAAAGGAAATGGAGGATTTGCTCAGATCTTCTCGAGTGTCTTTAGAGTTTGTAGCGTCTAGCAAGGATTCAAAGGAGACCGCAGGTTCTTCTGGTAAGTTGCGCTGCAAGCTTTTGTTTAAGTAAGTTTTGTTTGTGTGGGTTGTGTGGATGTAAGTGTTTCACTGTGAATTTCGAGGACGAAATTCTTTTAGGAGGGAAGAGTTGTCACATCCCAAAATAGCCCTAGTCGGATTGTGCATGCTAAGTCGGGATCGGAAGGGTATTTCAGTAATTTGTGCTTGAGAAATTTGGAGTGTTAAGGACCTAATTGAAAAGATAATTAAATTGGTAAGGAAAGAAATGTGTAAGTGAGTGAAGTGTTATTTGTTTAAGGACTTAAGAGCATTTTTGGTTTGAAAAAGTTGAGTGGATTGTGTGGTCCTATTGGGAGCTGCCGTGTGTGTGTGTTAGGTGGGCTTTGAATGGGGAAAAGAAGAAAAGAAAGAGGAAGAGAGAGGGAACACAGAGATTGCATTCCCGTTCGTCCCCTCCTTTCACGTTTCTTCTTCTTCTCTTCTCCCTTCTCTGCTTTTCCTTTCGTTTCCCCTGAGCTTGGAGTTGTGTTTGGCTTGGTTGAGTTTTGGGTTAGCTTTGAAGAGGTAAGTTGGAGTTAACGTACTGTTCTTCTTCTTCTTCTTCTTCTTTTTCCTGGTTTTGGTTAAGTTAAGGTTTGACTAAGGATTTGTGGGTTTCTTGTTTGTGCAAGTTTTGGATTGTAAGAAGAAGCTAAGCAAAGGCAAGGAAAGGATTGAGGATTGATTCTGAAGCTTGATTTTTGGATCTTCATTCCAGGTTTGGGAGCATTTTGAATGCATGCAATGGTTGAATATCTCTATTCTTCAATCTAAGTTGATTGTCTCTGCCCTATTTCTCACTAAGGTTTTAAATGTGTTTGCATGGTCTAATTTCTGGAATTTGGTGTGTTTTAGAATGAGTACATGCATGATTAAGTGAGTAGATGTGTTAGTAATGCATGATGAGTATTGATTTGGAAGTTCTGAGTTTGTGTTTTGAACCTACTGTAACTTTTAGGGTTTATATTCTTGAATGGGTTTATGCATGATTTTGATTGTTTGATGGTGGAATTAATTGCAATTATCCTGTTTATGATGTTTGGAAGATCGACTGTAAGGTAAGATGAGTTTGGATGTGTTTTGAATCAGATTGAAAATGGATTTTTATCGGGTTCTTTGAATTCTGGGTTGCTGGGAACAGGAAATCGCGATTCTGTGGAATTCCCGTTTCCAGTGTGTCGTGACTTCCCTGAGAGAGACAAGTCACGAGACGTGACTCCCAGTCACGCCACGTGACTCCGTCTCCTAGTCACGACGTGTGACTTCTCGGCGGGCTGGATGTGATCGCGCGGCGTGACTCCCAGTTGCGAAGCGTGACTGTTTCTCTCTGTGAGAGGAAAGTCACGTCTCGTGACTTAGAGTCACGACGTGACTCTGGTGAAGGCAAGGCGTGACTCCAAGTCACGAAGCGTGACTCCTCTCTCTGTGAGAGGGAAGTCACGTCTCGTGACTTAGAGTCACGGCGTGACTCTTGTGAGGCCAGGCGTGACATATAGTCACGTCCCGTGACTTTCTAGCAGGTCACGAGACGTGACACTAGGTCACGATGTGACCCTCCTTTGAGGTCAGTCACGAGTCGTGACACGACTCGTGACCGACCCCTTTTCAGCTCTTTTTTTCCGATTTTGCCCAGTTTTAACCAAAATGAATTCCCTATTTCTTCTATATGGGTTTTCACTGCTGTATAAATTATGTCCTACTGTTATATGCTCCTGTATGGCTTTTCTGTTTTGATTTGTTCCCCGTGACTAGTTTATTATAAAATGACTTTCAAATACTTCTATGACTCTCTCCTTTACTGTGTGCTATCTTATCTGATTGGGTAGCTTCTTTTAGTTGTGTTCAGCATTATATTATGCCTGTCCTTAATCGGATTTTTACCTAGAATGACATGCCATGTTTAAGAATATTGTATCATTCCATGATTCAGATTATACGTTATTGATCATTGGCATAATATGATTCCACATGTGTTTTTGACATGCTTTAGTATGATGAGTATTGTTAAAATATAATTGATGGAATTTTCACATGCTCCAGAATATGACTTGTATAAGGTGTGCTTGATATTATGCTATGCTATATTTAGTTGAATATTATGATTAATGTCTGAATGCATGATTATACTTTAGCCTGGGAACTCAATGTGTTATGTTAAATGTAATTTGGACTATGCATGATTTATGCTTAGTATCTTCGCCTAATGCATGATTAAGACTTTGTGTCGATAATTATTGGCATGGTAGTGTTTCTTTACCTGATTCTTGGCATGCTTTAGAACAGTGTTTAAATGTTAAAGTATATTGACTGTATTATGTTTTGCAATGGGAATTGAATGATATATGATCAACTTTATGAGCATATTTGTATGTCTATTGTACTCTGGTTTATGCATGATGTATATATAATTATGCGTTATGCGATTCGAAGCGTGAATTATTTTATGCATGACCTGCGAGAGTCAGTCTAGTGGATAGTTAGGCATGCCTAATAGAGTCATCAGTAGCTGCAGTGCCCTTTGAACGTTTGGACCCTGATCAGGTCCCCCGACTGGTTCCTCGCGAACCCCCCATCAGTACGGATCCTCGTGATCCTTTTTAATGTATTTGGATCGGGTTAAGATCCCCCATCAGTAAAATGCTTTTGTGATAAATAAAATGGTTTTCGACTTGTACCCGTAAGGTACTAAACAGTTCAGTACACTCGTTATCCACTATTGTGAGTCAGCAGGTGCTTTACTGGTTTGTATTGCTTTGAAATAGCTATCAGAATGTGATATCCGTTTGATTATGATAAGGATCTCAGGAATCAGTTTATATGTATATGAATGTGACTATGGGTGTAACACCCCAACTCATACGTGGACGAACCCATCCGCAATGGAGTAGGAGGCCGTACGAGTAGGTGTGTTACCGGACTGAAGCGAGACAAAGCATACTAAAATACGGAAGAATTTAAAACTTGAGGAGTAGATTTGGACATGCATATTTCGCAAATGCGCATACACTAATCAAAAGCATACAGTTGTGAAAACTTACAAGCATACAATAGAAGTTATTCTCCAAACATCGCTATACAAATATTTACATGGCCCAGAATATTATATAAGTATCTTTACATATTATTACATATACATATTCATCAGAATTACAAAATCCAGGCTACAGAAATTCAACAAAATACATCACTTCTAACTCCTATGTGGCCGACTCTACAGATGCGCGACTCGAACAGAAGCAAACCTGCCACCTGCACGGGAAAAAGAACCCGTGCTAAGCGATAACGCTTAGTGGGGAAAACAAACATAATAATATGGACGGCCATTCACAATGGTCGTCGAGGCCAAATACATTCAAACGGCAATTACGGATATTCAAAACACATATCTAAACAGACTTGCATAGTAAAGGCATTCATTCGGAAACTCACACACATAATCATATACATATATCAGGAATGGGCCAAAACAGTCATAACCCAAAACACGACACCAGTGTTATCATGCTGAGCCACATACCCAAGAAAACATCCAAAACACCACACTTCTGCTGCACACTCTAATACATAGCATATCAAAACCATGCAGAAAGTACGATTACATCTTATATACTTACCCTCACAACCGATCCGATTCACATGCTTGTACACAATAAAACCATGCTTAACTCATATACATAAATACATCGATCGAATCATTTCAAAGCATTCAGAAACTAATAACAAATCACATGCCAAGTTCGGATAATCATGTTAACTGAAAAGTCATGTTTACTAAATACAGATTTACCTTCTGAAGCCCGTAGTCATATTCATATACATATAAACTGATTCTTGCTCATTCAGATATCACATTCTGATGACTATTTCAAAACAGAATAAAACAAACCATCAAAATACCTGCTGACTCATAATAGTGGATAACGAGTACTGAGGAGGAGACCTCATGAGGGAACATATAGCCCGATCTCTGACCGGGTAAACCTCAGAGGGAACATATAATATAATGTACCATACAGGTACAAGTCGAAAAGCAACATCATCTTTTTCCACATTCCAAAAACATTTCATATCAAAGGGTTCGCGAGGAACCAGTCGTGGGACCTGATCAGGGTCCAAATCGTTCAAAGGGCGCTGCAGCTACAAAGACTCTATTAGGCATGCCTAACTATCCACTAGACTGACTCTCGCAGGTCATGCATCATTCAAATCAGGTGTCATATCAGACAGTATATAAATATCATCATATTTAATCCAGAGTACAATGGACATATTCACATTAATATACACATACTTCAGCCGCAGTATTCCGTAATTCAAACTCATATTCATATACACATACTATAAACAAGACCATTTACAGATAAAAACGAAAGTACAATACGTAAGTCTGAGTTACCTTTAGCCTGTTCAGAGACTTGTACTCACATCCGCATATCCCAAAAATCATATAAATCATACTGAAATCATCAATCACTCAAAAATACTTTATACTCTATCAGAACGAAGCAATAATCCAATGTTATTGTGCACGCAAAATCATTAGTTCCACATTCAAACCACTGCATTTAACGAATAAATACTCATTACAAAATTAGGGTAGGTCACGGTGGTAACCAATTCCATTGCCACCGTGACATACAAAAGCCCCCAAAACAGAATACATCTCTGAGGTAGGTCACGGTGGTAATCAAATCCATTGCCACCGTGACATACCAAAATCCAAAGCAGAATGCAAACCAAAGGTAGGTCACGGTGGTAACCCATTTCATTGCCACCGTGACATACCAGAACCCCAAAACAGAATGCAAATCTGCGGGAGGTCACGGTGGTAACCACATTCATTGCCACCGTGACATACCAAACCCTCAAAACAGAATGCTATTCTTCTCACTTAATCATATTATATAGGCACTCAAGTAACCACATGAACCGTTAAAATATCATAAATACCTTGCATATTAACATATTCTAATAACATTTATTACCAATACATGCATCGTATAATATTGTTAGGCAATTACTTTAATCATGCATTCATTATTCATATCCCCTATATACATTTTCCATTAAGCAAACTCAGTTCATAATTATACATATTTGTTCACATCATACATGATCAATACCTCAAGCATATCCTGTTTGATAATTAAAAAGCATATATATATACATTTAATTTCATTATTAAACTCTTATGCTATAGCTTAATCACTTATAATTTGGATTGACGACCACCTACATACTCATTTCCTAAGGTTAGAAATGAGTCAGACATGCTATAGGAACTTACCATGAAGTTCGGGTACGTTTCGGGAAGAAAAACACTCAAATTATGCATATTAGGGGGTGGTCACGGTGGTAACCAATTGGTTGTCACCATGAGATTCAAAAATGAGCATTCTGCCCTGAATTTTCATAGGTCATGGTGGTAACCATTTTGGTTGCCACCGTGACATACCAAAATATTGCAAAACAGAAGCAAAATTTCGGGACTGGTTCACACCACAGTTTGGTACAGCCTATATCAAAGTCTAGAACTCATGTTTAGCCACAACTTCCTTCTTAACAAATGTTCTATAGGATGTTAACTTCCAAATGCAACAAATTACAGGTCAATTGGACATCTATAGATTCAGATATGATCTAAACAACCTACAGTGATTCTCTGAACCCGTCCAAAGAAGATAGGTCTACTTCTTGACCATTTTTCGGACACTTAGAGTTACAATTAGCTCAAACCTATTTCTAACACATTTGTAGACATATATCTTAGCTTTCTAAAGGTACTGATTTAATATCATTTGGAGTTCTATAACTCCCGAAACAGTGTAATAACCGAAGAAAGGTCCAGTGTATTCTAATCCAGTTTTTCACCCAAAAACCTATTCACATGCAACAATGAGTCATTTGAGCCAACACTCACTACCATCATCACAAATCATCACAATACACTCAAGAAGCTTGTATCATACATGAATATACCAAAATTCATATACAGATAAAAGAAAGTTCCCAAACCTGGAAATCAAGCTCAACCAATCTGCTCTTCACTCTTTTACCTTCTCTTTTCCTTTCTTCTTTTTCTCAACACCAATTCCTTGCACAACAAACCCAGAAAATTACTTAATCTATAACCCTAGCTCATCCAATTTAAAAGCAAAACAAGGGAAAAGAGAAATCAGCCACGTACAATCCGAACTTACCTCTTAGAAGCAACTCAAACTACCCAAGGAAAGAAGAAAGAGCAGAAACGAGTAAAGAAGAAAAAGGAAAGAAGAAGAAGAGAAAGAAGAAAATGAATGGCGTGAGGAGGAAGAGGAAAGCAACGGGAAAGGAGGAAGAAAAACCCAAGTGGTTTACAGCTGTCCCCTCTCTCTCATTACTCACCCATTAATTCATTCTTATCTCCTAGACAAGTGTCATTCTCTCATAGGAAATGATCCCACAAGCACCCTACTTCCATACTCTTCCTTACACTCAATTATTATTACTTAATCACACCCTATTCCCTTATCCTTAAACACACACCAATAAAATCTCTTAGTCCATTAACATCCTACTACTATACACTACTAGCACACCATAATAATTCCTTCACTTGATTTATTTAATTAATTTCTTAGCAAATAAGTCCTTATTTTCTATATTACTCATGTACAGATTACCGAATTACCCTTACTCACTTTGACTGAGCAAGCATATTCCGACTAGGCCCAGTTCGGGGTGTGACAAATCTTCCCTCCTAAAAGAATTTCGTCCTCGAAATTCACATATACCAGAAGAAACTCCAAAATGACACTTCGACTCACCGTCAGACTCATACATTGCATTCTAAAACTATTCACTTACTTACACTTATCGCCATTGCTATACTCTTAAATCACTTTCTTATATTCGAATCAAACACATTCATCAGAACAATCATTACTCAAATGACTGACTGAAATAAAAACCTGAACACTTTACACATAAACCAACTAACTTCGCCAATTGATACATAAATCCTTCACTACTTAAAAGATGTCCATCATACTTACGTTTCCCTTTACCATTAACACTCCTATCAAACTTTAAAATCCTTTTTACGGCCCCAAAATACTCTTTCTGTTCAATCTTTAACCAAACACAGAACACTTTCCTAAACGATTGCTGAGCGCGTCATTTTTACCCTTAATCTTAATATCAAATAGTACATATATACCCTGTCAGCTTTCTCTCAATCAAAACATATATGCATATGCTTATCATGTATTGTCAAAGGGATGATGATGATGTAATGAGATTGAGATGATTCATGTATGCAGAGTGATTCAATTGATGCTATAATGATGCATTTTGTCCCCTCCCCATGATTCAATATGCTTTCATTTAAACACTTTTCTAGAGATAGCTGACAGGCATATAGAGTACTACCAAAACCTTATAAGATCCAAATACTCATCCACTTACTCGATACCTTTCTTTACTGAGGTACACTCTGAACAAAACCTTGAGAAATCCTAGGAGCAGTCAGTCTATCCAAAATTCGAATCAATCCTTGCACTAATATTCTATCATTAGAAACAGGACCGAAATTTTAATCAAAAAGGTGCACAGAAACGAAACACTTTGATCAGTACTAATTGGGTTCACACTTTCTGTCGTCTCATTCACCTTCTCATTCGGGTCAGGCTCCATCTAACATAACACACACAGGACAAGACGCATCTGCATTAGGCCACGACACAAAATTGACTCTCAAACAAAGACTCGACACATAACAAGTAACATACAAAGACCCAATACTCAAACAAATAAGGCAACCAGAATCTTATGCTCTGATACCACTAAATGTAACACCCCAACTCATACGTGGACGAACCCATCCGCAATGGAGTAGGAGGCCGTACGAGTAGGTGTGTTACCGGACTGAAGCGAGACAAAGCATACTAAAATACGGAAGAATTTAAAACTTGAGGAGTAGATTTGGACATGCATATTTCGCACATACGCATACACTAATCAAAAGCATACAGTTATGAAAACTTACAAGCATACAATAGAAGTTATTCTCCAAACATCGCTATACAAATATTTACATGGCCCAGAATATTATATAAGTATCTTTACATATTATTACATATACATATTCATCAGAATTACAAAATCCAGGCTACAAAAATTCAACAAAATACATCACTTCTAACTCCTATGTGGCCGACTCTGCAGATGCGCGACTCGAACAGAAGCAAACCTGCCACCTGCACGGGAAAAAGAACCCGTGCTAAGCGATAACGCTTAGTGGGGAAAACAAACATAATAATATGGACGGCCATTCACAATGGTCGTCGAGGCCAAATACATTCAAACGGCAATTACGGATATTCAAAACACATATCTAAACAGACTTGCATAGTAAAGGCATTCATTCGGAAACTCACACACATAATCATATACATATATCAGGAATGGGCCAAAACAGTCATAACCCAAAACACGACACCAGTGTTATCATGCTGAGCCACATACCCAAGAAAACATCCAAAACACCACACTTCTGCTGCACACTCTAATACATAGCATATCAAAACCATGCAGAAAGTACGATTACATCTTATATACTTACCCTCACAACCGATCCGATTCACATGCTTGTACACAATAAAACCATGCTTAACTCATATACATAAATACATCGATCGAATCATTTCAAAGCATTCAGAAACTAATAACAAATCACATGCCAAGTTCGGATAATCATGTTAACTGAAAAGTCATGTTTACTAAATACAGATTTACCTTCTGAAGCCCGTAGTCATATTCATATACATATAAACTGATTCTTGCTCATTCAGATATCACATTCTGATGACTATTTCAAAACAGAATAAAACAAACCATCAAAATACCTGCTGACTCATAATAGTGGATAACGAGTACTGAGGAGGAGACCTCATGAGGGAACATATAGCCCGATCTCTGACCGGGTAAACCTCAGAGGGAACATATAATATAATGTACCATACAGGTACAAGTCGAAAAGCAACATCATCTTTTTCCACATTCCAAAAACATTTCATATCAAAGGGTTCGCGAGGAACCAGTCGTGGGACCTGATCAGGGTCCAAATCGTTCAAAGGGCGCTGCAGCTACAAAGACTCTATTAGGCATGCCTAACTATCCACTAGACTGACTCTCGCAGGTCATGCATCATTCAAATCAGGTGTCATATCAGACAGTATATAAATATCATCATATTTAATCCAGAGTACAATGGACATATTCACATTAATATACACATACTTCAGCCGCAGTATTCCGTAATTCAAACTCATATTCATATACACATACTATAAACAAGACCATTTACAGATAAAAACGAAAGTACAATACGTAAGTCTGAGTTACCTTTAGCCTGTTCAGAGACTTGTACTCACATCCGCATATCCCAAAAATCATATAAATCATACTGAAATCATCAATCACTCAAAAATACTTTATACTCTATCAGAACGAAGCAATAATCCAATGTTATTGTGCACGCAAAATCATTAGTTCCACATTCAAACCACTGCATTTAACGAATAAATACTCATTACAAAATTAGGGTAGGTCACGGTGGTAACCAATTCCATTGCCACCGTGACATACAAAAGCCCCCAAAACAGAATACATCTCTGAGGTAGGTCACGGTGGTAATCAAATCCATTGCCACCGTGACATACCAAAATCCAAAGCAGAATGCAAACCAAAGGTAGGTCACGGTGGTAACCCATTTCATTGCCACCGTGACATACCAGAACCCCAAAACAGAATGCAAATCTGTAGGAGGTCACGGTGGTAACCACATTCATTGCCACCGTGACATACCAAACCCTCAAAACAGAATGCTATTCTTCTCACTTAATCATATTATATAGGCACTCAAGTAACCACATGAACCGTTAAAATATCATAAATACCTTGCATATTAACATATTCTAATAACATTTATTACCAATACATGCATCGTATAATATTGTTAGGCAATTACTTTAATCATGCATTCATTATTCATATCCCCTATATACATTTTCCATTAAGCAAACTCATTTCATAATTATACATATTTGTTCACATCATACATGATCAATACCTCAAGCATATCCTGTTCGATAATTAAAAAGCATATATATATACATTTAATTTCATTATTAAACTCTTATGCTATAGCTTAATCACTTATAATTTGGATTGACGACCACCTACATACTCATTTCCTAAGGTTAGAAATGAGTCAGACATGCTATAGGAACTTACCATGAAGTTCGGGTACGTTTCGGGAAGAAAAACACTCAAATTATGCATATTAGGGGGTGGTCACGGTGGTAACCAATTGGTTGTCACCGTGAGATCCAAAAATGAGCATTCTGCCCTGAATTTTCATAGGTCACGGTGGTAACCATTTTGGTTGCCACCGTGACATACCAAAATATTGCAAAACAGAAGCAAAATTTCGGGACTGGTTCACACCACAGTTTGGTACAGCCTATATCAAAGTCTAGAACTCATTTTTAGCCACAACTTCCTTCTTAACAAATGTTTTATAGGATGTTAACTTCCAAATGCAACAAATTACAGGTCAATTGGACATCTATAGATTCAGATATGATCTAAACAACCTACAGTGATTCTCTGAACCCGTCCAAAGAAGATAGGTCTACTTCTTGACCATTTTTCGGACACTTAGAGTTACAATTAGCTCAAACCTATTTCTAACACATTTGTAGACATATATCTTAGCTTTCTAAAGGTACTGATTTCATATCATTTGGAGTTCTATAACTCCCGAAACAGTGTAATAACCGAAGAAAGGTCCAGTGTATTCTAATCCAGTTTTTCACCCAAAAACCTATTCACATGCAACAATGAGTCATTTGAGCCAACACTCACTACCATCATCACAAATCATCACAATACACTCAAGAAGCTTGTATCATACATGAATATACCAAAATTCATATACAGATAAAAGAAAGTTCCCAAACCTGGAAATCAAGCTCAACCAATCTGCTCTTCACTCTTTTACCTTCTCTTTTCCTTTCTTCTTTTTCTCAACACCAATTCCTTGCACAACAAACCCAGAAAATTACTTAATCTATAACCCTAGCTCATCCAATTTAAAAGCAAAACAAGGGAAAAGAGAAATCAGCCACCTACAATCCGAACTTACCTCTTAGAAGCAACTCAAACTACCCAAGGAAAGAAGAAAGAGCAGAAACGAGTAAAGAAGAAAAAGGAAAGAAGAAGAAGAGAAAGAAGAAAATGAATGGCGTGAGGAGGAAGAGGAAAGCAACGGGAAAGGAGGAAGAAAAACCCAAGTGGTTTACAGCTGTCCCCTCTCTCTCATTACTCACCCATTAATTCATTCTTATCTCCTAGACAAGTGTCATTCTCTCATAGGAAATGATCCCACAAGCACCCTACTTCCATACTCTTCCTTACACTCAATTATTATTACTTAATCACACCCTATTCCCTTATCCTTAAACACACACCAATATAATCTCTTAGTCCATTAACATCCTACTACTATACACTACTAGCACACCATAATAATTCCTTCACTTGATTTATTTAATTAATTTCTTAGCAAATAAGTCCTTATTTTCTATATTACTCATGTACAGATTACCGAATTACCCTTACTCACTTTGACTGAGCAAGCATATTCCGACTAGGCCCAGTTCGGGGTGTGACAATGGGCTTCAGAATGTATGTCTGTTTTAAGTAAGCATGACATTATATTTAATATGATTATCCGTACCTGTCATGTGATTTATTATAAGTTTCTGATTGCTTTGAAATGATTTGATTGATGTATTTATGTATATGACTTCAGCATAGTTTTGTTATATATATTAGCATGTGAACAGAAGCAGTTGTGATGGTAAGTATATGATGTTTACTGTACTTTCTGCATGTTGATGATATGAATGTAACGTTATGTGAATATGCTTTCAGTCTCCGCTATTAGAGTGTTTTCGCTTGATACGTTATATATGAGAGTTGCGCAGCGGTAATGTGATGCTTTGGATTTTGTACCTTGGATTTTGACTAGTGTGTGTGTTTGGCATGTTTAAGTATGTTGGTTAACTAGCATGCTTAACATGATGGTTTGATTGTCAGTTCATGCATGGGTACTTAGTTATATTTATTGCATGTGTATAGCTCTTGTGACTCCGCATGGTAAGATGCTATTATTTGATACCCATGTAGGTTTATGCATGAGTTATAGTATGTAGTTCAGCATGATGATATTTGTATCGTATATTGTATTATGTCTGTTTTGGTATATCCTGGACATGAGTTTATGGTTTGATTGTGAGTTATCGAATGAATGCCTTTACTATGCCAACATGATCATATTTGTTCTGAATATCCGCATTTGTCATCTGAATGTGTTTTGCCTTGACGACCATTGTGAATGGCCGTCCATATTCTTATGTGTTCTCCCCACTAAGCGTTATCGCTTAGCACGGATTTCCTTTCCGTGCAGGTGGCAGGTTTGGTTCTGTTCGAGTCGCTCTTCTGCAAGGTCGGCCACGTAGGAGTTAGAAGTTCTGTATTTTGTTCAGCTTCTGTATTTCAGCTTTTGTAATTCTGTAGTATTGTATATGTAATTAATTATGTTTCGTTCTTGATTTTCTTTTGGGAATGTAATAGTTAGTATGTTTTATGTTTAGTTATTTCTTTGTTTTATTATTTTGCTTATGCTTCCGTTGAATGGTTATATGTATGCTTCTGTGTATGCTTTGGCTTAGTGCCTGCATGTGCGTGAATTATTGCATGTTCAGTCTGTACCGTAAGGTAAGTCAAGGTAAGTTTTTAATTAACCCATATTTTCGTATGTATGTTATGTGTGAATGTATGCTTCCGCATTGTGCATGTGTGCATCTGTATATGTGAGCGTCGTGTAGCGCGTCCGTCGGCGTCCTTCCAACGGGGACGGCGATGGGGGTGTTACATTGCATGCATACATGGTGTCCTGTGCCTACTAGATGGTGTACATCAGTCTCAACCGTGACTTCACACATTGATGTTTCTAAAGCCCTCTCAAGAGGCAAATCTCCAAGCCCTCTCAAGAGGCAAAGTTCCAAGTCCTCTGAGGAGGTAAATTTCAAAGTCCTCTCAAGAGGCAATACAAATTCCCAAGACCTCTCAAGGGGCAATCAACCAAAGACCCCTCAGGGGGCAAACTTCCAAGCCCTCTGAGGAGGCAGATTCTCAAAGCCCTCTAAGAAGGCAAACTTTCAAGCCCTCTGAGGAGGAAAACTCCAAGGTCCTCTAAGGACGCAAATTCCAAAGTCCTCTAAGGAGGCAAATTCCAAGTCCTCTAAGGAGGCAGATTCTCAAAGCCCTCTGAGGGGGCAGATTCTCAAAGCCCTCTGAGGAGGCAGACTTGGAAGCCCTCTCAAGAGGCAAATCTCCAACCCCTCTCAAGAGGCAAAGTTCCAAGTCCTTTGAGGAGGCAAATTTCAAAGTCCTCTCAAGAGGCAATGCAAATTGACCAAAAACCTCTCAAGGGGCACCACTTTAGATCTCAGAACAGGTTAAATACCGACCTAGATTAGGCTAAACACTGCACAGGTTAGATGCCGCAACGAGGGGGGTTACACACCACACCAACATAGGTTAGATACCGACCTGGCTAAGGCTAGACACCGCAGAGGTTAGATGCCACAACGAGGGAGGTTACACACCACACCAACAGGTTAGATACCGAAAAGGCTGAAGCTAGACACCGCATGCCGAAATGACAGAGGTTAGACATCGAATAAAAGGCTAGACACCGCATAGGTTAGATGCCAAAACGATGAGGGTTAACACGTCGCATCTCTTCTGTCCTTCTTCTCTGAATTTTGGCTCACCTAGGTGTCTAGGCACTAGCTTCCCCAAAATTGGGGGCAACTGTAGACACCGGGTCCTGAGTCAAGGGTAATATTTATCCAAAAAAGGGGCAATTTTGGCTCTCCAGGCAAACTTGATAATTTCTCCGAAAAAAATATAAAAAACTAAAAAATAAAAAATATATGTAAAAATTAAAAAAAAAAGATTAAGATTAAATTAATTAGTTAATATTGCAAGATAATTAAAGTTAAAAAAGAAAATAAATATAGAGTGTTTAATTACGTACAATATGTGGTAATTTAAGTAAGTTAAAATTAAATTAAAAAATTAAAAAATATATATATGGAGAAAATCAAAAGGGAATTAAGGGGGCTAAACCTACCTATGGGGTATAAAAAGAAAAATATGGAGTATAATCAAGCGAGGCTGGCAGATGAGAGGGAGCAAAAGAAAGGCAAAGAAAAATAAAAAGAGAATAAGAAAAGAGAGAGCAGGCCAAGAGAGGGAGCAAGAAAATAGAAAAGGAAAGAGAGAGCAAAGAAAGAAAGAGAAGTGAAAATAGAAAGAAGAAAGAAAGAATAAGGAAGAGACCAAAACGCAAGGGACGGGGTAAGAGACCAAAGAAAGAAAGAATAAGGAAATAGAGAGAGGAAACAGACCCAGGAAAAAGGAAAACGTAGGGGAAACTGAAGGAAAGAAAAGGAAAAAAGGAAGAAGAAGAAAGGGTGGCGCCGGCCACCTCCAGTAGCGGATGACACCACGCGCAGCGGCGGGGTGACCCAGAAGGCGAGACGCAGCTCCCGCCACCATCCGATCACCCCCGATGGCTGCCGATGAGCAAATCGGCCATGAGGGTGGCAACACTGTCCGGATCCTTTTTCAGCCACAGACAGTGACATACGAGGCGGCGACGAACTCCCGGCAGTGAGACGAACCTCCCGGTGGTAGCCGATCTCCCCCACTTGCCGGAAGTAGGGAGATCGGAGGAGATGAAGGTGGGACTACCGATGGCATTTCCGGCGAGATGGCGCCTCCTTCTGGTGTGTGACGGGCGGCGAAGGATCCCTGGCGTTCCGATCTACCTTCCAGCGGCAGCGGTGTTATCAAGGGCAGCTCCAGCAAGGCTCCGGTGAGGAATCCGGTGAGTCCCTTTTTTATTTGTTTATTATTATTATTATTATTACTATTCGTTTTATTATTATTATTATTATTATTACTATTATTATCGTATGTTAATATTATATTATTATTGTAATTATTGTTGTTATTGTTATTTATTGTTATTATTAGTATTTATTTTATTATTGTTGTTGTTGTTGTTATTATTATTATTATTATTATTAATACTATTATTATTATTTTATATTATTGTTATTTTTTATTATTTTATGTTATTGTTATTATTATGTGAATGAATGTTGTTTTCACTATTATTATTTGTTATCATTATTACTGCTATAATTATTATTTTTATTGTCTATGATCATTATAATTATGTCATTTGTGTTTTATATTCATTAATTCTGTTAGTTTATTTTACTGCTTTAGATTAATTATTTTTTCTCAATATATTTCATCTGATTATTTATTTATCATTTAGTTTAATCTAATCCGTTACTGATCAATATCATTTTCTTTCATGACCGTAACCATGAGGGGCATGTGGCTTGTCCATGAAGTTAGGCGAAGCACGATCGGGGCGAATAATTTAGGATTTATTTATTATTCTGTGATATGTATTAATTATTATTTTATTTTCTTTCATTTGCTTGAGAACTGTAATAATAAAGGATTTTCGACCGTACTTAAAAACAACCACCACATAAAATGTTTTCTACTAAATTGGATATTTGTTAATAAAACTGGACCAATGTCCTAATTTTCATCCTGAAAATGACACATTAAAAGAAAGGTTTTTTCTTTCATCATCATGGGATCACTTCATCCTTTTTCATAAAGTCGGTTTGAGAACTCTACACTTTTTTTGTAAAATAAGCAGTTGGGAACCAATGTTCTCGCATAAATGAACCTCTTGATTTATGTATATATTTCATTTTATTACCGTTATAGATCTTGCTTTTATTTTTTGGACGTTTGTAATTATATGTTATTTATCGCTTTATTTATTGCTTTTTATATGATTGAAATGTGCTTTAAATTTATTGCAAGAACCGTGTGAGAAGAGAGATAAAATAATTGACTCTAAAAACTCATTCACGTAACGTTAACCAAAGGTATGAATAAGAGTGAAGTCCCAAACTCTCTCTAGTTTTGGCCTCATAAGGTTAGAATTTATTTCCCAATGTTTTATTGGGTGGCGACTCCGTGATGCCTACCTTATGATACCCAACAGACGCCCTCGTAAATTGATTGCTAATAATGGAATGGGGGTGAATACCTGTCCATTGCAAAGCGATCAGCTTTCCTGAGTTTTAATGAACCTCCATCCGGTCTCGGGTCCTAAAAGCGGACATCCTAGAGCGACTCGGATACCGGGCGGGGTTCGCGCGCGTCACAATAAGAAACTTACATTATAAAAGAAATTAAATGGGTTACGTGACGGGTAGGAATTCCTACTAGCCGTGTAAGCCAAACTGCACGGAATTAATCAAAACATAATGTATTTATATGGTGTGCAAGCTTTTTCACACAGCGAGCAGACTGGGCTACACAACGAGTAAGAATTTCAACCAGTTATGTAATGCCCCGAAACCTACCCTAATAGCATTTTGCATAATTATGGTAATTAAGGAAACATGATTATAATTTAAATATGTGAAGAGAGACATAATTGGAAATATATTTCATTCAATTGGTTAATTAGTAATTGCTAAATTGAGAATTTAGCGAATAATCTGGATTAAGGGTATAATTGAGTAAAAAAAGTTGGAGAGCATGCTAATAAGAGGATTATGAAGTAATTAGAGGATTAAACGTGAGAATTGCTTAACTTATATATTGAAGCATGCAAATTCTATGAATAACACATAGCTAATGTAACACCCCTTACCTATACGTAGAGAACTCCAACCTAGGAAGAGGATGAAGGTCCCCGATAGACAAGGGTTGCCACCCACAGACACACAAACAGAACCAAATATACATTGAATACATATATGAACGAGTAAATTAAAATTTCACAACTCGCGAGAGAAAAAGTCATAAAGCAAAATGTTGCATTACATTAATACAACAAAAGCAGTATTACATATTTCCAAAAAGATATAGAAGTGCCTCAGCACGATTAAACGATTTACAAAGGATTCTTTATATAGTTTCAAAAGTATAAGACCATAATACATACAAAAAGAATACAAGGCCTAAACTACAAATTCTTCTATCCACTAGTTGTGATGGCCCTGCTGATGCGAAACCTTCGATTCAACCTTTCAAAACCTTCCACACCTGCACGGATAAAACACCCGTGCTAAGCGAAATCGCTTAGTGGGGAAAACAAAGATGTACAACGACCACTTATAGTGGCGTTAACAAATAATCACAAACGAATGGTATAATTACATGTCAATATATCATAAGTTAACGTATAACAGCACTATAATCATAACATTCCCAATAAGCAATAATTCAGAAATTCACATGAAATAACAATAACACTGTTGCACCTGCTATATCAAAATAGTGGATAACGAGTACGCGTAGATATCCGAAGATATTAACAGTATTCTCATAACACATGGATACCCGAGGGTATCAAAACAATCTTTTATTTTTGTTCTAAAAGCATTTTCGCGTAGATTCAGTACAGAGGGATCACGAAGATCTAGTCGGGGAACCTGATCAGGGTCCAAATCATACACTAGCTGCAGCAACACTAGCTCTATTAGGCATGCCTAACTATCCACTTTTTCAACTCTAGCAGATCATGCATAATCCAAGACATATTACAATTTACAACATATGTTTACGACATGATTTATTCATGATATGAGATGCATATAAACACATTCATATATGTATAAATAAATACATACTTCTAGAAGTAATGAAAATTAGAAAGTTAAATCTTACATTCATACAAGAGAAGTCAAAAAGAAAAGCTGAAGGGTGTCGCGCTCGCGGCGAACCTTGCGCCCGTATGGAGACGAAACACATCTCATTGTCACGCTCGCAACAGTGTGTACCCGCACGAGTTGTCGCGGCCTCGCGACCTGCGCGCGCTCGCGACAGAAGCTTGGCCAAACAATGAGCTCTCTGTCGCGATCGCGACGGCGTCGCGCTCACGACAGGGAGTTCCTGCTGCGCATGCCCGGCAGCTCGTGGCTCAGCATGCGCAAAGGGGCAAAGATCACCGAGCTCTGTCGCGACCTCGCGACATCGTCGCGCTCGCGACAGAGTCGGGATTTCCACTCCCAATGCCAAAAATCTGCAGAAATTCCATCTCCATTTCACCCATTCACTCATTTGGTTCCAAAAACTCAGTTTTAAGTAAAATCCTTTACTCAAACTATTACACACAACATAAAACATACCATTTGAACTTATTATTGTCATCAAATCAAACAAATCACACAATTAAACCCCAAAATTCTCAAACCAGAAATTTCTAGGCAAACATGTACAATTTCCATAATTTAACTCTATCCTTCACAACCCATAGTTCTCAACTCAAATTAAACCATACCCATAACTCATAGAAGTCAAAACACACAATCAAACTCATCAATTTCAATCATAACATAAAAATCATCAAAATGCCCAAAAATGCACAATAAGCACAAATATTCCCAAACCTCAAAATAGTGCGTTTCAATCTCGAGCTCCACTACCACTCGCGATCTCCTTGCCTTTGGATTCCTTAGGAAGATGCTCTGAACCACAAAACCCACAACATAGAACAATTTCAAAATCCTAACTTACAAATACAAAACTAATTTAAAGAAGGGTAAGAAGAGAAATAAGAAACCTAATACCCATCACTTACCACACCAGTTTAGGCTACCCCAAACTCACTTGAATTTGCAGCAAAAAGGAAAAATTCAAGAAGAAATGAAGAAGAAAGGAAGAGAAGGAGCAAAGTAACGGGAAAGAGGAAGAAGAAGAAGAAGAAACGTGAAGAAGAAAGGAAACCAGCTGAAGTCTCTCTCTCTCTTCCAATACTTATCCTCTCATTGACTTTTCCTTGCCACATGTCAACTCCTTATTGGGCCACCTATTAACCATACCTAACTCCCATCCATTAAGACACACCTAAGACTAATCTCTTACTCACACACTACTCCCATACACTCACTCACACCTAACCACAACCCACAACTCACACACTACTCTAATACACTCACTCACACTAAAACACAACCCACTAAAGCATAAGAACAATTAATTTAATCAAAATAAACACATGCTTAATATAAATAACCAATGCATATTTATGCACACACAAGACTCACTCTACTAGGGTGGTTTCGGGGTGTTACAATACTCCCCTCCTGAAAAGAATTTCGTCCTCGAAATTCTCACCTGATCCAAATAGCTGAGGGTACTGAGTTCTCATTATCTCTTTTGGTTCCCTGGTCGCTTCCTCAATACCATGATGTTGCCACAGCACTTTAACCAACGGTATCTGCTTGTTCCGAAGCTGCCTGATCTCTCTAGCCAGAATCTTCTTCGGTTCTTCATCAAAAGAAAAATCTGACTGAACCTGAATATCTTGCACTTTAAGCACATATGATGGATCTGATCGGTAGCGACGGACAATAGACACATGAAAACATTATGCAATTTAGCTAACTCTATCGGTAATGCTAACCGATAAGCCACCGGGCCAATCTTCTCCAAGATTTCATAAGGTCCAATAAACCGGGGGCTCAATTTTCCTTTCTTTCCAAAATGAAGAACCTCTCGCCACGGGGAAACTTTTAAAAATACCTTATCACCCACTTCATACTGAATATCTCTGCGCTTCAAATTAGCATATGATCGCTGTCTGTCTTTAGCTGCTTTCAGATTCTGTTGCACCATTCTAACTTTCTCTTCAGTGTCTCTCACTAACTCCGGGCCTATCAAAGCTCTTTCTGATAATTCAGTCCAACATACTAGCGTTTTACATTTCCGTCCATACAACACCTCATAAGGGGCCATTCCGATGCTTGTTTGGTAGCTATTATTATATGCAAATTCCATCAGAGGCACATATCGATCCCAACTTCCAGAGAATTCCATAACACAACCCCGAAGCATGTCCTCAAGAATCTGGATAACTCTCTCAGATTGACCATCGGTCTGAGGATGAAACACTGTACTGAAATTTAACCGAGTACCCAAAGCTGACTGAAGTTCTTTCCAAAACTTGGAAGTAAACCGAGGATCTCGATCTGACACAATGGACAACGGAACTCCATAAAGTCTGACTACCTCTCTCACATATATCTCTGCCAACTTATCCATAGAATAATCCAACCGAACAGACAAGAAATGCGCTGACTTTGACAATCTATCCACTATAACCCATACTGAGTCATGCTTGCGCTGTGTCAACGGTAAGCCAGTTACAAAATCCATCGTAACATCATCCCATTTCCACTGAGGAATGGGTAGAGGTTGCAGTAAACCCGATGGAACCTGGTGCTCGATTTTTACTTGCTGACATACTAAACATTTTACAACAAACTCTGTAATATCCTTTTTCATACCCGGCCACTAATAGAATTGCTTGAGATCTCGATACATTTTATCTCCACCTAGATGCATAGTGAAGACTGACGAGTGAGCTTCTCGCAAAAGCTTCTTCCTCACATCATCCACATTCGGTACACACAATCGATCACCATGCCAAAGCACTCCCTCACTATCTACTGAATACTCTGTCCGGTTACCTTCTCTTACTGATTGACAAACTCGCTGTAACACATGGTCTTGCAACTGAGCATCCCCTATCACTTACCTCAAACATGGTCTAGCCTTTAATTGAGCAATCAATGCTCCCTCTGAGTCGAATCTCCACCTACCTCGATTAACAGACAGAGCTGAAACTGACTTTCTACTGAGAGCATCCGCCACTACATTTTCCTTGCCTGGATGGTAGTCAATAATACAGTCATAGTCCTTGAACAATTCTAACCATCTTCGTTGCCGCAAGTTCAACTCTTTCTGATTTAGCAGATACTTCAAACTCTTATGATCGGCGAAGATTCAGCACTTCTCTCCATACAAATAATGTCGCCACACCTTAAGTGCAAACACCACCGCTGCTAACTCTAGATCATGTGTCGGGTAATTTTTCTCATGAGGTTTTAACTGTCGGGAAGCATAGGCAATTACCTTGCCGTCTTGCTTTAAAACACAACCCAAACCCACTCTAGAAGCATCACTATACATAGTGAATTCCTTACCCGACAAAGGCTGTGTAAGCACAGGAGCCTTGATCAACATCTCTTTCAATTGCTCAAAACTCGCTTGACATTTATCAGACGAAACATACTTAACTTCTTTCCAGAGAAGTCTAGTCAAAGGTGAAGCTATTATTGAGAATCCTTTGACAAAACGCCTATAGTAACCAGCCAAACCCAAAAAACTTCTTACTTCGGGCACATACTTAGGCGGTAACCAGTTCACAATTGCTTCCACTTTGGATGGGTCAACCCGAATACCTTCAGCTGAAACCACATGTCCTAAAAAAGTTACTTCCTTTAACCAAAACTCAC
Organism: Excoecaria cochinchinensis; assembly: GCA_947683425.1. Lineage (NCBI taxonomy): Eukaryota > Viridiplantae > Streptophyta > Magnoliopsida > Malpighiales > Euphorbiaceae > Excoecaria > Excoecaria cochinchinensis. The sequence continues at coordinate 2,497,347 of CANTUQ010000132.1, read as the reverse complement.
ACTTACTGAGTTTAGCATAAAGCTGGTGCTCTCTCAACACTTGTAATACCAAAAGGAGATGTTCTTCATGTTCCTTTTCATTCCTTGAATAAACAAGTATATCATCGATGAACACTACCACAAACCGATCCAGATACTGTCTGAAAACCCTGTTCATCATATCCATAAAAGCTGCGGGAGCATTGGTTAAACCAAACGGCATCATTAAGAATTTATAGTGACCATAACGCGTCCGAAAAGCCGTCTTCGCCACATCCGTATCCTTTACCCTCAACTGGTAGTAACCTGATCTCAAGTCTATCTTGGAAAACACTCCTGCTCCTCTTAACTGGTCAAAAAGGTCTTCAATCCGAGGTAACGGATACTTATTCTTTACCGTAACCTTGTTGAGCTGTCGGTAATCTATACACATCCGCAATGTCCCATCTTTCTTCTTAACAAATAGAACCGGAGCACCCCAAGGTGACACACTGGGCCGAATAAATCCTTTATCCAGAAGTTCTTGCAGCTAACTCTTCAGTTCTTTCAATTCCACTGGAGCCATCCGATATGAAGCCTTAGAAATCGAAGATGCTCCCGATACAATCTCCACTGACAATTCTACTTCTCTCTCCAGAGGTAACCCCGGTAACTCTTCCGGAAAAACATCCTCAAAATCCCTCACAATCGGAATATCTTGTATCTTTACTTGTCCTCTCCGAGAATCCAAAACTAATGCCAAGTATGCTTCACATCCCTTTCTGATAAACCTTTTAGCCTTCATTGCTGAAATAACATTATGCAACGGGCTACTCCCTTCACCCTTCACAATCACTGGTAACTGATCTTTGTTTTTGAGAATCACCACTTTCCTATGACAATCTACTATAGCTTGATGCTTGGCTAACCAATCCATTCCCAAAATCACATCAAACTCATGGAATGGCAACCGAATCAAGTCCACTACAAACTCCATGCCTTGAATTCTCAAGGGGCAATTCCGACAAACCCGATTGACAACAACACTCTGACCCAAAGGACTAGATACACAAATCTCATAACCCAACCTTTCATCACTCCTCAAATTATCACTCACATTACTAGAACACAAATAAGAATAGGTTGAACCCGGATCTATCAAAGCATACACTTCATAATCAAACAATAAAAACTTACCGGCAATCACTTTCGGTGCGTTCTGCTCATCCCTGCCTTTCATGGCATAGGCTCTACCAGCGGTCGGAATAGGGCGGTCCACAGACTCCGATAATTCCCTCTCTCGAGGCCGTCCACCACGACCCCGTCCTTGACCTCTACCACGGCTTCCTTGAGGAGCATTTGATCCTGCTCGACTACTCTCTTGTTGACCTTGAGCATACTCACGCAGATTTGGGCAATTAGCAAGGAAGTGGTCCGTACTACCACACCTAAAACACCCTCCTGTCAGCCACTGGCACTCGCCCCAGTGACGCTTATTACAATGGGAGCATTGAGGTGTAGCATCACCTCTACCTCCTAAACCTCCTCGACCCGAACCTGATCCTCTAGAAGAGTCTTGTCTCCTCCCTCTAGAAGCCGGACTAGCTAAAGACTCCTCGGCAGGATTTCTTTGAGATTCCCTAGATATTTTTCCCGAAGAAGAACTGCCTCTAGAGGTCCTTCTCCTTAAAGCCTTCTCTCTCAACACATTCTCAGAATGCTCCGCTCTCACAGCCGCCTGAACTAATTGATAATAGTTAACATTCGGAGCCGACATCAAAGAAACTAGCATAGCCTTCAAAGATTCATTCAAACCTGCCTTAAAGTGTTGACATCGAAACTCATCAGTAAAAATTTCTGGCGGTGCATACTTACTCAATCTATTGAACTCATTCTCATACTCTGCCACTGACATTACTCTTTGCTTGAGACTCAAGAACTGCGCCCATCTAGCGTCTTTAAAAGCCTTAGTTACATACTTATTCCGAAACTCCTTCTCGAAAAACTCCAATGACAAAGGCTCAGGAAGCTAAGGCTGACTAAGCACAAACCTCCACCAATCATAAGCAGAGCCTTACAACAGAGACACTACACATTCCACTTCTTGATCCGGCGGACATCTGATTTCCCTTAACACCCGCTTCACTTTATCTATCCACATCTCGGCCTTCTCTGACTCATCTAAACTGGTACCCAAAAAGTCCTCCGCTCCATACTTTCTCATATTCTCAATAGGTGCCCTAGGTACAGTTACCCTCTCAAGCACCCTAGCCATATCTTGGGACATCTTAAGCATTGCTTCAAAGGGAACCGCAAGAACATCAGGTGACACCCTAGGACGTTGAGCCGGACCTGAAACTGAGGGATCTTGCTCTTGGGGATTCACACTCTCGGCTGACCCCTCAAGCGATCCACGAACAGACTCCATAGCTATAACACATAAAGCACAATTCGCATCAGGCCAAAACAACTCTAACAGACTCTCTATAATACTCTAGCCCAGAAATGTCTAAACCTACTGCTCTGATACAATAAAATGTAACACCCCTTACCTATACGTAGAGAACTCTACCTTAGAAAGAGGATGAAGGTCCCCGATAGATAAGGGTTGCCACCCACAGACACACAAACAGAACCAAATATACATTGAATACATATACGAACAAGTAAATTAAAATTTCACAACTCGCGAGAGAAAAAGTCATAAAGCAAAATGTTGAATTACATTAATAGAACAAAAGCAGTATTACATATTTCCAAAAAGACACAGAAGTGCCTCAGCACGATTAAACGATTTACAAAGGATTCTTTATATAGTTTCAAAAGTATAAGACCATAATAAATACAAAAAGAATACAAGGCCTAAACTACAAATTCTTCTATCCACTAGTTGTGATGGCCCTGCTGATGTGAAACCTTCGATTCAACCTTTCAAAACCTTCCACACCTGCACGGATAAAACACCCGTGCTAAGCGAAATCTCTTAGTAGGGAAAACAAAGATGTACAACGACCACTCATAGTGGCGTTAACAAATAATCACAAACGAATGGTATAATTACATGTCAAGATATCATAAGTTAACTTAACGTATAACAGCACTATAATCATAACATTCCCAATAAGCAATAATTCAGAAATTCACATGAAATAACAATAACACTGTTGCACCTGCTATATCAAAATAGTGGATAATGAGTACGCGTAGATATCCGAAGATATTAACAGTATTCTCATCAAATCAAACAAATCACACAATCAAACCCCAAAATTCTCAAACCAGAAATTTCTAGGCAAACATGTACAATTTCCATAATTTAACTCTATCCTTCACAACCCATAGTTCTCAACTCAAATTAAACCATACCCATAACTCATAGAAGTCAAAACACACAATCAAACTCATCATTTTCAATCATAACATAAAAATCATCAAAATACCCAAAAATGCACAATAAGTGTAACACCCCTCACCCACGTATAGCATACTATATGGTAACATAGACAATATGCGATGATGGGTGAGGAATGCTACGGGCAAAACAAGCCGGGAACACTAATATAAGCAGAGTTACAAAAAATTTTCCCAAACATACAAATATCCACATAATACAAAAGACCTTCATATACTTATCATTACAATGCTCATTAACATCTTATTACATCCCAATCACTTAATACAATACTAATTAAGAATTACATTACAATGATGGACTATAATTCCTAAACACTAGCTACTACTACGGACTGGATGGCCCGACTGTTGCGGATTATCCTCGGCGACACGACTAACTTCAATCCTGCATGGATAAAAAACCCATGCTAAGCACAAAGCTTAGTGGGGAAAACACATAGTATGGACGACCATTCACAATGGCCGTCAGTCACACATACAATAAATAACCAACATCAAATAATTTAACACACATATACATAGTTGGTCATAATTAGAATATTTTAATCATAATCATTTATAAGATTAAACAGGGTGACAGTCTTGCTTGATACATGCTTTTCATGTTTTATTAATCATATATCGCATGTCATAAACATCATTTTATTTAGCCTATAATCAGATCTCTAATTACAATAATTCTCACATGTCAAGGAGGTTATGATTAAGCCACTATTAATCTAACTTCATATTCAAAGCATATAAATGTATCTCATAAATATAATCACTTCTGTTTAATTACTTCCTTCAAATTGTTGCATTACTATCGTGTCATTAACTCATGTTAATATTACAAAGAAAATAATCAAAGTTGAAGCATATGAACTTTTAAAGACGTTACCACATTTACGCATAGGGATTCCACAGAATCCAAAACACTTATGTGCGCGAAGCGCAACTCATGCCAATGTATAAGTTACATCGTACAAGGTGATCACATTCTCATTGGGTGCATAAATTTACACAAAGCTTCACATATCTTTATCAATTCACACGTATCATTCAGTTCACATATTTATGCTCGTTTAATGCCTGCTAAGTCGAAAGGGTGGATAATGAGTAACACTAAGATACCCGAAGGTATTAACACTATTCTCATAACTCATAGATACCCGAAGGTATCAACACTATCTTTTCAGTACACGGGGATCACGAAGATCCATTCGGGGGACCTGATCGGGGTCCAAATCATACACTAGCTGCAGCAACACTAACTCTATTAGGCATGCCTAACTATCCACGACTTGACTAAGGCAGGCTAACACGTACTTGTTTCCTTTAGAAATACTCATGCCATAATTTAAAATCTTTTTCAGAAGTTCATACTTTTATTATAATCGCATACTAATCCGATATATAAATTGTTCATAATTAAAACAATGGTTCATATAAAATATAACAATTCATAACCTTTAATTATAATCACATTGAATTTTAATACATGCTCCACAAATTATTACAACTATAATTCGCATGGTATAGCATATCTTAAATTACACACTATGTCACATGTGAATCACAAGCCAAAACTCATGTCAAATAGCTTAATCAATCATCTATTCATGGCATAGAAAAGAGTCGCGCTCGCGACCCTTGTCGTGATCGCGACAGAAAGTTAAATGGCCTCTGTCGCGCTCACGACAGAGCCCAACCATACACTAGGAATCGTGCTCGCGACCTGAGTCGCGACCACGATAAAACCAGATGATCTCTGTTGCGCTCGTGACAGAGCTAAACATCATCCTCCTTTCTTCTCTCACTTGCATACACTTCACATAGCAACATACTTATTTTTTTGTCATGTCCATAACTAATTTTCTTGAACATTATTTTCCCTAAATTCGTGCATAGAACCCAAGAGTTCCAACACCAGTATCCCAAACTACTCAATTGCCTAAGAGTCATTCCGTAATCGAATAGTCAAATTAAAAATCGTTGAGATACGAAAGGTTCATTCCAATTTTGGTTTACGACACACTTAATTCCATCATTTACTTCATTCTTAACATCTCATACAAATTCTAAACTATAAATAAATCTCCTCAAGTCTTGAATCATTAAAGACTCACAGACTTTTGTCGGTCTTACACAAATGGTCCACAATTATTCCTAACAATTATCAAAGCACTGGTAAGGTTCAATTAATACACTCTCCTTCAAATCCGATTGAGCTTCTACGCTTTGTTTTGAACTTGAAAGAGTGTTCTAAACCTCCTATGTATCCCAAAGGGTTAGGAATCCAAACCCCCAAAATCCTATTAGCTCAAAATGCAAGTTATGGAATTCCACTTCAAATTGCCTAAAATAATATAAATTAGGTTATAAAGAACATACTCGGAAGTGTTTGATTCATTAAACCTCTCAATAATGAAGTTAATATTCTTGGTTATAACCTTAGACAATTGTATTCCTAAATGATATTATTTATTTGCTCATTTCCAAACTTTAAACGTATGATGAATATATCTTGAAAGGTTCCGAGGAAGTTCGGGTGTGTTTCGGGATGAAAAACATGACAAATTACGCATCCTAAAGAATAGAAAAGAGGGGCAAGGGTTCATACCAATTATGAGGCTCAAAATGAAAGGAAAAACCTTCCACAAACAGGTTCTGTCGGACTCCCGACATGGGCCGCGCTCGCGACAGAGAGCTCTTCCAACTGCCCTACAAAAACAGACTTACGAGACAGTTTTCCGTATTCGACTTTGTATCGCTTAAACGACCCACTAAACCTCATTTTTAACCAAAATGTCCTCTTAACAAATGTTACTTAGGATGTTAGCTTTCACAATAAACAAATTGCAGATCAATTGGACATCTAAAACTCCAGATATGAGCTACACAACCTACACTGCTCCTGTAAACCCATTTAAGTATAGACACCCCGGTTTTTACCATTTTCAAGGGTCCTAAATTCAGAATTAGGCTCCGGTCCTTCAGAGATAATTTTAGATAAATGAATTATCTTTCAAATGGCACTAGTTGTATCTCATTTGGACATCTCTAGCTTGACTTATAACTAAAACGAACACTAAAGGTCCAATGGAATCTGAATACAGTATCCCCAGAAAATTCAAATTCGCTAAACCTAAGCCAATCCACACAACCACATCAACACAACTAATCACTTTTAATTAAAATACACTTCAAAACAGAAACTCATTCATATACAAATCAATAATTAAGAATTCATACCAAAGCATATAACTTTTCCCAAACCTCAAACTCCTTTGCTCCATTAGCTTCAATGGTTGCTCTCCTTGCTTCCACACTCTTTCTTCAGTTTTATTATTCCAATTTCCTCATCAAAACATAAAATATTACTTAAGATTTCTAATTGAACAAAGAAGAATTGTAGAAATCAAAATTTATAACTTACCCTTCTATCTCTAATCTCTCATAAAAGTACTTTAGCTACAATCCATTATACACAACTTGGGCTTGCAAGAAGAGAGAGAGAGGGGCTGGCGTGAGATGAAGAAGAAGAGGAAGGGAAGAGGAGAAAGGCAAAACGTGAAGAAAGAGAGGGAATGAGCAGAAATCTGTTCTTACTCCCTTTTTAATTAAGTCAAGCCTATCTCAAATGCCACATGGCACCCCCCCTATTGGCCCAAAGTAGATTTTTATGACAATTCTCCTTATTGGTCCCTTAACTCTTCTTTAATCATTCCTTCACATAATACATAAATATAATTTTACATTGGCCCACAATTAAATCTTATCCCCTTCAATTAAGTCATAAATTAATACCTTACAAATTTGCAATTAGCCGCACTTGCCGAAACTTTTGCACTAATACCGAATTCGTCCTTTCGACACATCTAATGCCACAACTCACATACATCCAGCATATAAATGATCCATTCTTAAAATTTAGCCCTCATATTTATTTATTCCACTCAATTAAATCCCTATATGTGAAATTACCGAAATACCCTTGGCTCTCTTTTTCTTAATTCTAATCACATCTTTTCCTACTACTTAATCACTCCGACCATCAAATCACACGATTTCGATCGTCAAAATCCCCGGAAATACACAAATCCTGCTAGGGTACATTTCGAGGTGTTACAATAAGCACAAACATTCCCAAACCTCAAAATAGTGCGTTTCAATCTCGAGCTCCACTACCATTCGCGATCTCCTTGCCTTTGGATTCCTTAGGAAGATGCTCTGAACCACAAAACCCACAACACAGAACAATTTCAAAATCCTAACTTACAAATACAAAACTAATTTAAAGAAGGGTAAGAAGAGAAATAAGAAACCTAATACCCATCACTTACCACACCAGTTTAGGCTACCCCAAACTCACTTGAATTTGCAGCAAAAAGGAAGAATTCAAGAAGAAATGAAGAAGAAAGGAAGAGAAGGAGCAAAGTAACGGGAAAGAGGAAGAAGAAGAAGAAGAAACGTGAAGAAGAAAGGAAACCAGCTGAAGTCTCTCTCTCTCTTCCAATACTTATCCTCTCATTGACTTTTCCTTGCCACATGTCAACTCCTTATTGGGCCACCTATTAACCATACCTAACTCCCATCCATCAAGACACACCCAAGACTAATCTCTTACTCACACACTACTCCCATACACTCACTCACACCTAACCACAACCCACAACTCACACACTACTCTAATACACTCACTCACACTAAAACACAACCCACTAAAGCATAAGAACAATTAATTTAATCAAAATAAACACATGCTTAATATAAATAACCCATGCATATTTATGCACACACAAGACTCACTCTACTAGGGTGGTTTCAGGGTGTTACAGCTAAAGTGAGGAATGGTTAAGAAAAGCCATTCTCTGTGGATTGAAGGTGGATAATGTTGGAAATCACATTGTCTTTCTTCCTTACTAACCTTATGTGAAATTAGTTAAAGAATAACAAAAATAATTGTATTGGCTAATTGAGTTCTATAATTCTAGTTCTATCGGTAAGTTTAGTTCCTCATTATATTTTCTTCTTCAACTTTTAATTTTGTGAAAGGATTGCTGGAATTCAGGGAAATAAGGAGGTCAATGTTGAATGTGTTCACATCAGTGCATGAAATTGATAAGAAGAAGAAAGGGAAGGAAGTAATGGGATAAGCTGGAGAATTTCAAGAAGTGACTTCATTCAGGTTTGGGAATCAATTTTATAGTTTTGTGGATGTGTAAGTGATTTGGTTTTAAAATAATAAATTCTTGAAGCCGATAAGGATCTTAAACTGCTAGCAAATAGAAAATCAATGATTGAAACCTTGTTTTGCTAAATGTGAATAATCTCTGCCATTTAAGACCAATTCTGGGTTTTCATAGTTTAATGAGCATGTTCCTACCAATTTGTATCTGTAGTTATGAGTTTAAATATTGAATGGGTTCAATAGGTTAATAGAGTTTTCTTTTTAAATTAGAGAAAGGCAGGAAATTGTATTATGAATTCTGTTAATTTTGGAACAGATTCAGTTTATTTGACATAATCCTTGAGTTGGGAATTTAAATTGTAAGATTACTATATTTTTTTAGTGAATTTAAAATATCTGAGTACTTTGGTCATAAAAGGAATTGAGGTCGTAATGGTTGAATTTGAAGGCAAGTTATGTTAGTGCATTGATGATTTTGTAGAATTCAATTTTTGTAATTTTCCAATTTCACGGCAATCGGGTTTATCTTACCACCGAATAATCGTATTCTGGAAGTTAAATTTTTCCAGTTTTTGGTTTTACGTGGTGGTCAGGATTTTCTTACCGCCGTGTAAACGTATTTTGGATGAGAAATTATTTAATCTTTGGTTTTACACGGTGGTCAGGATGTTCCTTACCACCGTGTAAAAGTATTCTAGACTGATTTTTGGCTTTCAAGTTGTTTTACACGGTGGTCATATATTTCTTATAGCCGTGGGGAAGTCTGACCACCATGTAAAATAACCTTAATGCCGTGTAATTGCATTCTGTTTAGCATCTTTTGAATTTGCTAGTTTACACGGCTGTCAAAAATTTCTTACCACCATGTAACTTGTCTGACCATCATGTAAGAATTTCTTACCACCATGTAACTTGTCTAACCATCATGTAAGAATTTCTTACCACCATGTAAATAGCTTCTGTTTTGAAAAACAAATTTCATGCTATTTGCACAATGGCAGGAAAGTCTTACCGCCGTGTAACCTCAATTTTTCAGCATTTTGTATCTTCATTTTTTTACTCAGTTTTATACGTCCAGCTTTTACTTGAAAACCTGTATTATCTGTTTAATGATTATATAAAGATGATATATGACTAAATTGCTACGAAATTGAATAAATTCTGATGAGTTATCAATTGATATATTTTCTAATGATTACTTGAGAATTTGAGTTATTAGAGTTCCTGCTAGTCAGTCTAGCCTGTGGATAGATAGGCATGCCTATAGGGGGGCTTGAGCAGCTGCTACTTGATTATTTTCCCTGTAGGGATGCTAGTTTATTTTAATACAATTCATTTCTTCAAGAACAGCTTGTTTGATATCTTCCTTTCAAGGATGCTTGAATCTTCCCATCGGAGATGCTTGTTTTAATTCCTTCGAGAATGCTTGATTAACTACCCGTTATCCACACCCATAGAAAGGCAGGCAGTGAGGTTTCCTAAAAATGTTTTGTTTTAAACCCATTTATGTTATTGGTATTCATTCTGAGTATGCTAATACATGAACTTTGGTATTATAAAATTAAATTTGGATAAATAATCCGTTTTATACGATTTCTTAATTAATTATCCTTTTGTATGAGTTATTATTTATTATCAAGTTGTATCTTTAACTCTTGATTTGCTTATGACATACGTATGTTTGCATCGATGACTCCTGTGAGGGGTTATCCAGTATCACCTTTGAATCCCCCACTAAGCTTTATGCTTAGCACGGATTTTCTTTTATTTCGTGTAGGTTTTGATGTTAGCTCCACTCGTAAGAATATCCCGCAAGGTTATAAGGCGTCACAGGCAAGTTTTTTTTTATGTAGGTTTCTTTTTTATGTATATTTTATAATTACATAAGTTTCCTTTTATATAAGATGTTTTGTAATATATGGCCTGTAATTATATAACTATGGGATTTGAACCTCTCTTTTGGTAATGCATGCTTTAACTTGTTTTGTTATAAGATATAAATATGGATAGATTTATCGGTATATTTCTACTTATATGTTTTCACGTGTGACACCCCTTTAATAGGATCTCTGTAATATCGGCTAATCTTTGTCAAGTAGTTAGGGGTGTTACAAACGGTGTAAACCAACGAATCTAAGAGATTCCTAAAAGATGCTTTCCATAATGCAATTACATGGTGGGCAAGGAATCCCACACGACGGGTAGGAGTGGTTACATGGTGGGCAGAAATCCTTGACTACTGTGTAACTTAAATTTCAAACAATTTTTGCAATCCAAAAGCATTTTACATGGCGAGCAGGAAATTCTGACCGTTGTGTGACCCTGTTATATTGGTTACTAAAAATAGGGTAACGCGGGGCAGCTTCCACCCTTGAATTGTCCTACTATTATAGACTTATAAGTGTCATTTTTAGGCAAATTATTCTTCTTAAAAAATGATCCTTAAGATCTTAGATTTCTAATAACACTAATTTCATATCATTTGGTTCACTAGAACTCCAGATACGGCCTAAACAAGCCAACTTGCTCCCTTTAAGGGGCAAAATCAGTACCTTAGGTTTAAGCTCAATTTTGAGCACCTTGGGCCAAAATTAACTCATGGTTTCTTCTAGGCATATGTAGGTGTGGATCTTAACTTTCACTGTAATGGCCCAAATACTGGGTTAGTAGTGATCAATAAATTCTATAGAGTCGGTTGTGCGGTTTTGGTGTGAAAATAACAGCTTGAGTACCTTTGATTACAGAAGAATAAAAAGGTTAAACGTGCTCAGGCTAGGGAAGCTCCTGATGGGTGACCTCCCCGAAAGCCATTAGTGAAAAATATTTTATTATACCATTAAAAAATACAAGTCATAAGGAGTGTGGTGGTATAATTTGGTGCAAAAATGAGGTTAAATAAGTCCCCGAAAGTTAAGCTGAAGTTTGCCTCTGGTTCGGTTCAATTAAACCAGGGTTTGACTATACTTTGACTTAATTTTTAAAAATGGTAAATGAATTTAAAATGATGTATTTTGGGAAGTGTAAATGCTTAAAATAATTTTTAGGAATTTTTGACAGCAATAGGTTAGTAAATTACGGCAGAACCAAACAGTGTTGAATCAGGCCGGTTTGAGTGAATAGGGCCACAAATGGACTCCGATTGAGCTAAAATTTTGTGTGGAGGATAAATTATATATTATAAGAATGATGGAATTGATTAATAGTGAAAATAAGTTGAGGAACTTATAGGTACCATGAAACAGTGGATTTTGGCCGAAAAATCGAAAATTGGTTCAAATCGGTTCGACCACCTTGGTTGGACCTAGTCCAATTCAATTTTATCCATATAAATACATCTATTCACATGAATTTATTTAGATTTATCCATTTTTAAGCCGCCCTCTTCCCCACCTCCTTAGACTGAATTGAAGTTTTCAATCTTTCCTCCATTCTTCTTCCATTCTCTCTTCATCTCTCCCCAAATCCAAGCTTCTTAAGCAAATTTTAGCCTCTCTAGAATCTGATGGTGGTGATTAGAGTTCATTGGAAGTGGAAGAAGTGGGAGAATAAGTGGAAAAGTTTATGTGTTAAATTGAGGTAGGTAAAGTTGATGTTTTTAAATTAGTTTAAAGGTTCAAATAGGTACTTTAGGATGTGTAGAGTATGTTTATGTAAATATATTGCATAAAGGAAGCAAATTTATGGTGATTTATTTGATGATTATATTCGGCCACTTAAGGAAGATAAAGGAGATGATGGTGTTTTAAGGATATAAGGCATGAAAAGCATGCTTAAGATGTGGAGAATAAGAAAATAAGATTAGTGAATACAATATCCTCCTTTTCCATGTTAAAAGTATGATTTTTGGTTATGTTTAAACATAAAGTATGAGAAATATGTATGTTTAATTTAATCAAACCTTAAGGCTAAAATGTTTTGAATGGTTAAAATGGAAAGATTAAACTTTGGTAATGATATTATACATAGGCCAAATGGTATGTGCACATTTCTCTATAGTATATTTTGATGTTTATGTAATTTTAATGATGTATATATAATGTTTGGCATGAGATCTAGTTAACAGAATGGAAAAGAGAAAGAAAATTAACCATATTGGATGTTGAACACATAGGCCAAATGGTATAAGCATGTAAAAATGTGATTTTAATGTGTTTTGATGTAAACTAATGGCATAACTATGTTAATGGACATGTAAATTAGCTAAATAAATGTTAAAGGTGATAAAAAGAACCTTTGATGAATGTGTAATATGTTGGCCTAATGGGGTACATGAATAATTCATGGTATACTTTGATGATATAATGATTTCAATGGTATATAATGGCATAAGAATGTAAATTAAATATGTTATGATTGATTTGATGGAAAAATAATGGAATAGTATGATGAGATTCCATTAATTGTATATATTGGAACATGAAATGTGTAAAATGGAATAATTATTACCCTATATAGTAATCTGGTAGTCAAGTCTAGTTCTGGATATAGTGGCTAGCCATAGGGACACTTAACTGCGGGTGTGAGCATGACGTCTCACTTATTGTAGGCTAATGACGGTCCTACTTAAATGTATTGGAATGTTTAAATGTCAAATGAAATGTATTAGAATGCAGGGGTGGTCCTTCGAGGTCCCTCTAAAATGGAATGTTGTAAGCTTTTGGGGTTCACGTCTCGTTTATCCAATTCATAGATTTTTGCCAGTTTTATACAGAAGGCAAAATGGTAAAAATAAGCTTAAAATGGTTAATTTGTGATTAAAATGATATTTGTGTGAAAAATTGACTTAATTGGAATAAATAAAAAGTTTTGAGGACATAATGGTAATTTTGACCATAAATAGGTTAATGAGGGTAAAAATGTAATTAACTGGTTAAATATGAAAATTAGTCAATTTTTAAGGACTAAAATGTAATTTGGCATGAAATTGGTAGTTTAAGGGTAAAATGGTAAATTACACTAAATAATGGTTAAAAAAGTAAATAAAATGAATTGATGGCATTTTTGTAATTTTGGAAAAGTTTGAGGACTAAATTGTAATTTTACTATAATAAGGGACTAAAACGTAAATATAGACTTTTATGTGTACAATTTGCATATTTACCGCTAATTGAAGGAATTAAGTGCAACTATGAATATTTTTGCACGTATAAAAATTAAATGAATTAAATATTGGGTTATTTGATATTAAATGTATTATTTATATTCATAAAGTATGCATGTAAATTTAGTCTGGTGGATTAAATAAATAAATAAGATAAATTAGTAGCATTTGTGTAAATATAAGAAAGTTCACCTAAGTATAAATATGTTATAGTTTAGGGACCAAATTATAAATATGACCTAATATAAGGACCTAAATGCAAATTTGGATAATTAAATATACTAAGTGCATAAATGATTTTAAATAAAAATTATTATGTGTAAATAATTGAATAAAATAAATAATTATCTAAGTGTAAAATTGTAATTTTGGTAATATTTTTAAGGACATAAGTGTAATATAGTAAAAGAATAATTTTATAAGGACTAAGTGGTAAATTGCATATTAGAAAATAAAATAAAGACGATAATAAGTGAATTATTGGCATTATTGTAAATAAGTGGAAACGAAAGGTAATATTGTAAATTAGTAAAAAGTTTAGGGATTAAATTGCAAATTGACGATAGTAATATAAATTTAAGGATTAAAATGCAATTGGCAAGTATTATGAATGATAATTGTATAATTGAATATAAATGAAGAAATTCTTGATTTAATAATAATAATAATGATGATGATAATACTTATATTTAAGTTTATGTCAATATCTAGATTAATGTAAATATACATGTAACTGTTAATGTTAATAACAATAGTAGCAATAGACAAAATAATATTAATCGTAATAATGAGTAATGACAATGCTAGTAAAAAAGATCAAACAGAATAATATATATAGTGTAAATGAATTATAAGAAATAAATAATGGTAGTGTTAGTAAATTAATGGAAAAGGCTATTGTAGTTATGAAAGCATCATTAATTGAATTTAATTAGACACTGAAGGTTTTATAATTGAAGTACAAATTTTAAAGAAGGAAAAGGGTATTAAAGGAAAGTAAATAGAAGATACTATAATATAATTAACATAAGTAACATGATTATGAGCTAGTTATGTGGAAATAAAATAAATGGGATTTAAAGTTTTTAGTATATTGTACATGTGAAAGTAATAATGTTAATAAATAATTGAAATGTTATTGGAAGGTTATGATAGTAATGAGTTAATTTAAAAAGAGGTCGTATAAGAATATTAGTGATAAAACCTTATAACTGAAGAAAATTAGGACTGTCAGTAAAATGTTAAAAGTTAATAAGGAAATAATGTTAACCCTTATGATGATAATATTAATAATATGAGTAATTCAGATTTTGCTGTTAATAATGGTATCATTAATTACAGTAATATTGAAATAAATTATGAAATAGTTATTAATAGAAATATTAAGTATATAGATAAGTTAGTGTAGTGAGTGATAGGGTTGATAATTTAAGAGTATAATATAAAATGTAGCTGATTGAAATTAAATAGGAAACAATGTAAATGCATATTGATTACAACGCTAATAATGGTACTGTAAAAGAAACGGTTAAATGAAAAATAATAACATAGATATCAAACGTAAAAAGATTAGTATAACTAGAAAAGAGTAAGGGAAATATCAAGGAACGATAACTGTTTTAGAAAATAATTCAGTAACTGATACTATACCTAAATATGACTGAATTTTAAATGGTGGACTGAACATAAAGTATTAATGTTAAGGATAACAGTGCAGTCAAAAGTAATACTAATAACTAAAATATAAAACAAATGTTAAGGTATAATTACAGAGTGATACAAAAGACATAACAATAAACAAATAAAGTAAAGCATTGAATAAGACATTATTGTAAGACATAAATTAAGTAAATTTAAAGATTGTAATGTTCATATAGTCTAAATAAAGAAAATGTTTGTGTGCTCATGCATATAAATATTAGTCAAGGAAAATTTAGGATATGTATCTACCACTGGATATTTTTAATGCTCAGCGCGTAATAGTGTTGCTGCGCGCAGGTTACGAAAATATGAAGTTTTTAAGTGGCTGGAATTTCAATCACAGTTGAGAAAAGAAGCGAATGCAGAGATGGAAGGATAGGTATGGCATATATACGACTCTGTTGGACTATAAGGTTTATGATTTATAGATAGGGTATGTATGAAATTTTTAAATTTTTAGACAGTGCTATGTATGCACTGCTATATTATTATGGATATTTGAATGTGAAAAATTTTTACTAAACAGTTTATTGTTGCATCATTTTGTGATGCTAGTACTGATAATATAACTGAGACATTCAGTTACTGTACGTATAGTATAGAATGTCATAAGGGTGTTACATTCACCTCCAACTGGAATCATGCAATGTAGAGTTCTATAACTCCACTTATAAACGAAACAAGCACACAAGGTCTGGTGAAACTTTAACAAAGTTTACCCATACCACCATTCCAACCAATTCAATAATCACAAACACATTCAATTAAATATTCAACATCAACATACACTTGAATTAATCACAAATTATAATCAAAATATACACATAAAAATTAGGTTCCCAAACCTCAATCTTTTCTTCTTTCTTGCTTCACTTAGCTCTCTTTCTTCTTCTTTCTCCTTCCCTTTCACTCCAGTTATTCCTTCCTCTACAAATCATCATGAATTCAACAATTACTTAACAAACTATAATTTCCACCTTTCAAGAATCACAGGTAGAATAAATAAGCAAACCTAATAATTTCTCTTACCTTGCTTAACCTAAGATTTGCACCTAGAATTAACCTCCTACTAAACAAGCACTGTAACGCCCATTCCCATCCATTCGAACAGCCTCGTTGTAGTAGATGAGAACGGCCGTCATGACTCATATAACATGCATAACACCTACAATTCCTTAGTATACAAATCTAGAACTAATAAACTTCATTCACATGCAGTAGAAGACTTTCAATACACATACATATACACATGCTTCATCTCAAAATACATATACTTTCATATATATTACATCTCATGTTCCAAAGTTATGTTATAATTCTTACATGCCAAACTATTAAATTACATATACATAATATAAAATAACAAAACCTACACTAAGTAAAAGTCCTAATGTGTTGACCAACCAAGATGCGGGACTGTCCTTCAAATCACTTCGCCTCTGAACCTACACGAATTGAAAACTCATGCTAAGCGATAACGCATAGTGGGGAAACAATAACAATATACCCATATATAATAACATAGCATTCATCGAGTATTATCAAGCACATGCTCTATATTTATACTTCACTTAGAACATGCCTCATAATTGTAATGTTCAACTCATCTTGATATTCAAGTAGCATGCTTAGAAAGTCTCATTCAACATTTACACATTGACAGACACTGGTATAACATATCTCATTCACATTCACATTTTATATCACATAGAAATCACATTATTCACAACTCACACATCATTGCATATATATTCACATGGTATATCACAATAATAGCTTTCATATGCATATTCATTCATCAATCAAACATATTGGTTCAATTAAAATAGATCAATTAAAAAGCCATTACAACAAACAGGAGTGTCGCGCTCGCGACAAAGTCAAGCATTCCATTCTGTCGCACTCATGATATCAGTCACGCTCGCAATAGAACTAAACTCTCACTTCTATCATGCTCGCGTAAACACTGGCACTCGCGATAAAACACATCACAACACATTTTTACCCGTTAGAGCATACTATCGCGCTCATGACAGAACTGAACTTTGTGTTCAAAGCTCCACTCCTCACTCCTCTTGTTCCAGCACTTTGCTACAATCACACTTATGACCTCCAAGACCCATCCTACCATAGTTATCTGCCATCATGACCTTCTAAACAATTACTTATCTACATGCTAAAAGTACAATGGCACAATTCTCATTATTTTTTTTATCTTAAATTTGAGGAGTTATAGCCAAAGGAACATTACATGCTCCAAAAGCCCTCCTACTAGATTTAACCAACTTAGGTACACATTTTGAAGACCATAGGGTCCCCAAATCAATATGGTTATTTCTAACACATTTATTGGCACATCTCTTAGGAACCTAATCCCTTTGTCTCATTCAAATTACAATTATACAATTGAAGTTATAGCTCATACAACCCATTAGGATAGTTATCGTACAAATCTAGTTTTACCCTCTCAAGCTAGTTAAGCTTGAATTCAACTCAGTTGGTAAATTCCCTAACTCCAAACTCACACAACACTTCCAAACGTGCACATATAGAACCCAGCCTATTCAGTTCCATATTAAACAACAATTTACACAATTTTCATAATATTATCATAAGTCACCTAAAAACAGAGTAACATACCAAAATCCACATCTTATGGACATTAACTACTTCATCAACTCATCATTTCAATTCAATTTATAACAGCATATAATTACACATTTTCAACACATAATTTAATCATGTATCTTAGAGTTCATGCTATATCAAAATAATACACAAAGTGGTGTTTCCCAAACCTCACTATCCTTTGCTCCTATTGTGCTCACTTTGCACTTGGTTCTCCCACTTTCTCTTTACCTTTATCCTTCTTTGATTCAACAACTACAACAATATCCAATTTCTAGAATTGGATACAAATGATCAATACCCAATTCCATCAATATTCAGAAACAAGAAGGAGTAGAAGAAGAAGAAGAAGAACCAATCTAAATGTTGCACTTACCTTGATTAGATGAAAACTACACATGCAACACCTCTAACCCAAAATTAGCAGAATTTATAGTAGATTAACTTAAGAAAAGGAAGAAGAGGGAATGAATCGAAGAACACATGTAGAAATGAGGACTTTTCTCTCTCATCTAAGCCTTTTATTTCATGGAAAATTGTGATGTGACACAAGGAAAAGTGGACACCCGGATTCTAATACACATACTCACAACTCTGATTTGCTTACTTACTCACCATTATCAACTAATTAATCCATCTTAAGCTTAATCAAGCACATTTACAAATTGGCCACTTAAACTCTATTTATTTATACAATTGAGTCCTCAATTCAATTACACTTAAATCCAGAATTTAGCAAACTCCAAATTAAAATTACCCAATTATCCCAATTAGACCAATTTGCTACTAGGGTATAAGTCCGGCCATTACAACTCTCCCCTCCTAAAAAAAATTTTGTCCGCGAAATTCATACCTGAAATAAAAAGTTAAGGATACTGCTCTCGCATAGCTGCTTCTAGTTCCAACGTTGCTTCTTCAATCCCGTGATGCGACTAAAGCACTTTAACTAACAGGACTTGCTTATTCCATAGTTGCTTCACTTCTAGTGCCAATATTGCTTTGGGCTTCTCATCGTAGGAAAAGTATGATTGCACTTGCACATCTTGCACAGGAATAATGTGGGATTCGTCTGAACGATATCTCCGAAGCATAGACACATGGAAGACATCGTGGAGCTTAGCCAAAGCTGGAGGGCAAGCCAACCAATAAGCCACCGATCCCACTCTTTCTAATAACTCATATGGCCCAATGAACCTCGGACTCAATTTTCCCTTTTTACCGAACCTTAGTACCTTCCTTTAGAAATACTTTATTACCCACTTCAAACTCAATGTCTTTTCTCTTAAGATCCGCATATGATTTCTGCCTATCACTTGCAGCCTTCAATCGCTGCTGAATAATCATCGCTTTTTCTTCTGCATCCCTTACCAATTCAGGACCAATGATCTTATGCTCATTCAATTTCATCAACCATATTGGAGTTCGACACTTTCTACCATACAGTATTCATACGGTGCCATGACAACACTCGCCTGATAACCATTATTATAAGCAAATTCCATCAATGGAATATACTGATCCTAGCTCTTCGAGAAGTCTAACTGTAACACCCCAAAATGGCCCTAGAAGAATTACAGAGTTTTGTCCAAAAAAGGTAAGTTTATGTGCAAGAGTTCTGTCGCGAGCGCGACAAGTGTCGCGGGCGAGACAGAGCCCTCCAGCGGTTTTTGAACTTCAGCTAGTTGGTACGGGCGTGAGCGTTCTGTCGCGAGCGCGACAGAACCCCCTCGCGAGATGTGTGCATAAGTGGGACTAAGAGACTTGGAGTTGTAGGGAGTTGACACATGGTATCATAGAAGAGTGACAAATGTCATCATAGAAGAGTGACAAGTGTCATTGTAGAAGAGTGACAAGTGGCGGCATATGAGAGTGACAAGTGGCATCGTAAGAGTGTGCCAAGTGTCATTGTAAGAGAGTGACACATGGCGGCGTAGGAGGTTGACAAGTGGCATCGTAGGGTTTGGACACATGGCATGAGTTAAGCTTATGTTATGGAAAGAGATAAGCATGTAATTAATTTGGTAAGTGGCATTAAATTGAATAGTAAATGTTGGATAGAGTTTGACCATTTGCCTTATGCCTTCTTTTGCTCACGTTGGATTGTTATTGGCCATTTGTTCTCCATCTCTTTCTCTTTTCTTAGGCCTTCAGCCGTTCTCCCTCTCTTATACTTTCTTTTTGTTCTTTTGGTTTGCTTTTCAAGAGAATTACTTGAAGTGGCTTAAAGAGAGCATAGTAAGACTTGATTAGATCTCTTCAGAAGGTTAGCTTAATTTATTTTCCGATCTGACCTCCTTTTTCTCTTTGTTTTTGATTTAAAGTAAAAGAAGAGTAACCCAAGTGTTTTCTATGTGATTTGTGAAAGATGTGGATAAGAGGCTAGTGAAGGAAAAGAGAAGATCGGAACGAGTAGAGAGCTGTGATCGAGTTCCTAGAGGTAGGGATCGAGTGCAATTTTGTTTTCCTGGCATGTGATTGAATGATATGTGTTTAAAAGGAACCATGACTGGATGTAGATGTATATGATGAGCTTTAACTAGCTCAATTGCTCTTTTAGTGTATATTGGTTTATTGTTCATTTGGATTGCTTTAAGTGCTCATGACATGTGTATATATGTTTATAAGTATGTAACTTGATCATTTGAGTGTTTGTGTTGATGATAGAGCTTGATTTTGCGAAATTCTGCTTATTTGTCATCAGACCTCTGTGTATTGTATTTGTGATAAGTAGAGCTATAGGACTCCATTTATGTTGATTCCAATTGAATCTGAAAGATAAGATCCGTATATAAAAATGTCTAAGAGGGTTCTTAATCTAATTCGGGCCCTAAGTATCCCAAAAAGTAATTAAAATGTAGGTGACCCTGTTCTGACGGGTTCACTAGAATAGTATATGTTATTTAGATCATATCTTTTGTTACAGATGTCCAAACGACCTGAAACTTGTCCCATTTGAAAGCTAACATCCTATAGAATAATTGTCAAGAAGAACGTTTTGCCTAAAAAAGACGTTTAGAGGTTTATTTAGACGATACAAGTTTAGGGTAAAAAGCAGTCTTGTGAGGCACCAAAGCGGAGCCTCTGTCGCGAGCGCGACACATGTCGCGACCTCGCGACAGAACAACTCATTTTAGGCTTTTTCTTCTTCTTTTTGAGCTCCTAGTTGCCATGGGTCAACCCCTTACCCTTCCCCTTAGCTTATTATGCATGTTTAGGGTTAGCAAATGACTATAAAGTAGTTATCGGGGAAATGCACATGAGTATGAGTAAATTGGTAATTTAACTAATAAAGTAACAATGTATAGTTGTAGGAAGTACAGTAATTGACATGATAAATATGTATGAACTTAGGAATTGTTATATAATGCATTTGGTATCGAGTATAGAGCCTTTTTGTAATCTAGCTTCTGTCGCGATCGCGACAATGAACTTGGCTTCTGTCGCGAGCGCGGCTTCTGTCGCGAGCGCGACTTCTTGTCGCGATCGCGACAGAGAACCCCTTCTCGACCTGTTTTACTTGTTTTAAAGAGTGTTTTCTTCTATCTTGCTTTGCATGATTTATATGTTTATGTAATGAATTTAAGTGTTACATGCTTTTAGTTGTTGAACAAGATTGTATATGAATTACATGCCTCGGAATTTGATAAATGCACTTAAATTTTAGTTGATGAGTTGATGTCTGTGTATAGTATGTGAGTTGGTATTGAGCCTGATTACCGTTATAGTGGATAGATAAGCATGCTTATAAAGGGATTACCGAGTGCAGCTGCCTATGTTCCGCCCCGTTTGGGCGAAGCGGGTCGACCTCTGAGAATGGTCATTAATAGAGATATATGAAAATGTTTTGTGACTTCGGTCTATCGAAAATGTTTTTTTTTATAGAGCATCCCGTATCCACCGTGAGAGGAACTCAGGCTTGTTTTGTTAAATGTTGTACAGTGAACTTGAGATGATTATAGTGTTGCTTCGAATAAAGCTATGGTACATGAAAGTAATGTTTAAGTACATTACAGTTTTGTATACAAGTACATGATTACATGAGTGTATTGACATGAATGTGGTTACATGATAATGTATATTTGAATAAACGAAATGTACAAGTTGTAGTGTATATGAACAAGTAAAAGAGTAGATGTTATATGCATGTGAACTCATAGTATTTGATAATTGAACATGAAACTTATACAAGTATCAGAGCTATATGCATGAACTACTTGATATTTGTTATATGACATATGTGTGAGCTATTTGTGACTTCGTAAAGAAGTCCTTTGCATTGTTTTCATCCCCACTAAGCGTTATCGCTTAGCACGGATGTTTATTTCCGTGTAGGTATACAGGTTCGGATCAGTGAGCGGACATCTGCGGGTCAAGGCCACTAGGAGTTTTGTCATATCTTTTTACAAGTTAGAAATAGAGTTTTACATGTTGAGTAACATCATTATATAATATAAGTAGAAAAATCACAAAGTAAAGGTACATGTAAATGTATATGTAAAGCTAAATGGAAACAGATGTAATATGAACATGTAAATGTATATGTAGTTAATATGAAATGCAAGTGGGCCCTAGTGTAGTATTATTTTATTATTCTTATACGAATGTGTATAGTGCTATCGCTTCCGCTAATACATGTACATGTATACGTAAGTGTCCGCGTAGCGCCCCGATATTCCTTACCGGGGGTATGGGGGTGTTACACTAACACATACGCCCACAACAAATATTCTAACACCCGGATAACCATTTTGCGACTGTCTATCTGTCTGCGGATGAAATGCTGTGCTAAAGTTCAATCTTATACCCAATGCAGCTTGCAAACCCTTCCAAAACATAGGAGTGAAACTCGGATCTCTATCTAAAACAATGGCCAAAGGAATACCATACAGTCTGACAATCTCGTTCACATACAATTTAGCCAATCAATCCATGGAGTAATTGAGTCGAATCGGTATAAAGTGAGCTGACTTAGAAAACCGATCAACTATTACCCACACGGAATCGTGCTGCTTCGATGTCATTAGCAATCCTGTGATAAAGTCCATGGAATGTTATCCCATTTCCACTGTGGGATTGGAATAGGATTCAACAAACCAGATGGAACCTGATGTTCCACTTTCACTTGCTAGCAGGTCAAACACTTAGAAATATATTCCACTACATCTCTTTTCATACCAAACCACCAATAGAATTGCTTCAAGTTCTAATACATCTTATTTCCACCTAGATGCATAGTAAAAACTGTATTATCACTACAAGAAAATTAGAAAATTGCAACGGAAAAATAGCAATAGAATTAATTCCGTTGCTAAATTAGCAACGGAAACTTATTTTCGTTACTAAATAGCAACGAAAATAAGTTTCCGTTGCTAAAATTGGTTGAATTTTAAAAATTTAGCAACGGAAATTATTTTGGTGATATTCCGTCGCTAAAAGTGGAGGGAATTTTTGGCGCCAAAATTTAGCAACGAAAATTAGCAATGGAAATATTATACCGTTGCTAAATAATGCGCCAACACATGGGGGGAAAAATTTTGGAACAAAAAATAGCAATAGAACATAGTTTCCATTGCTAAAATAGCAACGGAAAATTTATTCCGTTGCTATTTAGCAACGGAATGTGTTTTCCGTTGCTATTTAGCAACAGAAATTAGATTCCGCTGCTATCAATTTCTAAATATTCAGGTTGATAAAATCGAGTTCTAAAATAGCAACAGAATAATTATTCTGTTGCTATTTAGTAACGGAATGTGTTTTCCGTTGCTATCAATTTCTAGGAAAAATTGGGTTCTAAAATAGCAACCGAAAATTTATTCCGTTGCTATTTAGCAATGGAAAACACATTCCGTTGCTATTTAGCAATGGAAATTAGATTCCGTTGCTATCAATTTCTAAATATTCAATCGGGTTCTAAAATAGCAACGGAATGTGTTTTCCGTTGCTATTTAGCAACGAAAATTTGATTCGGTTCCTATCAATTTTTAGGAAATAGCAACGGAAAATATAATCCGTTGCTATTTAGCAATGGTATATGTTTTCCGTTGCTATTTGGCAACGAAAATTAGATTCTGTTGCTATCAATTTCTAAGAAAAAATTGGGTTCTAAAATATTCCATTGCCAACGGAAAATATATTCCGTTGCCAACTGAATTTAGATTCCGTTGCTATCAATTTCTAGGTAAAATCGGGTTCTAAAATAGCAACGAAAAATTTATTCCGTTGCTATTTAGCAACGGAATGTGTTTTCCGTTGCTATTTAGCAACGAAATTTAGATTCCGTTGCTATCAATTTCTAGGAAAAATCGGGTTCTAAAATATCTACAAAAAATTTATTCTGTTGCTCTTTATTAACAGAAAGTGTTTTCCGTTGCTAAATAGCAACGGAATAAATTTTTCATTGCTATCAACTTCTAGGAAAAATCGGAGCAACTTCTAGGAAAAATCGGGTTCTAAAATAGCAACGAAAAATTTATTCCGTTGCTATTTAGCAACGGAGAACACATTCTGTTGCTATTTAGCAACATAAATTATATTCCGTTGCTATCAATTTCTAAATATTCAATGGAAACAATTGCCCCCATTTACCTGTCTGGAACACTCTCTCTTTCTCTCTCTCTCTATCTCTCTATTGCGTACTGTGTCTCCGCCGCGCGCCATCTCCGCCTCATCATCCGTTCGTCGCGAGCCCTCTCTGCCACCATCCTCCCTCTGTCGCTCGCCGCCTCTGTCGCAGTAGCATTCTCTCTATCGCTCGCCAGATCGTTCGCCGCCGAATCGCCGGAAGTCACACAGGCTCCAGTCGGTCTTCTCTTTCTGTCTTAATTTTTTTCCCATTTAATTTTTCATTTTTTTCATGTCTGGTTTTTATTTGTTCTACTTTGAATTTTCAGTTAGCTTTTAGGGTTTTATAAATTTTGATCCACTTTTGTGATAACAGGTCAAGAAAAGATAATCCAATTGACATTTAATTGCAGATTTGGATTTTTTATTTGTTGCGAATTTGCTTCTATTCAGGGCACTACTTGCTAGCACAAGGGAAAGCCTTTGCAGCTCCCAATCTTTCCATACTCAGCCAAATTTCAGTTGAAGCAAGAATAGTTTTGGAGCTTGTGTCGATTTATCTAAGTTTTTATCAAATTTTAGCTTGGCCATTTGCTTTCAATTCCAACTAGTGTCTTTATCTATTTGCGTTTTGTTTCAATGTCATATGTGAATTTTCAATTCATTATCTTGATTTTTTCTCTTTTTTTTAGGCTCCCAAGATCTTCTATCAGCCTGCCATGGTCGTTTTAATTTCTCCTTATTATCTTTGTTCCACCGTGATTATCACCTGTTCTGCGATTTTCTTTTTCTTCAGTTCATTTTGTTATTATCTATGACAAATGTTTAAAAAGCTTTTAGTGTCAAGTGCTGTGAAGATAGAGAGCATAAAATTTTTGATTTGTTTAGTTGTTGCAGCTTCATTACTGATTATACCAGCAGAATCAAGCCATTTACAAGAAGGTTCAGCTTTCAATCAGACTCATTCTCAACATGGAAAGACAGTTCAATCAAGTTATAAACATGTTTGGCCTGTGAGTTTAGTTTCATTTAGCTATTTTTAGCTTGTAGTTGCTCATTAAATAATATATCAAAAGCTATTTACAGAAAATAAAATTTGAATATTCTGTTTAGTTTTAGTGGTAAGTTATGTATATAATGCTTAATGCAGACGATTCATTGATCTTAAAAGATAAAAATGATGATAATGATAAGACTTAATTTGTTAGTTTTATAAAACTACCAAAATTCAAGCAAGAATCCATGGAATTGTGATTTCTCACAGACTGCTGCTCTCACATCAAAAAATCCCAGTAATTTCTCTTTAACTTCATCTCTTTATTATTATTATTATTATTATTATTATTATTATTATTATTGGACAACTCTATCATGTAAAAGATTGTCACCTTCCGATTCTAATGACAGTTTTTAGTATTTTACACTTTATGAGGGGCTTAAAGAAAATAATTATTTAAAAGCTATTAATTTTTTTTTTTTTGTGGTTGAGTTCTAATTTGAATTTATTTCGATGTATATAGGTTATAATAATTGTGTGTACCCTGATGGAAGTACCTGAAGAGCAAAGGTGGGCAATGTAGACACCGGGTCCCGAGTAGCCTTGATCAAGATTACCCAATAATGAAATTAAGTGTGCCGATTCATAGGCAAAAAGAATGAAAGTCGGAAGTGATAATTTCCTTGTCGTTTTGATGTGTTAGGAATAAATAAAAATGTATTTTAAAAATATTTTAAAAATTATTTTGGGGTAAAAAAAAGTGAGTTTTTAATTTTTTGTGTTTTATAAAAATTTGAAAAAAAAAAATCGCGCGAATGTCGGGCTGCAGCAGCGCTGGGCGCGCGGGCGATGCCTAGGGCGTCCCGCGAGCTGCTGCGTGCGGGAGACGCCCATCGTGCTCTCCGACGAGCATCTCTCGCCCCTGGGCGCCCGTTTTCACCCACAATGGCCATTTTGGCCTTTTTTTTCTTCATTTTTAATGCTTTTTCTTCTTTTTTTTTTAGTAGATTTCAATGCAAAAACTCTCTAAATTCCAAACTCTTCAAATTCAGTTGTTTTTTGTGTTTAATGGAATTAAATTAATTTAATTCTTCAATTAAAAATCTGTTTTTTGGGGGAAAAATAAAAGGGGAATTTTGGAAAGAATTTAGGGGGGATTTTCTTTAGAAAATTATTTTTTCTTCTTTTTTCTTCTCTCAAACAAAATTCTCTCAACTTTTCTAAACAATTTTTTTCCAAGTGAATTCTTAAGACAAAAAGTTAAATTTTTGTTCTTAGAAATTTTCTTCCTTTCAATTAACAATTTTTTTTATTTTAGGACAAATAAATTAGTTGTTTGTTCTTGGGTAAAAATTCACTTTTGACATTTTATTTTTCTAGTCATAGTCTTCAAATCAAGACAAGGAATTGGATCTCCTTACCTTCATTTCATCAAGCTAATTTTGAGGGTAATTATTCTTGACTCCAATTTTAATTTCATTTTTAATTTCATTTTTATTTCCAATTAATTGGTTAACATGTAAATTCTTTTAGATCTTTTTTTAGTTTTGTAAATTCTTCTAGACTTTTTATTATGTAAATTCTTGTAAATCTATTATTTATTTTACTTCTTATTTCTTGCATGTTTATATAATTGTACATATTATTATTTCTCATGTCTATTTAATTGTACATATTATTATTTCTTATTTCCTATTTAATTGTTCATATTATTATTTTTTATTTCCTATTTCATTGTTCATATTATTATTTCTTATTTCTTATTTCTTATTTCTTATTTAATTGTTCATGTTCATATTGTTGTCTTTATTTTTGTTCATATATTATTGTTATTGTTACTATTATTATTTAACATGTGTTAGCATGATTGGCTTGTTTTATTTTCATTTTATATTTAATTTGATTGTTCATATTCTTTGATGCTATTATTATTATTATTATTATTATTATTATTATTATTATTATTATTATTATTATTATTATTATTATTATTATTATTATTATTATTATTATTATTATTATTATTATTATTATTATTATTATATATCTTTACTATTATTATTATTATTATTATTATTATTTTAGTTTTATTTATTATTATAATTTATTATTATTGTCATCATCATTATTATTTCCATGTTTTCATGCATGTTGAATTTTATTATTGTTGTTATTTTTATTATTTATGGATGTTGAATTGTTAATATGTTAAGTTACATATTTTTTATTATGCCATCTAATTAATTTGTCATGCAAGATGTACTTTGTTTGTTTTAATTCATTTTTTACATGTTACACGTTTAATTCATTTTTTATTACTAACATCACTTTCATTTGTGTTTTTTTATTTTAATACTTATTTTTAATGTGAGTTTTCTAATGGCAAGTGTGAGTCCATGGAGGTTTGAAGACACCATTTTTGTGGGATGTATTTTTTAGCATTTTTAGTATTATTTTAATTTTATTTGCTTTTATTATTTAATATGTAAATTATAATAAGTTTATTTATTTTCATGCACGTTAATTAAAAAGTCGCATAAAGTTTTATATTAATAAATTGGGATTTTTTGTAACAAAATGGGACCAATGTCCTAGTTTTTTTCATCCAAATAAATTGTCACTTCAAAATTATTTTCTTTAATTATGCATGTGAGGGCCAATGTCCTCATTCTTGATAAATAACCCGTTTTATGTATGATTTATATTTTTTATTTACAATTGGGGTTGTATTCCGCCCCTAGTTTTGTTGTAATTTATTTTTATGTACTTTATTTTAATTATGCTTTCATTTACCGCTTTCCTTGGATGACCAACTTGCGCTCTAATTATTGCATCAAAACGTATGAGAAAAGGGATGAAAACTTAAATTCAAAACTCAATTTTAACTTAATCAAGGTATGAATAAATGAGAAGTCCCGAACCATCTCTGGTCTTTGGGCTCAACGAGGCGAGAGGACCATTTCAATGTTCCATTGGAATGGGACTTCCAAGACACCTCTTGTGTCCCGTAAAAAGGCTTTAACTTGCATAGTCCTAGGCTCCACTAGGCGAGAGGGCCATCCTAATGTTCTATTAGGATGGGGCCTCCAGGACCCCTTTGGCTTGCCCAAAATGGACATAGTAGCGCTGTCTTAGGCTCACTGAAACTAGACGACCTTTCCCAATGTTCTATTGGGTGACGACTCCAAGAAACCTCCGTGTTGCCCAAAATGGATGCACTTATAATTTCTTACAAGTTTTATAAACCTCATCCCGAAAGCCCTAAAGGCGGGCATTCGGGGTGACCCGGAGTTCGGTGCGCATCATAGTGGCGACTCCGCTGGGGACCTAGAGACTTCCCTTCGAAAGTGCCTTGGCTAAAATTTACAATTGAGTTTTAATTTAAAAATTTCATCCCTTTTCGAAACTACATTGCATCCACGCTAGAGCCTTAGATTATACTAGTTTGGTCCCTATTTTAACCTCGGTGCATTCCCAAAGCACGACCCTACGTTCACTCAATGTGGGGAAGTGTTAAGGATAATCACCAGCCCAAGCCTCGTACCTTATGGTATATCAAATAGAGACCCAATCGATCGATATGCTCATGATGAGCTAGACCTATTGGCAGGGACCATGCTTGGGTAGCCCCAAAGTATATCACCTTTGACCAAAGCTCATGTAATGGCAATAGATACTTTCACTAGGTGAAATGTACCATAATACCGTGCTCGCTATGTGGGCCATCATATATTAAACAAAATCAGTTAAATTAAATGGTCTTTCATCAAAGGCTTTCATGCCCTGGTAGGCCCTTCTTAATTTAATTGAGGTGTTTAAATACATAATGGCCAAAACACTCATACATATGTACATTAAATAAGAGCTGTTATGCTGCCGGTTTTCCACTGTGCGGTCATACGTGTCTGATGGGTTACTTCTTAACCCTTGGATGAAGCTCGTCTAGGAAAGAGACTACACTACCTCGTGTGTGGGAGAGATAAGGTTGAAAGGATATGTCTGCTTGCATGTGTTTGTCTATGCTGCATCAGCACAACCATGCATTGCAATTCAATCAAGCATCATCCTAACAAGATGTATTTTTTCAGCCATAATAGATTCGCTCGGGTGGTTTAGGGGTTCCAACGGTTGGCTTAGAAGGATTCCACTCTTGGGATTACCAGAGCTAGTGTCATATCAAAGCTCAGATTCTCTTTCAGAGGGTAGCGAGACTTTCTCTTCAGAATCATCACTAGAGATAAGCATGTCTAATCCATCAAGTGGGTCTGATGCAACCAGGGTAATGATTGCCGAAGAAGTGGGGAGAAGAATGAAAGAGTTTGCGGCCAGAATGATGGCAATGATGGGCAACCTTGCCACTACCCTAGCTCCACTTGCGGGGCAACAGGCTGCTGCTCCAATTAGGGGGCAAGATGAACAAGTGGCTGTGAGAGAGGATCCCCCTGCTGTGGTTGATCCACCTGCGATTAAGCCAATAGCGCCAGCGCCTGTTGAGCACAGGGAAGGCCCTAGGTCTGAGGTTGACCTCTGGGAAGGTGAGCAAGAGGAGTCGATGGTAGGAAAAGGAAAGTCACCCAAGCTAGATGAAGAAATGTGGAGGAAGATGGAGGAGAAGTTTGAGGCTATGACAAGGATGATGACGGTAGGAAGGGGAATGAACCCGGAGGATCGTGAGCTGGATGGGGATGATTTGGTCCCCCAGAACTTCAAGATGCCTAATATTCCAAAATTTGACGGCACCTCTGACCCTGCTGTACACATCAAGCAGTACTCACTAGTCATGAAGGGGACAAATTTAACAAGGAAGCAGAAGATAGGGTACTTTTGCTTGAGTCTTACAGGGGCTGCTATTGACTGGTACCGTGGGCTGGATAGGAGGTCCAAAGAAGATTGGGACTTATTGACTGAAGAGTTCCTAAAGAAATACGATTGCAGTACCCGGATGGAGGTCACACTGAAGGATCTAGAGCTACTGCAGTAGAATGCTGGGGAGTCTTTCCATGAATACCTCACTCGATGGAGGAACCGGGTTATAGAGATGAAGCGCAAACCTGATACACCTGATCAGATCTGATTATTCATACGGAATGCTAGCCCATATCTGAGAGATGGACTGAAAATGAAGGGGCTGAAAGATTGAGAGTCCTTAAAGGACATTGCTATAGAGGCAAAAGGAGAATATATGGCCAGGAGGGCAAGCAGTGAGGCTTATGCCAAGAAGGGCTACAACAATCAAGGTGCAACCAAGTCAGCTAGTTCCAGCAGTGGTAACAGAAGTGGGAAGACAGCTGAGGTATCGGTAACAGGAGTGAATCAGAGGTACTTCTCGAATTTTGGTAGGCTTTTATCGTGGGTACTGAAGAGGTTGATGAAGGAGGGGAAGCTACAACCCCTACCACCTAGGCCAGCTAGAACCCAAGGGGAACCGGGGCATAAAGAGAACGAATAATGTGCCTTTCACTAACATACTGGGCATCTGATAGACCATTGCTTCAGGCTAAGGCACCAGATTCAGGATTTGATAGATAGTAAGCAGATCACCGATCCTGAAAAAGAGGGAGAGCAAGAAGAAGTCCAAATTCAATGCTGTGCCACCGCCTGTCTTTATGGTTAGGTCGAGCCTACCCGAATGGTATGTCCTTTAAGATTTGTATGGAAATGATTACGTTGCTATCACTCGCCCCGAGGCAAGTGAAAAAGGGAT
Source organism: Excoecaria cochinchinensis (assembly GCA_947683425.1). Classification (NCBI taxonomy): domain Eukaryota; kingdom Viridiplantae; phylum Streptophyta; class Magnoliopsida; order Malpighiales; family Euphorbiaceae; genus Excoecaria; species Excoecaria cochinchinensis. The sequence goes on along the minus strand of CANTUQ010000132.1, from coordinate 2,466,110 downwards.
TCCCGTGGCGGCGATAGACTGTTGGTCCACTGGTGAGAGTGGAAACGAAGATGAAGAGTAAGAGGAGAAAAATGGAGAGTTCACGGATCCATGGGATTCAAAGGAGGAGGAGAGAGTTGGGGCTGTAACAAGAAGTGGGAGAGTGGTCCCCAAAGTTGGGAAGCAGCAGGACTCAGTGCAGGCACCTGTGGAGAAGGAGCCGAAAGAAAATCCCATAGTAAAGCAGCTGAAAAAGACCATGGCTCAGATATCTATTTGGGACCTTCTAAGGGGATATCTATTTGGGACCTTCTAAGGCAGTCCCCTTCTCATAGACAGAAGTTAGTTGAGGCATTGAGTGAGTCCACCGTAGCCACCACAATTTCTCCATCCGAGCTGCTAAATCTCGTCAAGGGGGGATCAGGGGAGAGACTGATGTTTTCTGATGCTAATTTGCCAGCTGAAAGCCGCAATCACAACCGACTGCTATACATCAAAGCACAAATTAATGACAAGCACACCGTTTGTGTTATGGTTGATGATGACTCATCCATAAATGTTTGCCCTCTAGTGGCACTGTAGGCTTTTGGGTTAAATAAAAACATGCTGAGCAAGTCTAATTTAACCATCACAGCCTACGACAATTCTCGGAGACAAGCATCGGGAACTTTCAGAGCTCTAGTCAAGACTGGGCGCATTGAGACAGAAGCAGAATTTGTGGTCTTGCCTATCCCAGCAAATTTCTCAGCTCTACTAGGGAGGCCGTGGTTCCATAAATTGGGAGGAGTGTCGTCTACCCTACACCTGATGATAAAGATACCTCATGAAGGAGAGGTGGTGACTATCAAAGCAGCGAGAGAAAACCAAGTGTCTGCCTTGGGGATCTCTAATCAGCCATTCAGTGGTTTTCATATATCGGTGATAGAAGAGGAGTAGGGCTTGGCAGGTAGCCCTCAAGTGATGAATATGATGAAGAAGATGCATTTCCTCCCAGGGGCTGGCTTAGGCCAAAACTCTCAAGGGCTGCAGTCTGCTATCACAACACAAGGCTAGAAAGATTGGAAGGGTCTGGGCTACAAAGGAGAGCATGGCAGGAAGAAAGTGTCTGAGAAGATCCCCCATATTTTAGAGAGTTTTGTTCCCTCATCTTCGGTTTGTGCTTACACAGGAGAAGAGGAGCCTCAATGGGTAAATGGAAAGATTATTCTAGGGTTTGAAATCTTCAATGATGTCTTCGACTGGGATTTTGGAGTTATCAAGTCCGCAGAGAACTTTTGGGATGAGGAAATTATGACACAGTGCAGCGTCTGGGACAGGGATGGGCCTGAGGAGAATGTCACTGATAAGCTGTTAGCTACCAGGTTGAAGGGAAAGGTAAAGATGGTAGAGCAAGATCTAAAGTTTGAAGATTTGAAGATTTCATCGGACATAGTTGAAAAGCCTCTACCAAGCCAAGAAGTCAAAACACAGTCGGCTGCAACATCATCTTCAACAGGAGATGAAGACAATAGTTGTTTAGATAGTATTTTTATGCCAGAACTTTTTAATGACAATGTTAATGTTTTTTATTACATTAATGAGATGAATAACTTTGCTTACTTGTGTGATGTTTCTGATGATTTCATTTCTTATGATCATAAACATGATGCATTCATCTTTGACATTAACTCAACTAGCACGACTGCATTTAATCTCGAAACTTTGGAGAATTCAAAGGAAATTTTGATAGCATCAGATATAACTCCTGAGGAGAGGATAAAATTTGAGAGAATATTAAAAAAATATGAAAAAGTCTTTGCCTAGACCTACGAGGACATGCCGGGAATTGATCGAGATGTAGCCGAACATGCCATTCCAACTTACCCAGAGAGTAAACCGGTCAAGCAAAAGCTCAAAAGACTTAGGCCAGAATGGGCTCAAAAGGTGAAAGAGGAGATCCATAAGCAGATTGAGACTAAGTTTCTACTGGAGGTTAAATACCCGACGTGGCTGGCTAATGTAGTTCCTGTGGCTAAAAAGGATGGAAAGGTTCGGGCATGTGTGGACTATCGGGACCTGAACAAAGCCTGTCTGAAAGATGATTTTCCTCTGCCTCATATTGATGTGCTGGTAGATAGTGCTGCTGCTTGCATGTGTTGGGTTTCATCGGATTAATTCAACATTAACGCAGCGGAACAAAATTGAAACCCGAAATAGGATCCATGTATATTCAATTGATTCAAAAGGAAGAGATAAAGATTCACTAACCTTTAGAACGAAATTAACTCCTTTAATTCGGACTGAAGACGCTGCCTCTAACACGAACGTCCTCTATCGGTATCCACACGACGAACCGATGAACAAAAGTTCGCAGGGGTACTAGCTCCCGTAAGATGCAAATGGATTTTTTTTTATTTTTCTTTCACAAAGAAGAATGGTGATTAGGTTTTTCTTATTCTTCTCACAAGAAGATCTGTACAGCCACTCTCAATCTTTTCTTACTTTAGAACGTGATTAGAGTTTATCTTAGGGTTGATCTCTTTTCTTAACACATATCTATATACATGTAAATAAGTTTTAAACCCTTAGAGATAAATAAGGATATTATCTCTAATTCAAAATAAGAGATATTTACCTTATATATATATATATATATTTCTTATTCAAAATAATAAGAAATATTATATTTATACATACTATTATCTCATATTCAAAATAAGAGATATATGTATATGTACATATATAAATATATATAAATAAATATGTAATTTCAAAATTAAATATAAATACCTATATTTATATATTATTCCGAAATAACCTAATAAAATCCATCTTGTTTATTTGGTCTTGGTGTGTGACCCAATAGGTTTATATTATGTTGGCAGTGGGCCTAATCCCATGATAAGCCCACAAGTCATAATTGGTCTCTAGTAAGACATTATGACTACCTAAATAATATAAATATCGTTAGTTCGATTTTAACCTGACAACAGAATATGCTATTATCCTTTTGTCACACGATATCTTATTTGAACATAAGTTATAGTCCATGTCAAACTTATATATTGTTCAAACATATAATTTCCCGATCACTAAGTAGACTGATAAATTCAAATGACATTGATGACACTATCAATTCATTCGAGCATGGCCATGCATTTTTACAGTCCTACTTATCGAGGGGCCCAATAGATATCTCTCTCATTAGAGAGGGACAAATTCCATCTTGATTATTCACTTTCCTCTGCATAATTCTCATTATGTCCGATCATAAACTTTATAATTATTCGATTAAAGATAACGTTTGATTATGTCAAAGCATAATGTTCCTTATGTAGGAAACTATGATAAACTCAGGTCAAAGGATTCAATAACATATCTATTATAAGATCACTTATGACACTATCCCATGTAGTGATCTTACAGTGGGTCTATCCAGTACTTTATTCTCTAGCAAGTACCTATAGATTTGATTTATATCATCATATATAATCATCCCATGATTATCAATGCAAATCTATACTAGTCTTAGTTTATCTTTATGCCCTTTAGTGATAAATGACTAGGGATAAAATGAATAACATCGTTATTCATAAACATTACAATAATGTAACATGCCAATAATATTAATGTGAAGAAAACCATTATATAAATGAAAATGTAATGATTACATCAAGGTCCAAATGTTTGGCCTAGGGCATAACCACTAACAGCATGATGTACAGCTTCGTGGACGGGTACGCAGGGTACAATCAAATCCTTAACAAGATAGTGGATCAGATTAAGAGAGCCTTCATCACCGAATGGGGTACATTTGCTTATTGGGTTATGCCTTTTGGACTAAAGAATGCAGGAGTGACCTATCAGAGGATAGCCACCAGAGTTCTCAATGATTTGATCCATAAGGAGGTGGAGGTGTATGTTGACGACATGATGATCAAGTCAACTACCAGAGAAGGTCACTTCAAGGCTTTGGAAAAGTTCTTTCAAAGGATCAATAAGTATGATCTGCGCCTCACTCCCAAGAAGTGCATTTTTAGAGTTACCTCGGGTAAGCTGTTAGGCCATGTGGTAAGCCAGAGAGGAATTGAAGTAGATCCTGACAAGGTCAGGGCCATCAGAGAGATGCCAGTGCCTCAGAAACAGAAAGAGGTTAGAAGTTTCCTAGGAAAGCTTCAGTACATCAGCCGATTTATTACCAAGCTGGCTTCAATATGTGAGCCCATCTTCAAGCTTCTTAGGAAGAATCAGCCTATGGTGTGGAATAATGACTGTCAATTGGCCTTTGATACCATTAAGGATTATCTCTTGAATCCACCAGTTTTAAGACCACCACATAGTGCCAAACCATTAATCTTGTATCTGGCAGTAGAAGACAATTCAGTGGGTGCCATGATGGCCCAGGAGGATGACTTTGGGGTAGAGTTTGTTGTTTACTATCTTAGCAAGAAATTCCTGCCATATGAAGCCAAATATGTGGAAGTGGAAAAAGATTTGCTTAGCAGTTATTTGGGCTTCTAAGAAGTTGCGGCACTACTTTCATTCCTTCAGTGTACAAGCGGTTGCCAAGCATAACCCGCTCAGGTATCTTCAAGAAGCACCCTCTCTATTAGGAAAAATGGGATGATGGTTATTACTGTTGCAGGAGTTTGATATCGAATACATCACCAGGAAAACCATTAAGGGAAGAGCTGTAGCGGAGTTCTTGGTTGAACATCCTATTGAGGGAGACCAATTCGAATACAATTTCCCAAATGAAGATGTCACGGCCATAGCAGTACAAGGGTGGCAATTGTTCTTTGATGGGGCAGTCAACAGTGAAGGGGCAGGAGCAGGGATTATTCTTACAACCCCGGATGGTAAAAAGCTGCCATTAGCCAAGAAGTTGAGGTACAAGGCGACCAATAATGAAGCGAAATATGAATCTTGTATCTTCGGAGTGGAAGCACTACTTGCTCTAGGGGCAAAGACCGCGGAAGTCTTCGAAGATTCTTCATTAGTAATTCATCAGATCAGAGGGGAATGGTCAGTTAAGGAAGAAAGGCTATTACCTTATGTGAAGCATTTGAGAATGTTGAATAGCCAGCTCGAGACTTGCACCTTTCACTTCATCCTTAGGGATGAAAATCAATTGGCTGATGCTCTAGCGACATTAGTGTCCATGTGGGATAATCCAGCAGGGGTTGCTTTGAGACCCGTGCTGATCTCTAGCTCGAAAAAGCCTTGTTTTAAAGCTGAGCAGGTAATGGATTTTGGGGCCACCGATGGAAACCCTTGGTACTACGACATTCAGAATTACTTAGAATGGTCAGTTTTTCCAGAGGAAGCCACCGAGAAAGACCAAAGAATGATTAGAAAGTTATCCACTCAGTTCATCAGTGTAAATGGCACTTTGTATAAAAGGCAAGCCGATGGTATCCAGTTAAGATGTTTGGCGGAGAAAGAAGCTGAAAAGGTTATGGAAGAGGTTCATTCCGGAGTCTACGGAGCTCACATGAATGGCTTAGCCTTAGCAAAAAAGATCATGCGCCAAGGATTCTATTGGCTCACAATGGATACGGATTGTTCAAAATATGTGAAGCAATGCCAGTTATACCAGCAATACGCGAATTTGAGGCATGTGCCAGTTTCAGAGCTACATAATTTGACTTCTCCATGGCCATTTGCAGCTTGGGGGATAGATATCATAGGCAAGATATGTCCTACAGCTTCTAATGGGCACAGGTTCATCATAGTTGCCATTGATTACTTCACTAGGTGGGTCGAAGCTGAATCTTTCAAGAAGATCGATGCTAGGGATATGACTAAGTTCATCGAGCAGAATTTGATATGTAGATATGGCTTCCCACACCATATTGTATCTGATAATGGGGTACAATTCTTAGCAGAAACTAAACAGATGCTTCAGAAGGATGGAATCCAGCATCACAAGTCTTCTCCTTACCGTCCTCAAGCTAATGGTGCGGTTGAAGCGGCGAACAAGAATGTGAAAAGAATACTGGCCAAGATGGTTCAGAGCTATAAAGACTGGGCAGAAAAGCTACCCTTTGCACTCTGGGGTTATAGAACCACAGTCAGAACCTCTACAGGAGCAACACCATTCTCCTTGGTATACGGAACTGAAGCAGTTCTGCCAGTTGAAATTAAACTGAAATCTTTAAGGGTAGTCATGGAAGCCGAGATTCCAGAGACATAATGGGCACAACAGCGATTGTTGCAGTTGAATCTGTTGGATAAAGATAGGTTGAGAGCCTATTACCACAATCAGGTTTATCAGAAGAGACTAGCTCGGTCCTTTGGCAAGAAGGTACGAAAGCACCCGTTGAAAGAAGGGGATTTGGTCTTTAAGATGATGAGGCCGGGAGTGCCAGACATACGGGGAAAATTCAGGCCGGCCTGGGAAGGCCCGTTCATTTTGAAAAAGTTGCTAACAAAAGGAGCAGCAATCTTGGCAAATAGCGATGGGAATGAGTTTAAAGACCTGGTCAATGTCAATAGACTAAAAAGGTTCCATGGCTAAAGACCAGAAAATAAAAAGAAGAGAATAAATGCTCCGTAGGTAGAAAACCGAAAAAAGGCAGCCTTGCTAAAATTGGGCGCCCTGTCAGGGTAAAAACCGAAAAAAGGCATCCTAGGCAAAAATTAAGGGCTGAGAGAAAATGTTCAATCGAGAAAACCCGAGAGGGCTGATTGATAATAGGATTTTTATGCTTACAAGATCTATTTCGAGATTAGGTGTAGTCTTGTGCTTTTGAATTCTTGTTAAATAATGATCATGTATGATGAAATCATATAGAAATGTACTCAATTTTACAATGAATAAAAGAATACAGTTTACATTTTCATTGTTCTTTAGTTCTGCCTTAAAAAGAAATATATCACTTATTCATCTAATGACTATTGTCTAATCATTTTGTCGAAAGGTGCCAAGCGGATATGTACTATTCACTCTTAGCGGTGGTTATGATAATAGCCTTCTCTTGTAGTTCCTTCAAAAAAAAGGGCCGTTAGAGATGAAAACCGTAACTGCCTCTCTAAGCAAAAGTTAGGCCAAAGGGCAGGGTGAAAACCTGGAAACAGGCAGTCTGGCCTACAAAAAATAAAATAAATAAAAGCCGCTGGATTGGGTTGGTTCCATTCCAGGCAAAAATTAGGCAAAGGGTTATGTGAAAATCCCTAAAGGGATGCATTTCCCACGAAGAAAAGCTAGTGTGAAAATCCATAAGGGACACACTACCTTTAAAGCAATGACGTTTGATGCCTGGAGCGATAAGGCGGCATTACTTCGGATGATCATACTTCAGTCGGATAATGCATGAGTCAGATCCTAGGCATATGATCATTGACCAGGGGGCAAAGATGCACACTTGGTGTCTCTCTCAGAAAATGTTTTGGGGTCAGAGTCCCTAAAGCCAAGATGTCACTCTTTCAGATTCTTGGAGGCGCGATGCAGCAGCCAAGCTATATCCTCAACAGACCCTTAACCACCTAGGATAGGGTCGATCTATTTTCGCAAACATTTACATCTCATATCATACACGCATACAAACATTTACATCTCATATCATATACACTTCCATGCACAATCTATTGTATATATTCCTGTGCACACAGCTTTGCAGGAAAAGTCCAAATGAAGGCTACACACATAAAAGCTAGTCAAGGACGGCTTCAGTTCAACATTAACTGTCATTTGAGCAAGACGATCAAGTCAAGATAGAATCTACACCGGCAGTTCTCCAGGACCTCTTAAGAGGCAATTCTCCAGGGTCTCTTTAGAGACAAATCTCTTTTCCCTGCATTTTTAGTAGTTTTGTCAGCAACTCGGTGCAGTTCTCCTCTTGCGCTTTTTGTAGTCTTGTCAACGACTCAGCGCATTGTCATCTATGGATGACATCCCTGCACTTTTAGTAGTCTTGTCAGCGACTCGGTTCAGTCTTCCTCTTGCGCTTTTTGTAGTTTTATCAACGACTCGGCGCATCGTCATCTGCGGATGACACCTCTGCACTTTTAGTAGTCTTGTCAGCAACTCGGTTCTCCTCTTGCGTGAATTTTATTTCAAGGTAAGAGTTCTTTATTTTGAGTTATTTTCAGAATTTTATTCAAATTTTATTTCTGTAGTTCTATTCTTTTTATTTTCTACTTTAGGTCTTAATTACCTTTGGTCTTAGGGTTTGAAGTATCTATAATTAGATTACATGCTTGGATTTATGAATATTCAAATCGATTTAGAGTTCAAGTTCTAATTGATCCTAGGGTTCCATATCACATGGTAACTAAATCATGCTAACTGTACATATCTACTAAACATATGCATTTAAATAAATATTTGTGAAGAATAAAAAATGAAAAAAAAAAATCCAAGGGCAGAGTAAATTTTAGGGATTTATACAAAAATTCCATAGAAAAAAAAATCATGTTTGCACTCCCACATTTCCAACTTTTTTAAATACCATTTTTTAAATTTCATTTTTATAATTGCCATTTCTTAAATTTCCTCTTTCAAAAATGCCCCACCTTCTACTTAACAATTCCAATTTAAAAGTCCATTTGTTCTCAAATATATCTGATTTTCTCTCAATTTCTTTTCCATTATTCAATTTCTCTTAAGATATGTTATTAAAATCCTATAATCCTATCATTCTCTTTAGTTTCTTAAATTCATAAATTGCAAATCGTAAGTTCAAGATCTAAACTCATCTCTAATTTTTCATCTGTTCTACATTGGAATTTTTTTTATCAAGTTTTATTTTTATTTCTTCTCCAATCCATTTTTGATCATTTATTTCTAACAATTACAAAGACGCAATCTTTTTAACATTGGCTTCTAATTGATATTTGATGTTTTGAATAATTAATATTATTGTAACTATATTCTGTTGAAACTTTTTAGGTTTCTAATCTTCATCTAAAACTTGTTACATACCACTTGATTGCTGAAATGTTTGTGTGAAATTAGATGCTTACTACTTTAATAAAGTATTTACATAAGGTGTATACAGGGTATACAATGTATACATATAAGATATACGGTGTATACATGCACAGTATATAGTGTATAAATATATGGTACACAATGAATACATACATAATACACAATGAATACATACATAATACACAGTGTATACATATAGAGTATACAATGTTTACATAAGATTTATATAGGGTATGCAGAGTATACATACACATAATACAATGTATACATATGCGGTATATATGTATACAGTGTATACATACACGTATACACTATATACATTATCATTTACATGCAGAAAATGATGTGCTTTAATTGAAAACAACCAATGGACAACATAACAATATTAATTCAACACAAAAAAATTTGGAATATGAATAGATTTTGATAATTTTGAAGTGATTAGAGGAATTTTTTGCAACTTATGAATGAATTGTTAATCCAATTCCTAATCAAAGTACATGGAACATGCTACAAATGTTTAGAATGAAGTTGTCCTACCACCAAATGGAAGAGTAAAGTCTGGAATACCAAAGAAGATGAGAACTAAAGCAACATGGAAAAATAAAAATAAAATAAAGTTTCGAAAATGTGGGAAATATGGCCACAATCGAAAAACATGTAGAGATATTCTAGAAAAGAAGTAATACATCAGTGCCTTGAAAAAAAGAAGGAAAAATTGTATTCTAGCATAAATATTTCATTCTTCATTTTAATGCTTTTTGTAAATTTACAATCATTTTAAAAAACTAATACAAATTCATTATTCGAAATTGTCATAAGTTTTAATGTTCACTATTATGTATGTATACCTTATAAATTTCGCTTAAAAACATTTTTCTAGGTTATTTATATGGGTATACGGTGTATACATATATAGTATCTATAGTGTATATGCAAAGGGTATACAATGTAAATATAAAGCATATACAATGTATACACAAAGGGTATAACTGCATACATAGAGCATATATAGTATATATACAAAGGGTATACAAAGTATACATAAGGTATACGTAAAAGGGTATATAGTGTATACACAAATGATATACAGTTATTATGAATCTAAACTGCCAATTATTGTGAGTATATTAGCAAACACATTAATAGCAAAAAAGTGTTAAATATGTACAAAAAATATTAAAATATCATATTGTAAAAATAAAACAAAGAAATACATCCAATAGAAATATTGTTCAAATTTATGTAAAAAGAAAAAATTACACAATTATTCTACATATTTAAATTTGCCAAAGATAATTGTGACGCGCGCCGGACGCCCCTCGGCCGCCCCTCTGACCGCCCGCTTGAGGGCGATCGGGCAATTAAGGATCCGCTAACAGCTTGCAATAAACTGCAAGTGCGTCTATGTTGGGCAACAAGGAGGTTTCATGGAGTTGCCACCCAATAGAACATTGGGAAAGTTTCTCTCGCCTCGGAGAGCCTAAGACTGCGCTTAGTATCCATTTTGGGCCAACCAAAGGGGTCTTGGAGGGTGAACCTCTCGCCCTAAGGAGCCTAGGATTAACGCCAAAATCTTGTGACACAAGAGGTGTCTTGGAGGGTAAACCTCTCGCCTCTTTGAGCCCAAAGATCAGAGATGGGTTCGGGACTTCTCATCTATTTCTACCTTGATTATTTTATGATCAAATTTTAATGATCATTAATTCGCTCTCTCTCCACACGATGCATTTGATTTAAAGGCGCATTTATTCACATTTGGAAAGCAGTAAATGTGCAAGTAATGAAAGCAATAAATTACAATAATACAAGGAGCGGAATATAACTCCCTTTTATAAATGTACGATACTTACACAAATCGGGGCATTGCTTATTTTGAGGACTTTGGTTCTCGCATGCATCATCATCAAAATGGCTATTTTTATTGTGATGATTTTTATTGGATAAAAATAGGACATTGGATCCTTATGTTTATGAAAAACCTCTCTTTATTAAATATAAAACATTAATCAATTTTTATACTCAGCGGGATACAAAAAGGGCATACTCATGTGCATAAAATAATGAATAAACAAATAAAGGGAATAACCAAGAGGGTTAGAAAACTAAACCAGACGGAATCCTCCGAGCATGGTAGATCGCCCCTCGAACTCAGGATAGTCCAAGAAAATCAGAATATGCTCACAAAAGGTTAAAAGATGTTAATATATGAAAGCTCAACATAAATAAAGTCAAAAGGGACTTGAAAAGAATAGGAAAGATTTAGAAAAATGGAGACAGGACCCAGCGACTGCCTCTGTCGAGTGACCGATGGGCGTCAGTCAAAGTGACCAACGTGTCCCGTCGCTCACTCGAGAGAGGGTGTCTGTGAGTGGGGTGACCGACAAGCGTCAGTGAAATAGATGACCCGTCGATCACCACTACCTCCGAAAATAACAGTAAAAAATCTTTTTTTTTACAAGCAAAAATGGGTTTTTATCACAAGATGAGATGAAGAGAATCAAAATAAAGGAAAGTGAAATCAAAAAACCAAAAGAACAACAAAAATAAAGAATAAAGATGAAATAACACGGAGAATAAGTCCGGAATATTTACCCTCAGATAATGTTTTAGTGATATTCTTGGTGTTGATTAGAGTCCCACACGTTCCACGAGAAATAAAATGAAAAGTCAAAAAGAGGAAAATAGATTGTTTCCTTCTTAACCCCTCAAAAAGATGAACTTTGGAATCAAAAAACCTAAAGAAAACTAATTAGTTTTAGTTCCTTTTAACGGTTTGATCCTCAAGTTAAAAGAAATTTCTTGATGTGTGTGTTTACTGAAAGAGAGAGAAAACACGCTTAAAATTCGGCAGAGTTTCCCCTCTTAAAAATTTTTGGAACCCTTTTTAGGAAGAAATTCAAAGCTTTTATAGGCCAGGCACGACCGACGGGCATCGGATGTGGAGACGGGCGTCGGAAGAATCCTTCTGACACAAGGATTCATCTGACGGCCCTGCCATTTCCACCGACGCCCGTCGGAGAGGTTGCATGCTCCGAAAAGCCAGCTGGCGTGCTCCGGAAGAAGCGGGTCCGTCCGACGGGCGTCGAAAAAAACCATAGGCCGTCTGTCACCCTAAGCGACGGGCTAGCTGTCTGTCGAGTAAAACATACTTTTTGACTCAAAAATTTTCGTTCTTCCCCCCTCTGCCTACAAAAGGTGAAAAGACTCATTTCTCGTGGAGTATGGGACTAAAACCTCCCAATCCAAACCGTTGTAAAGGCTCAGATACTGATTTCATCATAGGGTAATCTCTGATCCGAACTGCTCCGGGACACGGTGCCTACAGTTGCCCCCAGTTTTGGGGAAACTAGGGCACAAGCGCCTAGATGAGCCAAAACTCAGAGAAAGGACAGAAAGGAAGAAAGCGTACCTATGGCGGTTCTCACCTTCCATGCCTCTTGCCGGGTAGACCTCGTCTCAGTCTGTCTGGCGATGTGAAGATATACCTATCAGTCTCGTTTCGACCTATAGGTGCTGGTGAGATGTAGCATTCTCTAGCCACGATCTCGATATGAAGAGCAGTGTTTCTCTAACCGCAGCTTCGGCTTCTGCTGGCCTCGTCTCAGCTTGCGCAGGGCTGAAGAGATGTAGTACTCTCTGACTACAAATCCGCTGTGAAGAGCAATGTTTCTCTAATTGCAACTTCGATATGAAGAGCAGTGTTCTCTAACTGCAGCTTCGGTATGAAGAGCAGTGTTCTCTAACTGCAGCTTTGGTTTCTGCTAGCCTCGTCTCGGCTTGCGTAGGGCTGAGGAGATGTAGTACTATCTGACTACAAATCCGCTGTGAAGAACAATGTTTCTCTAACTGCAACTTCTATATGAAGAGCAGTGTTCTCTAACTGCAGCTTCGGTTTCTGCTGGCCTCATCTCGGCTTGCGTAGGGCTGAGGAGATGTAGTACTCTCTGACTATAAATCCGCTGTGAAGAGCAATGTTTCTCTAACTGCAACTTCGATATGAAGAGCAGTGTTCTCTAACTGCAGCTTCGGTTGGTGAGATGCGGTGTTCTCTAACCACAATCTCGGTGTGAAGAGCAGTGTTTTTCCAACTGCAGCTTCAGTTGTTGAAGTTCCCTTGCTAACCCCCATCCGATCCGCAAGGTGCGTAGCACTCTCTGGCTGCCGCGTGAACTGTGAGATGTAACACTCTCTGGCTACAATCTCGGTGTGAAGAGCAGTGTTTCTCTAACTGCAACTTCGATTGTTGAAGTTCCCTTGCTAACCCCCATCCGATCTGCAAGGTGCGTAGCACTCTCTGGCTGCCGTGTGAACTGTGAAATGTAACACTCTCTGGCTACCATCTCGATTTTGTAGAGGAGGAAACCTCACTAGGTTCCCCGTTCCAAGAAGACATGAATCTTAGGCGCCCTTGTTCGGACTTCTAATCGATGCTTGTGCTCTGATCGATGTTTCTCTGTACCTGTGTGATAAAAGGTTTTGTTAATTCATGTTTGAGTTGTTATCTTTTAACGTGTCCATGAATGGCGTGGTTTTGCTTTATCTACCATATCATGTTTCGTTTATATTCTTTTCTATTGAGTTGTCATTCATTATTTTTCTTATCATTTTTCTTATTGAGCAAATGTGAAAACATATATTCATCTGTAATATGCATGAATCATAAATAACTAAATAAATGCATGAAACTGAAAAAAAAGTTTTTCACTAGAAATATCCATTTTTGTACAATGTATATACAAAGTGAAAATACAAAAGTGACTCCCTGAACATCAGAGAGGTGTGTAGTTAGAGGGCTCATCAGGGTCCTCGTCATCTGATATATGCACTGTCCCTGGCGGAGGTGGAACTGGCTGTGCCGGAGGTGGAGGCTGAGCCGTGGAGGGTCCTGCCTCAGTATCATGGGCCCGTTTGAATCTAATTTGAGCATAGCCATCCAAGAAGGGCTGGGTACAAGTCCTCATAAACCCTAAGGTCTCTGAAACTGTGCCTCCTAGCTTCTTGAAGGCCTGGCTCATCTGAATGGTCTGTTCGCTGGCTGCCCTCCTCATCTGCTCTAGTCGCTGCTCTGTCTGCTCTCTGAACTCACTCATGGTCTGAGACAAGGGTGGGAGGATCCCCTCTATTGCCTAGACCCGGGATCTCAGGGAGTCGAGTGACTCGTCGATCATCTGTAGGGTCATATCAACCCTCTGAGATGCCTGGTCCTGAGACGTCCTCATCTCATGGGTGAGCTGCTGCCTAAGCTCCCTCTGGCCCTGGGTGATCTGCTCTATCAGCCTCGCCTGCTCGTCTCTGAAGGCCTCCATGACCTGAGCCTGCTCTCGCGCGGTGTGCTCGATATAACCAGCCTGCTCCTGAACCAACTGCTCTATCCCCCGAGACTGCTCCTGAATAGCAGCCTGCTGACGGTCTAACCTCTCGTGTATAGCTCTATCTCTCTCATCCTGTCGTCGCTCCAAGGCTGTGAACATGGAAGTGAGGAGCTGGGAGAAGTCAGGCTGTACTGGCTGCTGCTGTGCTGGCTGCGGAGGTGGATGCCCCTGGGTCACCTCAAAAATATGGGTGATACCTCTCGGGGGGCCCGTGGGTAGACCTCTGTACCCTAATGCTCGGCGACGGAACAGGAGTCGGCGCTCTGGATGCCGGTGAAGCCGCAAAGAGTTCGTCCATAGTGAACTCCATGTCGAAATCTGACGGGGTCCTGGGCTGCTCCTGCTGTGGTGGCGGTGGCACAGTCTGAGGCTGAGGCTAGGGAGACTGAGGAGGCTGCTGCTCCGGCTCGGGCTCTGGCTGAGGAGGCTGCTGCTCCGGCTGAGGAGGGTGCTGCTCTGGCTGAGGAGGCTGCTGCTCCGGCTGAGGAGGCTGCTGCTCCGGGTCTGGACCCAAGGGTGGAAGGGAGAACATCCGCCTGGTCTTGTGGATGGACAGCAATCTGTAAGCCTCTGCCTGACCTGATATCTGCGAGATCATCCCTATCTGCCCTGCCGCTGCGGCGTCCACATGGATCCCCTCATCCAGGGGTCCTCTCAGCCTGTCTGGGGCAACTCCTAACCCCAAAATCAACCGATTGATGACTCCTCCTACTATCACCACTGGTGTCAGTCCTCTGCCAACTCTGACCAAGTTAGCCAAGATCTCATGGCTAACGTTGAGACGCTGGCCTACCACCATAGCCCAGAGGCTCCAGATCTCGACCGCATTAAGAGACCCTGGATTACCAGCTCGACCAAGGTACGAACTGGATAGCACTCTGTGCAAGTACCGGAGTGCCTGAGACACCAGTACAATGCTCTTCGCTGTATCATGATCATACAGCACTCCCGATAAGGCAATGGCCGCCCAGTGGGCGCGTCTCACCGCTCGCCGTGGGATCTCGACCCCCTCCTCTCTGGGAAGCCCCATGGCCTGCGCGAACCTCTGCCTGGTAATACTGTAATGCTGGCCATCGAACCAGAACTGGACTACCCCTGGCTCTGTGTCCGATCTCTAAAAGCCGCCATAACGTATGGTGGCCAGGACCTGTCGAGTAGCCTCTGGGAAGGTCTGGAAAGCGGGCTCAAGAAACTCTGTCCATCCGGTGCCCTCAACAAGCATGTCGACCTCCGAGGCCATCCCTAGGGCCCCTAGGAACGGATGGGACACGAAGCGGCTAGCCTGAATCTCCACCTGAGCCAGTGCTCTATATCTCTGAGCTGACTCATCATCCATCCAACCCGGAACCACGACCTCGGGCTGGGCCTGTGGTGCTCTGTGTCTAGGAGGCATCCTGCAAAAGAAATATTAGATAGTGAAAATTTGATAAAACAGGCATTATTAGGCTTATTTTCTAAGTGAAAGCCCATTTAGGCCTCTCCTGGGCAACAGCGGCCCGAATACGAGGTAAAAACAGATAATAAATGAAAAGGGACGAGCGTCCTGTCAAGGGATGTTGCCCAGCATGCTTCGCACATATCAAAACAGAGGAAACATGCAATCGGCATGGAAATATTTAAAGCGAATAAAAATGGACTTTTTAGACCCCAAGGTATGCATTATACACAAAAAAAATATTTAATTTTAGAATAAACAAAGAAAATTTGGGCAGTACCCCGGCAAGGGTGTGCCCAACCTCCTGCATGAAAAGGCATCAAACCAAGCCTCAGGCCTCAACAACAATATATAAATATAATTGGGACGCACCCCGGCAAGAGTGTGCCCCCAACAACACAAAATAATGGCCTCAGGCCTCAACGACACAAAATATATGCTAGAAAGCCTATTTCTAAGGCAACAAAGGTATAGAAAAATTCTATTTCTATGTGATCATGCAAAAGTTCAGATTAATTGCACTACAAAAAATAAATAAATAAAATAAGAAATAAATAAAATAAATAAAAACAGGCAGCACTCTCCCTATATTTTTAAGGCATCTAAAGCATTCTAGCCATTTCTAAGGCTAAAGGAAGAAGAATGAATGAAGAAATAAATTAAATTAAATAAAAAAGTAGTTATTTTACTTACTTGAAGTCGTGAAAAGCGTAGAAAACTGAAGAAATATGAATGTCTGAGCGTCCGGTGGGTGGAGAACGCGAAAAGATGAAGAAATTGCAAGAAAAATGAGAAAAGATGCTTGAAAATGCAGAAAAAAAAAAAGAAGAAAAAACCATTTTGGAGAGGAGAAGTGAAAGTGACAGCGCCGCTGGTCCGTCTGTCACTCGCCCTTATATAGAGTTTCGTGACCGACGGGCTGGGCGTCTGTAGGAGAGACCGATGGGCTGACCGTCTGTCATTCCACATTCCCCAATTAAATGCGCAATTAATGCTCGTGATGAATGCAATGCGACGTATGCATCTGCCAGGTGGATTTTTACCGACGGGTAGGCCGTCTCTTGGGAGAGACGGGTAGGCCGTCAGTGACTCTTTTCTATAAATTCTTCCAAAAATTTTGCTCGTTTTGTGTCTCTTCATTTTCTCCACATCTTGAGCCCTTTATTCTTCTTAAAATGTCTTCCTCTCTAGTCCAAAGAATGCACCGCATCCTAGATGAAAAACACACCTGGGAAAAAGGTGCCCTTTCCTCTCTGTCTGGGTTAAACTATCTGCGTCGGGTCAAGGTTGATCAGAACCTTCTTCTGGCGGCAACCCACTTCTGAAACCCCCAGTTTCACGTCTTTCGGTTCACTTACCAGGAGCTGTGCCCCCTGCCTGAGGAGTTAGATGCCATTCTTGGAGCCCGGTTCCCTCCTAGCGTTCTGTCCTGCATCCCCCGTTGCGGCCTATTCCAGACTTGGGACATAGCTATGGCCCTCGGTATACCTTCTTCTGAGGCCGTCCGGCTGATTTCTCCGGACTCTTCCTTTGCTTTGGAGCCATTGGTCGAGGCTCTAGATCAGTTCACTGACATTCCCACTTACCGGGTAAGCATCATATTTCTGTTTTGCATGGTGAACTTTCTCACTGTTGTTCCAAGGGGTTTGACAGGTGATCCTCGCATGTTCGGAGCTCTGAGCGATTTTCATCGGGGATCATCACCCTTCCCACTTATTCTGGCTGAGACCATTCTGGGCTTAGACGCTGTGAGTTCCGGATCCACCACTACCTTCACCGGCAGCCCCTTATTACTCCAGGTACGTCATTATTTTAAAGGTAGTGCATCCCTTATGGATTTTCACACTAGCTTTTCTTAACAGGAGGTGCGTCCTTTCGGATTTTCACACAACCCTGTGCCTTATTTTTGCCTGAAGTAAACCTTACTTACTCCAGCGGCTTTTTTTTTTTTTTTTAGATCTGGCTGTAAGAGAAACTAAGGATGCTGTCTGAGCCACCTCCTCGGGTTATTCCACAGTATTCACCGAGTCATTTCCTTCCGCATCGACGATTGTGTGAATGTGCCACCGTTGGTGAAGGCATTACCAGATTTGGCGAGCTGTCAGATGACGACATCAGTTTCACGTCTGCCTGGCTCCCACTGTCTCATGTGGTCATTGATGGGCCATCGGGGTGTGTTCCCCTCTGTGGGCTCCGTCAAGCCACCTTCTATATCACTTCTCGATGTACACGTCAGCTCGGGATGACCCAAGGTGTGGTGAGGGTTCCCTTGTCTTTCCGGGGAGGAGCTCTTTCAGCTGCCTTCGCCTCAAGGTATCATGAGCTGTGGAGCAAACTACCAGTGAAGACTGTTATTCCGAGGTTCGGCGATCATTCTGTGGCTTCAACTAGCGAGTACAAGAAGTGGATCCTTAGTCCAGCATCTGATAACAGGACACGAGGGCTCAAGCATCTGGCCGGCGAGAGCAGCAGTAGGACTTAGCTCAGCTTA
Source organism: Excoecaria cochinchinensis (assembly GCA_947683425.1). Classification (NCBI taxonomy): domain Eukaryota; kingdom Viridiplantae; phylum Streptophyta; class Magnoliopsida; order Malpighiales; family Euphorbiaceae; genus Excoecaria; species Excoecaria cochinchinensis. The sequence goes on along the minus strand of CANTUQ010000132.1, from coordinate 2,447,916 downwards.
GCTATGTATTATTATTTTTTTTCAATGCAGAACTGGAAAATGATGAAAATGAAAAGAATAATATTCATTTCGTTTCACGAAATTGTGTACACTTCCATGCAATTTCAGCATACGTGATCAGTTTTAACATTTACTCAACCGCGTACGCCCTATTAATACATGAAACCAAATTTTAACAGCATCAACTCCTGTTACCAATCGGCCCTCTCGGGTTTTCACGATTGAACATTTTCTCTCGTGCCTCTAATTTTTGCACAGGATGCCTTTTTTCGATTTTCACCTTGTCGAGGCGCCCAATTTTAGCACGGCTGCCTTTTTCCAGTTTTCAACCTACAGGGCATTTTATTCTCTTCTTTTTATTTTGGTCTTTAGCCATGGAACCCCTTGAGTCTGTCGACATTAATCGGCTCCTTGAATTCATTTCCATCACTATCCGACAAGATTGCAGCTCCTTTGGACAACAGCTTCTTAAGGATATACGGCCCCTCCCAGGTTGGCCTGAATTTTCCTCTGATATCGGGTATACCCGGTCTCATTTACTTGAACACTAAATCCCCTTCTTTCAGCAGATGCTTTCTCACCTTCTTTCCGAATGTCCTGGCCAACCTCTTCTGGTAATCTGGTTGTGATAATAAGCCTTCAGCCTGCTCTCATCCAGTAAGTTTAAGTGTTGTAGCCTCTGTCGTGCCCATTCGGCCTCCGGGATTTGGGCTTCCATGACTACTCTCAGCGATCGGAGCTCTACCTCAACTGGCAATACTGCTTTCGTCCCGTATACTAAGGAAAATGGCGTAGCGCCCGTAGATGTCCTTACCGTTGTCCTGTATCCCCCACAGTGCAAAGGGTAGCTTCTCTGCCCAGTCTTTGTAAGTTTGGACCATCTTGGATAGGATCTTCTTCATATTTTTGTTGGCGGCCTCTACTACCCCATTAGCTTGTGGTCGGTAGGGAGAGGATCTATGGTGCTTGATACCATACTTCTCAAGGATCTTCCTGGTTTCCCCCATGAACTGCACCCCGTTGTCAAACACTATGTGGTGAGGGAGGCCGTATCTGCAGACCAGACTCCTCTCTATGAACTTGGCCATATCCCTTGCGTCTATCTTTTTGAAGGATTCTGCCTCTACCCATTTGGTAAAATAGTCAATTGCGACTATGATGTATCTGTGCCCATTAGATGCCGTAGGGCGAATCTCTCCAATAATATCTTTTCCCCAAGCAGCGAAAGGCCAAGGTGATGTCAGGTTGTGTAGCTCTGATACTGGTAGGTATCTCAAGTCTGCGTATTGTTGGCACAACTGGCATTGCTTGACATATTTTAAGCAATCATTGTCCATCGTAAGCCAATAGAAGCCTTGCCTCATGATCTTCTTTGCCAGAGTTAAGCCGTTCATGTGAGCCCCACAGACGCCTGCATGGGTCTCCTCCATCACCTTGCGGGCTTCTTTTTCATTCAAGCACCTGAGTTGAATCCCGTCTGCTTGCCTTTTGTACAACACTCCTTCCAAGGATATGAACTGAGTAGACAGTTTCCGGATCATCCTCTGGTCTTTCTCAGTAGCTTCCTCTGGAAACTTATTATTTTCCAAATAATTCATAATGTCAAAGTACCATGGTTTTCCATCCGCCACTTCTACTTCCATTATTGGCTTGACCTCAAAGCTGGGCCTCTCAGAACTCGAAATCAGCACTGGCTTCATAGCTACCCCTTCAGGATTATCCCATATCAACACTAGGGTTGCCAACGCATCAGCTAGACGATTCTCATCTCTTGGTACGAAGTGGAAAGTGCAGATTTCAAACTGCCCACATACCTCTTTCAAATATTCAACGTAGGGTATCAACCGCTCTTCCTTTACAGCCCACTCACCTCGGATCTGGTTAATCACTAAGGATGAGTCACCAAAGACTTCTATATTCTTTGCCCCCAAAGCAGCTAAAGCTTCCAACCCGAAAGTGCATGCTTCATATTCGGCTTCATTGTTGGTTGCTTTGTACCTCAGCTTCTTGGCTAGGGGGAGTTTCTCATTATCTAGGGTTGTCAAGATAATTCCAACTCCGGCCCCTCTGTTATTCACTGCCCCGTTGAAGTGTAACTGCCATCCTTGGACAGAGATCGCGACTATGCTCTCATCCGGAAAGTTGAACTCGGGAGTGTCTCCCTGAATAGGATGCTCAGCAAGAAACTCGGCTATGGCTCGCCCCTTAATAGTTTTGCGGGTGATGTATTCAACATCAAACTCCTATAGCAAAAACAGCCACCTCCCCATCTTACCAAGCAAAAACGGCGCTTCTTGCAAATATCTCAATGGATTCTGCTTGGCCACTGCTTGAACCTTGTATGAATGGAAGTAATGTCTCAGTTTCTTTGATGCCCAAATCACTGCGAGGCAGATTTTCTCTACTTCAGCATATTTAATCTCATAAGCCAAAAACTTCTTGCTGAGGTAATAAACTGCGAATTCTACTCCAAATTCATCCTCCTGAGCCATCATGGCGCCCACAGAACTGCCTTCCACTGCCAGATACAGGATAAGCGGTTTGACTGGTTGCGGCGGCCTTAACACTGGCAAATTCAACAGATATTCCCTGATGCTGTCAAAGGCTTTCTGGCAGTCTTCGTTCCAGACTACAGGCTGATCCTTTCTAAGCAGTTTAAAAATAGGCTCGCATATCGAAGTGAGCTTGGCAATGAATCGGCTAACGTACTGCAGCTTGCCCAAAAAGCTCCCTACATCCTTTTCCTTTTGCCGCACGGGCATCTCTCTGATGGCCTTCACCTTGTCTGGGTCAATTTCTATTCCCCTCTGGCTGACGACATGTCCCAACAGCTTTCCTGAAGTCACTCCGAAAATGCACTTCTTGGGGTTAAGTCGCATATTGTACTTATCAATCCTGGTGAAGAACTTCTCTAGAGCTTCAAAGTGGCCCTCTCTAGTGGCTGATTTGACCATCATGTCATCGACATAGACCTCTACTTCCTTGTGGATCAGGTCGCTTAGAATCTTGGTCGCCATCCTCTGGTATGTGGCCCCCACATTTTTTAGGCCAAAAGGCATGACTCGGTAAGCATAGGTCCCCCACTCTGTGATGAACGCGGTCTTTACCCGGTCAGCTATCTTGTTCAGGATCTGGTTGTAGCCCAAATAACCGTCTCCAAAGCTGTACATCGCGCAGTTGGCGGCACTGTCTATCAACACATCAATGTGGGGTAATGGAAAATTATCTTTAGGGCAAGCCTTATTCAGATCTCGATAATCCACACATACCCTGACCTTCCCATTTTTCTTCGCTACAGGGACCACGTTTGCCAACCATGTAGGATATTGTACTTCAACAAGGAACTTGGCCTCAATCTGTTGCTGAATCTCCTCCTTGACCTTGTCTGCCCATTCTGGCCTGAGCCGTCTCAACTTCTGCTTTATGGGCTTATAATGTGGATAAGTCGAGATAGCATGCTCTGCTACGTCTTGGTCGATCCCTGGCATGTCCTCGTAGGTCCAGGCAAAGACTTTTTCATGTTTTCTTATTATTTTCTCAAATTTTTCTCTCTCATCAAGAGTTATATTTGATGCTATTAGAATTTCTTTCGGATTTTTCGAGGTTCCAAGATTAAAAGGCATTGTATCAGTGGAATCAATGTCAAAAATTGATGGAATATGATCATGTTCATGCATGTTGAAATTATTAGAAACATCGCACAAGTAAGAGAAATCATTTGCCTTATTAATAATATTATAATTATCATTTACATCATAAAAAAGTTCTGGAATGAAAAGACAATATAAGCTAGAGTCTTCTTCTGCCTCCCTAGAGATTGATGCCGTTGCAGCTTGCTCATTGGCTTCCTGATTCAGCAGAGGCCCTTTAGGTGTGTCTGAGGAAATCTTTAAATCCCCCATCTTCAGTTCTATTTCTGCCATCTTCTCTTTCCCTTTCAGCCTGGCAAACAACATCTTCTCGGTGACGATCTCTTCGGGCTCGCATCTGTCCCAAGCAATGCACTGAGTCATGACCTCTTCATCCCAGAAGTTCTCAGTGGTCTTGATAACCCCGACATCCCAATCGAATACATCATTGAAGATCTCAAATCCAGGGACAATCCTCCCATTCACCCATTGCGGCTCCTCCTCACCAGTATAAGCGCATACTGAGGATGCGGGCACAAAGCTTTCTGAAATGTGAGGGATCTTATCTGCCGTCTTCCTCTTGCCAAAACTGCCTCTGTACCCCAGACCCTTCCGGTTTTTCTGACCTCGAGTGGTGATTGCAGTCTGCAGCCCCTGAGAGTTTCTACCCAAACCAGCCCCAGGGAGATAGTGCATCTTTTTCATCATGTTAACCACAGCTGGGTTATCCACTGACCCGTGTTCTTCTCCTATCATTGACACGTGGAAGCCGCTGAAGGGCTGATTAGCAATTTCAAGAGCTAACACCTGATTGTCTCTGGCCGCCTTAATAGTTATCACCTCCCCTCCGTGTGGGAACTTTATCATTTGGTGCAGCGTGGATGGTACTCCTCCTAAACTGTGAAACCAAGGCCTTCCAAGCAGGGCTGAGAAATTAGCTGGGATGGGTAGAACCACAAACTCTACTTCTACCTCAATAGGTCCCGTTTTGACCAGGGTTTTGAATGTTCCCGAGGCTTGCCTTCTTGAATTATCATAGGCTATAATCGTCAAGTCTGATTCTCGAAGCATATCCTCACTCAATCCAAAAGCCTGAAGGGCTATCAGAGGGCAAACATTGATAGAAGATCCATCGTCTACCATAACGCAAGCGGTGTGCTTGTCGTTAATCTGTGCTTTGATGTACAGAGGTCGGTTATGATCGCGGCCCTCGACTGGCAGGTCGGCATCAGAAAAAACCAATCTTTCGCCCGATCCTCCTTTAACTAGACCCAAAAGTTCTGATGGGAAAATTGTGGTGACAACAGTGGACTCAGTCAAAGCCTCTATCACTTTCTGCCTGTGAGAAGGGGACTGTCTTAAAAGATCCCAGATGGATATTTGAGCTGCGGTCTTTTTCAACTGCTTAACAATCTGGCTCTTTTTTCGTTGATGGCTGCGCTGGTTCCGGTACCCTCGTAATCTCAGGGACCACTCTCCCACTTCTTGTCACAACCCCTATCTCTTCTTCATCCTCATCAGATCTCCACAAGTCAGGGCTCATCTCTCCTTCCTCTTCGACCTCTCCACCGCTCTCGCTGCTTGACCAACAATCAATGGTTGCCACTGCTGCTCTTTCCTCTCTATCCTCAGGACAAACAACAGCAATACTCTCGCTCCCATATAAATCCTGCAGCACGTACCACTCTGGCAAGCTGGATCTGACCATAAACACTGGTGGTGGCACGACATTATAACCAGGCTTCTTCTTGTCTTCCCTCTTCTCCGGGTCGAAAATCTGCTTGTCATCAATCAGATCTTGAATAGAGTGCCTCAGTGCCTTACACTTGTCTGTTATATGGCCTGTTTGCTGATGAAATGCACAGTATTCATTGTCTTTATGACCTGGCTTCCCTTGCGTCAAAGCAGGCCTAGGAGCCAGAGGTTGCAACTTTCCTTCTTTCATCAACCTTCTTAAGACCCAAGACAGTGGTCTTCCTAAGTTCGAAAACTTCCTCGGGGTAGTTGCGTCAGTAGCAGACACCTCAATTGTTCTTCTGGTGCTGCTACTGGGACCAGTTGGCCTACCAGTGCCTTGACCGGTATTAACTCTCTTTGCAAAATTATCATTGTTAGCTTTCTGAGCCAAGAACTCTCCCTCTGCCTCGATGGCTACGTCCTTCAGAGATTCCCAATCCTTCAACCCTTTCATCTTCAAACCATCCTTCAAATACGGGCTTGCGTTCTTGATAAACAGGCGGATCTGGTCTTGGGTGTCTGGCTTTCTTCTCATTTCCATTACCCTATTCCGCCAGCGGGTGAGATAGTCGTGAAAAGATTCCCCGGCCTTCTGCTGGAGCAATTCAAGATCTTTAAGAGTCACCTCTATCCTGGTGTTACAATCCTATTGCCTCAAGAACTCCTCTGTGAGTAGATCCCAATCTTCCTTAGTTCGACGATCGAGGCTATGGTACCAATCGATGGCAGGGCCAGTCAGACTCAAGCAAAAGTACTCCACCTTCTGTCTTTTAGACAAAGTGGTGCCTTTCATGACCAGAGAGTATTGCTTCACATGGGCAGTCGGGTCAGAGGTACCGTCAAATTTTGGCACGTCAGGCATCTTAAAATTGTAAGGAATCGGGTCTTCTCCCTCCAGTTCCTTATCTTTCGGATTCATTCCCTGACCTCTACTCAGCATACGGGCCATGGCTTCAAACCTCTCTTCCATCTTCTTCAGAATGAACTCATCAGTTTGGGGTGCCTTCCCTCTCTCAGATACAGAACTCATTTTATCGTCTTCGCCGTCCCTATCATCATCTACCCTCAGCAGTGGTCTTTTTCTCTGGCCTCCCGAAGCTACTGACCTCAGCTCTATTAGCGGTGGCAGAACAGGCTCTTCTTGTCTCTCAGCTCTATCTTCTTCTCGCTCATTCTATCTCACGGGAGGAGGAGGTGGTGGATTCTGCGGAGCATTCTGTTGTGCCAAAGCAGTTAGCATGTTCATCATTCTGCCCTCAAATTCCTCAAACCTTCGACCCACTTCTTCTGCAATTATGGCCCTGGTGGCATCATCTCCCCTAGGTGAGTTTGCCATCTCAGACACGGTACAGCTGACTTCCGGTAAGATCTCTGAAAGGCCCTCTCTACCTGGAAGCTCAGATGTAGGAACTCGGATCAATCATCCGGTAGGCGATCTAGTCCACCTGGGCAGATTTATAATGGCTGCAGGGCACAAGGAATTAGATATGATGCATGGAATGCATACGTAATGCGTGGTCGTGATATGCAACACCCACAAAACACAAGCAAGCAAGTAGGTCCTTCCACCCCTTATTTCTCCCACACACGTGGTCGCGCAGTCTCTTTCCTAGGTGGGATTAGCCCAAGGGTCAGCAAGGGACCCAATGGACACGCATGTTGTACGGCGAAAAGCCGGCAGCATGACACTCCTATGCTAATGTACAAGCGAATGGATAGTGATCATCACGTATTTGGACATTCCAAAAATTTCGACATGGCCCTGCCGGGGCATGAAAGCCTTGGGCTAGGTTGCCAAGCAAGACATCTGGACTTAACCAATACATGAGGATCCATACAGCAAGCATAGAATTACGGTTCATATCACCTGTGGAAAGTAACTACGGCCGTTTAAATGAGCTTTGGACAAGGAAGATGTTACTTTAGGGCTACCCAAGCATGATCCCTGCCGACAGGTCTAGCTCATCACGAGCATAACGACCGATCGGGTTATCATTTTGATATACCATTGAGGTACGAGGCTTTGGCTGGTGATTATCCTTAACACTTCCCTAAATTGAGTGAAAATAGGGTCGTGCTTTAGGAACGCACCGGGGCTAATAGAGGGACCAAACTAGCATATTCTAAGACTCTAATGGGATGCGAATACAAATGAGAGAAATTGAATTTATGAATTAAACTTTAATCATAAATGTTAAATGAGGTATTTTCAAATTGAAGCCTCAAACCATAAGTCCCCAGTGGAGTCGCCACTGTGATACGCGCCGGACGCCCCTCGGCTGCCCCTCTAACCGCCCGCTTGAGGGCGATCGGGCAATTGAGGATCCGCTAACAGCTTGCAATAAACTGCAAGTGCGTCTATATTGGGCAACAAGGAGGTTTCATGGAGTCGCCACCCAATAGAACATTGGAAAAGTTTCTCTCGCCTCGGAGAGCCTAAAACTGTGCTTAATATCCATTTTGGGCAAACCAAAGGGGTCTTGGAGGGTGAACCTCTCGCCCTAAGGAGCCTAGGATTAATGCCAAAATCTCGTGACACAAGAAGTGTCTTGGAGGGTAAACCTCTCGCCTCTTTGAGCCCAAAGATCAGAGATGGGTTTGGGACTTCTCATCTATTTCTACCTTGATTATTTTATGATCAAATTTTAATTATCATTAATTCGCTCTCTCTCTCCACACGATGCATTTGATTTAAAGGCGCATTTATTCACATTTGGAAAGCAGTAAATGAGCAAGTAATGAAAGCAATAAATTACAATAATACAAGGAGCGGAATACAACTCCCTTTTATAAATGTACGATACATACACAAATCGGGGCATTACTTATTTTGAGGACTTTGGTCCTCGCATGCATCATCATCAAAATGGCTATTTTTATTGCGATGATTTTTATTGGATAAAAATAGGACATTGGATCCTTATGTTGATGAAAAACCTCTCTTTATTAAATATAAAACATTAATCAATTTTTATACTCAGCGGGATACAAAAAGGGCATACTCATGTGCATAAAATAATGAATAAACAAATAAAGGGAATAACCAAGAGGGTTAGAAAACTAAACCAGACAGAATCCTCCGAGCATGGTAGATCGCCCCTCGAACTCAGGATAGTCCAAGAAAATCAGAATATGCTCACAGAAGGTTAAAAGATGTTAATATATGAAAGCTCAACATAAATAAAGTCAAAAGGGGCTTGAAAAGAATAGGAAAGATTTGGAAAAAGGGAGACAGGACCCAGCGACGGCCTCTGTCGAGTGACCGACGGGCATCATTCAAAGTGACCAACGTGTCCCGTCGCTCACTCGAGAGAGGGTGTCTGTGAGTGGGGTGACCGACGGGCGTCGGTGAAATAGATGACCCGTCGGTCACCACTACCTCCAAAAATAACAGTAAAAAATCTTTTTTTTTTACAAGCAAAAATGGGTTTTTATCACAAGATGAGATGAAGAGAATCAAAATAAAGGAAAGTGAAAGCAAAAAACCAAAAGAACAGCAAAAATAAAGAATAAAGATGAAATAACACGGAGAATAAGTCCGGAGTATTTACCCTCAGATAATGTTTTAGTGATATTTTTGGTGTTGATTAGAGTCCCGTACGTTCCACGAGAAATAAAATGAAAAGTCAAAAAGAGGAAAATAGATTGTTTTCTTCTTAACCCCTCAAAAAGATGAACTTTGGAATCAAAAAACCCAAAGAAAACTAATTAGTTTTAGTTCCTTTTAACGGTTTGATCCTCAAGTTAAAAGAAATTTCTTGATGTGTGTGTTTGCTGGAAGAGAGAGAAAACACGCTTGAAATTCGGTAGAGTTTCCCCTCTTGAAAATTTTTAGAACCCTTTTTAGGAAGAAATTCAAAGCTTTTATAGGCCAGGCACGACCGACGGGCGTCGGATGTGGAGACGGGCGTCGAAAGAATCCTTCTGACACAAGGATTCATCCGACGGCCCTGCCATTTCCACCGACGGGCGTCGGAGAGGTTGCGTGCTCCGAAAAGCCAACTGGCGTGCTCCGAAAGAAGCGGGTCAGTCCGACGGGCGTCGAAAAAAACCATAGGCCGTCTGTGACCCTAAGCGACGGGCTAGCTCCCACAAACGGGCTGGCCGTCTGTCGAGTAAAACATACTTTTTAACTCAAAAATTTTCGTTCTTCCCCCCTCTGCCTACAAAAGGTGAAAAGACTCATTTCTCGTGGAGTATGGGACTAAAACCTCCCAATCCAAACCGTTGCAAAGGCTCAGATACTGATTTCATCGTAGGGTAATCTCTGATCCGGACCGCTCCGGGACACGGTGCCTACAATAATCTACTTCTACTTTCTCTCGAGCGTTCTTCTTATTCAATTGCATTTTTCTCTCATTTCTTTATTTTTTTTCATTATTTTTCTCATTATCACTTTCAATATTTGCATTTTGCTTATCCTTCCATAATAATATAGTAATATAACTAATCTATTTCTATGATTCTCTGCATTAAACTTTATCGAATTTGGCTTTCCTTTATAAAATATTCAATAAAGGCAGCTACAAAAATCCTGCAATCACTGAAAAAAATAAAAAAAATCAAAATCACAATCAGTTCTATTTTAATAAATACTGATACAATATATGAACTCAAGGTAAAAAAAAACATATATCACAATACTTGATTTCTTGTGTAAGCATATCCTTAATCTACTTGATGTTAAACGGATTATTCTCTTCTTTATTTTAAAAGGCTTTTAGTTGAGCGTCTATATCATTTCTTCATTTATAAAATTCAATAAGGGTAAAAAAACTGAGGATTTAAGACACTATATGCATTCATCACTTTGTCAATTATTAATTTTTTTCCCAATAGTCCTTAACAATTATTTTTTACTGAATCAAAGTGTTATTGAAAGCCAAATCATGTTTCCTACCCCTGGTTTAAGTTCCTAAATGACATACTCTAGGTACATGTGGGTGTTCATAAAAATAAATGAAACAACACAATACAAGCAAACCGTATCAAATTTCAAACCAAATCCTATAACTCAATAAATTTAAAATACAAAAGGAAAGTCATACCAAAAATTGAAAAAGTTGCTCATGAACAATAAAATTATGCAGTTCCTCATATTTAGGCTTTAAGAAACCCAAACTTTTATAATATATTACAATTTGAATTCTAAACTAATCATTTTAAAAGATACAAAAAACCCATCTTGTAGATAAAGCACAAAGCACAACAATTAGCTACCATATAAAAGTATTCTCAAACCCAAAAAAAAAGAAGAAAACAACGGAAAAAAAAAAAGTAAATTCAATAATAAAAAAATGAAGCAATTTGTTCTAGGGAGAAGATGAGAGCTCAACTTTTTTTCTCTAGCCTTAGTATGGAGTTGAGATAGTTAGGATTTTCAGGATTTGAACAAATGAAGATCAAGGATTATTGGGGGATAAGGTCAAACCAATTTGTTTCAAGAACAAATAAAAATCAATTGATTAATGAAATTAGAGAGATAAAATAAAAAATGGAGAAAGATTAAAATCATATGTATTGGAAAATAGGACTTTAATTGATCGGTGATGGAGGCTCTGCGTGGTGGCCGACAAAGGAAGCTCCGGTGATGGTGGTTTGGATGGGATAAAAGAACTAATAAAAGGGAGAGAAACTTGCTTTACAAATTTTTTAGAAAAAGAAAAAATGGGTAGTTTTGAAATAAACATAAGGGTTTAGTTAAAATGGGGTATTTTTGAAAATTAAAAATGCATTAATGAAATGTTATAACATATGTGGAGTATTCTTGAAAAAATAAATAAAAAATATGGCAAACTATGTAATTTCCTGTAATTTTAAAAGGGTTTGCAATAGCACCAATAAAATGAAAGAAAGTATTCAACTTTCCACATTCATTCCAATAGCTCTAATAAAATCAAAGAAAATTTTCAATTTTTCACATTCATTGCGATAGCACTAATAAAATTGAAGAAAACTTTTAACTTCCAACATTCATTCCAATAACAATTGTGGTTGTTTAACACTTTAACTATGGCATTCATAGTCTCTCCTTTTAGTGCGGTTTTTGTCTTCTCTTATGAGATGGTAATAGTATTTTTCATTTTATTTGCTTTGTCCTAGTGTGTTATGGAGTGTTCGTTTTTGTTAGTATGGCATCATCGTCGGGAAAGGGCAAGGGAGTGTTGGACCTTTATGCACGTCTTGTAATAACCCGATTTGCACCCTAGTAGAATTGGTAGTGCAAATTTTTGTATTTGTATAAGATTAAGTGGAATTAAGGACTTGATTGAATGGAATTTATAAGTTGCTTGAAGGAGAAATGGATTTGAGGGACTTACAGGGATAATTGCCGTGGACTTAAGGGGAAGTTTGCATGTTAGTGGACAAGTGGCTAGGTTGGACATGTGGCGAGTTGAGAGGATGCCACATGGGATTATACATCCAATATATAGGTTGTTACTGGAAAAATCTATCCCCAATTGGATTGCATGCATTTTCTTCTTTCTTTCCCTCTTTTTCTCGGTTTTCCTCCTCTCCATTCTCCTTCTTAAAGTTTTGTTTTGCTTGTGGTTTGAATTCTGCATTTGATTTAGATTGAAGAATAATTGATAAGGATTAAGTCAAGAAGGTAAGTGTCTTTGGACTGAGTTTCTTCTCCTACTCATTTCTTTGTGTTTGTATTTGGTTGAGTATTGGATTAAGAGTTGTTCATGATTTGGATATTGCAAGAAGCTAAGGCTAAAAGAAGGGAGAAAGGCAAGGATAAGGTCTGATTTTGGTGGAGGTTCAATTACTTCTAGAGGTTGGGATCGTGTGCCCTTTTGGGTTGTGCTTATGTTTTTGATTTAAGAGTAATTGATGCATGTTGTGTTTTGAGTTAGTACTAAGAATATGCATGCATTGTTAGTTTGACTACTGTGAATTTAGACCCTATTTTAGAGCATGTTGATTTTAAGTATGCTTAGTAGTGTATTTGAGAAGCATGTGTTCATGATTTGGTTGTTCATATTCTTCATTGGAATTTGGCATTTGATTTAGTGTTAATTAATGATTAGAGCCTTGTAGTGTAATTGGCATATTGTATTACAAGTCTTTAGAGTCATGCTTGTGAATATTGATGAGTGAAGAGTGTATATGCATGTGATAGTTGTGTGACTTGTTGGTTCGGAACATTTAGTTCTATTATGTCGTAAATGCGACAATGGTTATGAGCACGATAAAATGTGTCTGGGCAAGGTCTTCCTGCCGAGCATCGCTAGCCATGCCGAGTTCTCTCGCGCATGGCCGAGCGGTGCTGAGCCTGGTCGTGAGTGCAAACATCATCGTGAGCGCGAAGCCACTTTGGCATTCTGTTGCGAGGGTGACGAGGTCTGCTTGAGCGACATCTACAAGAATGTTGTTCTGTTGTGAGTGCCACACTGTGCAGTTTTGTAAGCTTGAGTCTTTTATGCTCATTGGCGTTTGTTATTGCATTGGTATATATTTGTACATGCATTATGAAGATTATATTTATGATATATATGTTTAAACCTTATACTTGTTGCGTTATTTAGTTGTTCATAAATTGATTGATCTTGTGATTGTGTGATTGGATACTTGAGTGTTGAGTTAATGTGTGTAGTACGTATGTTAAGCCTGAATGGTCAACGTAGTGGATAGATAAACATGCTTATAAAGGTCTAGTGTTTTACAGCTACTCGTGTCAACCTATATTGGTTTAGTTTTTAGACTTCGGTCTTCTGAAAATCTAGACTTCGGTCTTCTATTATTTTTAGCTTTTAGACTTCGGTCTTCTGAAAATTTAGACTTCTTTCTTCTGATACTGCTAGTCAGTATTCTGATTATCCGTATCCACCATCGTTTTGAACTCAGGCTTTTGTACTGTTTTGTATATGTGTGAGTTATTATTAAGCTTGTATCTATTATATAATTCTGTATAACTCTCTCTCCCGAGGCCGTCCACCACGACCCCATCCTCTTCATCTACCACGACTTCCTTGAGGAGCGTTAGATCCTGCTCGACTCGCCTCTTGCTGACCTGAAGCATTCTCACACAAATTTGGGCAGCTAGCCAAAAGATGGTCGGTACTACCACACATGAAACACCCTCCTGTCATCCATCGACATTCGCCCCAATGGCGCTTACTGCAATGGGAGCACTGAGGCATAACATCGCCTCTACCACCTGAACCTCCTCTACCCATGCCTGATCCTCTAGAAGAGTCCTGTCTCTAGTAGCGGGACTAGCAGGAAACTCGCCATCAGGATTTCCTTGAGATTCTCTTGATCTTTTCCCTAAAGAAAAACTCCCTCGAGAAGTCTTCCTCCTTTGAAGCTTCTCTCTCAAAACATTCTCAGAACGCTCCGCTCTCAAGGCTACCTAAACAAGATGATAATAACTAACATTCGGTGCTGACATTAGAGAAACCAACATAACCTTCAAAGACTCATTCAGACCCGCCTCAAAGTGTTGACACCGAAACTGATCAGTAAGAATTCCTGGTGGTGCATACTTGCTAAGTCGGTTAAACTCATTCTCATAGTCTGCCACTAACATTACCCTCTGCCTGAGACTCAAGAACTGCGCCCACCTAGCGTCTTTAAAAGCCTTGGTTATATACTTATTCTGAAACTCTTTCTCGAAAAATTCAAAGGTCACTGGCTCTGGAAGCTGGGGATGACTGAGCACTAACCTCCACCAGTCATAAGCTGAGCCTTGCAACAAAGATACGACACATTCCACTTCTCTTTCTGGAGGACATCGAATCTCCCTTAACACCCGCTTTACTTTCTCAATCCAAATCTCGGCTTTACCCGATTCATCTAAGCTGGTGCCAAGGAAATCCTCAGCTCTAAACTTCTCATATTTTCAATCGGTGCTCTAGGGGCAGTTACTCTCTCTAACACCCTGGCCATATCCTGAGATATTTTGATCATAGCCTCAAAAGGAACTACAGGGGCCTCAGGTTGCACCCTAGGGGGCTGAGCCAGACCAGAAACAGAAGGTTCTTGCTCTCGGGGATTTGCACTCTCGGCTGACCCCTCAAGCGACCCACGAGCATACTCCATAACTACAAAACAGACACACTAATCCACATCAGGCCAACACAACTCTAAACATATCCTCTCTCTGACACTAGCCCAGAAACACCTAAACCAATGGCTTTGATACCACAAAATGTAACACCCCTACCTATACGTGGGAACTCCAACTCTCTAAGGAAGAGGAAGGACCCTTATAGATGGAAGTGTCACCACGACACACAAAATACAATAGCACAACTCTGAAACATGCATAATAATAATAGTATAAATTAAAACTTTCAAAAGAAGAAGAAGGTATAGAACACAATACTTCTTTTATTGATATATACATAGATAAACAACTTTACAAATTCAAAATAATATACATAGCCAAAATTACAAAAGTGCCACGGTACAGCTGAAAATACTATATCTGATATAAATCAAAATACAACGTAAAGTTTACATTGATCTATAGGTACATACTATTCCATGTACAAAAAGACACAGAGCCCTATACTACAAAAAAATAATCTTTTATCCACTAGTCGTGTTGGCCCTGCTGATGCGAAACACTCTGCTCAAACCTTCGAAACCTTCCACACCTGCACGGATAAAACACCCATATTAAGCGAAATTGCTTAGTGGGGAAACAAGGATGCACAACGACCACTCACAGTGGCATCAACAAATAATCACAAGCTAATGGCACAATCAAGTATTGAATTCTCATAAATTAAGTCAATGCGTGGAAGCACCATAAACACAATATTCATATGCTCACACACTGTATACAATTCATCATAATACACAATATTTCGGAATTCATATACATTAACAATGTTGCACCTGCTTTAACCAAAACAGTGGATAACGAGTACGCATAGATACCCGAAGGTATCAACACTATTCTCATAACACATAGATACTCGAAGGTATCAAAACAATCTTTTAATTTTGTTCCAAAAACACTTTCGCGTAGATTCAGTACACAGGGATCACAAAAATCCAGTCGGGGGACCTGATCAGGGTCCAAATCGTACACTAGCTGCAGCAACACTAACTCTATTAGCCATGCCTAACTATCCACTTATTTAACTCTAGCAGGTCATGCATCATGTAAGTTATGCTCCCAAGTATAACATCCCATTAAACATACCATTTGTTTCAAAGAATCATCAAATAAAACATAATTAAGCCCATTTCATTCAACCAAATATATCATGCAATACAATTCACAATAACTATTATTTGACGGAGTTAAAATACCATTTTGTATCATTTGTCAATTAATAACACACTAAATAAGAGTAAAGAACCCAAAACAAAGGAAAAAGAAGTGAAAAATGAACAATTGAAATTTTATGTAAAATGGGGACAGAGGCGGTTTACACGGCGGTATGGATACAGCCGTGTAAAGCATGTCACACGGGGGTAAGGGAAAACCTTACCGCCGTGTGACACGCCCAGCTCAAAAACCCAACTTGGGCAGAATACATTTACACGGCGGTATGGTATAGCCCTTACAGCCGTGTAACGCGACAGACCCCAAATAGAACACAATCACACGGGGGTAAGGCTCTTCCTTAACGCCGTGTAACCCGCTGGAAACCCAGAACACACAACTTTCACACTGCAAAACTTGACTCCAAACTCCACAAACTTAACTCAACTTAAAAATCAACTTAAACCCCAACAATTGACATTCAAAAGAGCAAAATACTATCATAAAAACCCTCAAATACCAAAATGAAAACTCAAGCAATATACACCCTCAATAACCTTAACAATTCAACCAACTTATTCAGATATCAAATTATGCATCAATTAAATATCTCAACTCATCATGCATACAATACATAACATTTAAATTCAATTACGCATATCATGCTTCATCAATTATAACAATTAAACTCAAATCACTGAAATTCACACACACACATATACAAATGAACAGATTTTTCCCAAACCTGAAATTAATGAACCTCCAATCAAGGGGTTCCACTCCGCTTGCTACTTCTTGCCCTTAGATTCTCTAGGAGGATTCTCTGAACCACAAAACCCAACAACACCAAACAAGTTCAAACCCTAAATCACCATTACAAAAACTCATCTAAAGAAAAAGAAGAAGGATTATCACTTATCACTTACCACACCAGCTTAGGCTACATAAGAATCCTCTAAAACTTACAGTTGGAAGGTGAGATTCAAGAAAAGTAGGGAAGAGAGGAAGAGGGAAGCAAAGTGACGGGAAGGAGGGACAAGAAGAAGAAACGGAAAGAAGAAAAAGGAACCTAGCTGAACCCACTCTCCCTTTTTCCCAATACTTATCTTCTCTTATGCCACATGTCACTCTCTTAAAAGGGAAAAGACACCCAACTCTCATCCTCCATAACTTACCCAATTCTAGTCTCTTAACACACACTGCTCTCATATACACACTCACACTAAAACTTAACCCAAATAAAGAGTGATAGCAAATTAATTTAACAAAATGAACACATGCTCAACATAAACCACACACATTTGCACACACACAAGGCTCACTCTACTGGGGTGGTTTCAAGGTGTTACAAGATCTTTCTTGTTTGGGATTGGATATCGAATCTATTTTAAAGCCTTGTTTAATGGTTTGTAATTAATTACAAGCCTAGGCGTTCCTCAAAAGCTGCACAACTCCAGGGAGACCTGGATTTTGTAATTAAACCCTTTTGTTCTAAATCTTGAATCTCTTTTTTACAGTGTTCTTCGAGTTCATGATTCATTTGAATAGGTCTAGCTTTAGTCGGAATTTATTTTTCTAAAAAGTCATTTTCATAAGGTAGGTAAACCATATGCTGTTTTCTATCCTATAAAGCATTTGGCAAATTTGAACAAATTTCATTTTCAATTTGTTTCTGAAAATTAGAAATTCTTTCTTTGACCAAATCATTTTCCAACTATTTTTTAATTCTAAAAAAGGATACATCCTGTTTTAAAAATTATAAATGTTTTTGTTTCCCCTGAATTATGCAATTCAATTCATTTTTGTAAATAGAATAAGCTTTTAAAAAATTTAAATTTCTTGTTCTGGGTTTTTCAATGAAAGGGAAAACAATTTTTTCTTTGTTTGCTTTGAAAGAAATACCATCATACGTGACAGAAAAGGGAGTAATCATATTGATAAATGGTGTCCCTAAAATGACAGTATGGCTAATATTTTCTAATAAAACAAAAGGAGTTTTGATGAGAATATTTCCATTTTGGATGGAAGCTTCCATTTTAAATTTAATTCTCATGTCGGAGTTATTAGCTGCGACAAGTTTTTCAAAAGTTTTTTCAGAAAATCTTTTGGGGACGATACAGCTTTTTAGACAATTTAAATCAGCTCCTGTATCAAAAAGAGCAACTGTATCAATCTTAAAATCATCTGAAAAAATGAGATAAATTTTTACCAAATATTTTCTTGAATTTATTTCTCGTAGAATGAAAAAGAAGTCATTTGGTGCTTGTTCTAGACTTTAGGTTTCATTATCTAAGTCTAGGTTTGCAGTTTTATTTTCTTCCTTTTCTTCGTTTTCATTTTCACTAGAACTAGTTTCATGTGAAAGAAGAGCGTGAAGAAGTTTTTAAGAGTTTTTAGCTCTTGTTTTATAATTCTAATTTCTTCTTGGAGCGATTGAATTGTAACAGGAATTTTTGATTTAGCTTTAGTACCTAAAATCTTTATGAAATCATAAGTACTGTTTGGAAGAAGAGAAGTTGAAGTGGAAGGTTTTGGTGATTTGGGTTCAAAAGACTTCAAAAATTTCTCAATGATTTCCTTTTGGAGTTTTGAATATTCCACTTATTTTATGATATCAAGAATTAATTCTTGATCTTTTGTCAAAACATTAACTGATTTTGAATTAGAACCCGACTCACTGTTGGAGGAATCAAAGGCAGCTAGTTCATCATTTTGAAAAGAATCTTCACTTTCACTAGATTTCATATGAAATTCACTTTCAGAAGTTTCAAAGAGGATTGCTTCAATCTTTTGGATTGTTTCTTCCTTAACCTATAACTCATGGAGTTTCTTATTAAGTCTGCAATATTTGTAAGTATGGCCAGGTTTGCCACACTTAAAACAAGTGACTTGTTTAAAAGTTTGAGGTTTGAAGGGTTTTTTGAAAGATCTTCGCTTTTTATAGGGCTTTTGAGGTTTAAATCTTGTATAAAACTCTTCTTTATTTGGTTTTGAAGAAAATCGTTTATGAGGCTTTTTGTAAGATTTGGAACTTGAACCTCCATAGGTTTTTATCTGGTTTTCTGTGAAAACTTCAAACTGTTTACAAAATGAACCTAGTTCTGCCTAGTTTTCTTCATTTCCCATTTTAAATGTTTTTGAAGTTTTAAATCTTAATAGATTTTTAAACCTTCTTATTGAGTGAAACTAACTAGTTCCCATAAGTCCAATGGTTATAAGGAATTTGGTTGATACCCCAGGTTTCCTTAATTTTGTTTCTAACTCTCTCTCCTAAAAGGGTAAGAAGGCCTGCTAGAAATTTTTCTTTCCAAAATGGTTGGTTGGAATCTTCCCTAAGTATTATCCTAGTTAAGAAAGTGTTTTTATAATTTTGAAAATCAGAAAGCTTTTTGCACCTAAGGTTTGAAAGCAATTCTGCATTTTTATCTTTTAAATGAGAAAGGTCACCTATGAAATGTAGACTAATCGTATGAGTTAGGGTTGCGACTGCATCGAGAATTGGGTTACTCAACTCATCGAGAATGAGAGTTCCATCCTCTATGGTCTAAATGGAACTTAATATTTCTAATTGCTGTTGGGGATTGAGGTGATAATCCCACCATCCTTTCAGTTGTCCTGAAAATCCTACAATTAGGAGTTCAGCAATAGCTCTATCAGGTGTATTCATTTGGGTTTTATAGGCATTAGAAGCCATAGTCATCTGTTATAGAAAACTAAGGATATTGTATTCAAACATACCATCTATGTTCCATTCATAGACAGTTGAGGCATTAAGCTTAAACTGAGATAAAACGTTTGGTCTATTTTCTATACCTAAGTCTGGAGCCGTAACCATTGTCAATGGCTGGCTTTTTTGCCAATGAAGCCTGTTCAACTCTTCATTTTGAGTTTATGAGTCTCTAGAATCAAAAGCTTGATCTTGAGTACTAGCAGTTTTGTTACGATCAAGGGTGTCTTGAACAACTACGAAAATAGAAGTAGAAGTTTGTTCTATCCTACTGAGTTGGGTTTTAAGAGTTTCGATAAATTCTGATTTACCTTCCCTGAACATTTTTTGGCTTTTCTTTGAGACCTAAAAAGGTTTGAACACTGGACTTTTCAGTTTTGAAGCTGTTGTCTCAACATGGGAAACAACAATGGTGGTTTTTTGCCTTTCCTCAATCCTAGTCAGTTGTTTTGCAATTGTATTAAGATGAGTGTTTGTAAAATTATTTTGTTGAAGAACATTTTTAATGTTCTTGTTTAAATCTTCACTTGGATTTTTGTAAAGAACAGCATTTATTGTGGTTCCTAGATATGCTATTTTAAGGTTCCTTAATGGTGGATGTTCAGATTGAGTTTTCCTACCATCTTCTAAATCCCACTTTGTGACATTGTTCCTAATTGTAACAGGGTTGACAGACTTGGTATTGGTTTGGAAAGGATATGCAATTTCATTTTGAGAAGCATATATTTCAAACCATTCAAAAATCAAAATATGAGCTTTGTTTTGCATGACAAAATCATAAAACTCTTTTTAAATTTCTTGTCTTCTATTCAGAAAATTCTTGAAAATCAGTTTCTTTTTTCTGAATTTTTAAATGCATAAAAATCTTCATGCAAATACTTTTTATCAACTTTAAATTCTTTTTCAAGAACATTAAGTTCATTTATAACACTTTTAGTTATTGCAGAAAAAGATGGTGAAGTCGGTGGTGAATTGTTTTGTTCTTCTTCACCCACTTGTGGTTTATTGTAGACCAGGGTACATTTGAAGAATAATCCACGTTTTGAAAAGAAGTACTCGGAATGCTTGAGCAAGAAAATCTTGCATTTTGAAAATTCTCCGTCCTATCAGACAAATGGATTACAGAAGGTAACTTTGAGATTTTTCCCAAATCCATAGTATTGGTAGAAGAACTAGCATCAGAATATCGATGGCTGGAAGCTCTACTGAAACTTATTTTTACCTTTCCGTCATTATACTGAGTAATTTTCCTCAAATGTGTATTCAGTTTTGCCTGTTCATGAGATGTTGGTTTTGAAATCCCTTCCAAAATCCATTCTTCAGGAAGATTGATATCTTTCTAAAGGATAGATTTTGGAATTACAGTGTTAGATTTAGACAGATCGTTTGTAAAAAGAGGGTATCACCCTTTTCAAATTCCATATTTTTAGTTGCAGTAAAATCAGAAACCATTGATTTATAATGCACCTTAAACATGATTGCTACTGGAATTGATCCTTCCAGCATTTTGTAATTAAGAGTCTTGATTTGCAAAATCAAAGAGTTTAAAATATTCATATTTTTTAAAGATAATGAAATATCAGGATAACACTCAAAATAGATTGGTCCTTGACAAATACTTGACTTTACTGACGCTATAGCAGACCTATAGCAGTCTCGTCTGCTACAGAAATCAAATCTTGAGCCCAAATAGTCGAAGAAGACGAAGAGGCACTGCTTAAACAATCTTAAGTTCAACAATAGATTGAGACTATATATATATATATATATATAACCAAGATGATAGAAAAAGTTCAGTCGAACGAAAAGTAAAATTTCATCTCTACCAACTTTAAAAAAAATGGATGTCCTGACAGGAGTTATACACTTAAATTACTATTAACTCTATCGATATTCTTAATATCATTATACATAAATCATTTGAACATGATGAAAAATATTAAAAAAACTTAGCGCTTATGTGAGTTCGTTTCCTTCCCCAAGTACATCACCTATATTTGTTTCTATATGAATGCATTCATTTCAAATATTTAAATATTTTCATATTTATTCATATCTCAATTTTGTAGATGCAAAGAATTTAAAATAATGTCTCCGATATAAGTATACTAAAGCAGCTAAAACTCATTAGTTTGGAGCAAAATTTACCAAGCAATACCATGGATGAATTTGGAATTAATTTTTTGACCAAATTAGCAAACGCAGATAACAGCCAAGCTAAACTCCTACTTGGTACTCACTTTTTCTCAATTGTGACATGAAAGAACAAACCATGCCATACTTTTGACATGTAGTCGAGACAAAAACCCACAAACAATTTGCAATTGTGGGATAGCTTATTTTGTTCAAAAAAATCATGAGGGAATAATATTTTTACATTCTTTATTTAATAATGAAGAGCAAGGATATTCCATGCTAAAATGCTATGAAATTTTCAAGAATATGCTCAAACCTAGAGCACTACAAAATATTTAAGCAACACATTTAAAGCCAATTCAAGAGCACTAGTTATTGGCTTCTGAAAAATTAAGAACATATAAAAGGTGTATATGAATCACAAATCAAATACTCCATCCATTTACAAATAAATGCCTACCTTTCTATTTTGATATATTTTTGCTCCCCCCCCCCCCCCCCCAAGCGCTAAACGGCACCGTTTAGAGCATTGGGAGGGACGAGGGGAGTGGACCTCGCATCAGAAAATGGCAAGCTTACTTGCCGTTTTCTGACGTCTTGCCTGCAGCGCACAGAATATTACTGCGCGCTGCAGCACAGCAGACCTGTGAAGTGTAAATTCACGGGTCTGCAAAAATGGGTCCAAATAATGATAAAGCTTATATGTAAATATATATATATTTTTATGGGTTATGAAATTTGCCTTTAAAAGGCCAACGTATTCCTTCATTTAACATTTTTACAAACCATCACTTCCGCCTCTCTCATTTTGTTTCCATTTTAAATTTGTTGCCATTCTCAATAATATTTTGCAGGTGTTTTCGGAGTTGGAAAAAAGGTATTGTTATGTTAATAAAGTGTAATTAAATATTGTTAATTAAATTTCTTTGTGTAGCTGACATATTTTTTACCGCTCTGAAATTGCAGGTAATTTTAAATTTGCTTGATAATTACGATATATAATTTAAGAGGTAAGTTATTAGATTTTTTCTTATTTATGAAAAATAAAATTTGTTTGACCTAATTTAAGATAATTGTTAAGCATATGTATTTTTCCAGATATTATAGAAAAAATATAATTGTCAATACTTGTGCAGTGATTAATTTTCTGAATTTAGTTATATCTAATTAAATTTATAGTGTAATTTTATGATGTATATGATATGGGAAAAAATAGAGGTATGTGAAATTACGTATTATAATTTAGAATAATAAATTCAAATGAACTTTTAGAAGCGAATTAATTAATATATTTAATCAGGAATAATGATGTTATGCAGTCTGTAAAATTAATATTATATTGTTTGATTGATAGGAAAAAATAAGTTTTGAGGAGTGAAGATTAAAATAAAATTTTAATTGTGAAAAATAGTGACAAAATTAGAACAACATATTTTCGTGGAAAATATTTGGCAATGGAATAATAAATATTAAAAGTAGTTGCGTAATAGAGTTTAATTTGCGAACGTTTTGAGAATGTGTGTAAAGTATTTAAATTCCGTTAAAATTAAAATGATGCATTAATTATAGAGTATTTACATTAAATGTAGGAGTGAGGAAATATCAATTCCTACAATATTTATAATTCATACTGGAGGATAATCAATACGGGGTGCAACGGGTTGTCAGTATGATACTTCAACCTCTTCAAGACGATCGAGGAGATTGAAGCTCAGAAATAAATCGATATTTGTGGAACTTCTTCATAAAATATCAGTTAAATTGGATTTAGCAGTGGATGTCAGGGTTAGTAGAGTAATATACAAGTGTCTTATAAACAGTCAAGGGTCGTATTCTTGGGCACTTATGGATGTAACGAATGACGATGACATTGAGAAAATATACGAAAATTTTGTTGCATTTCCTGGATATACTGTTGCGGAGATAATTGTTGAAATTGAACAAATTTCCATTAAAAACGAACAAAATGTGTTGAATAATATTGATCAGTTGAACACCAATATTATTGGCGATTCAATACCACAGGTGGATGGGAGAAATACAGTTGTTGAAAATTTAAATTTTGCAATGGGAAGTCTGTCGAAATTTGGTACACATTTAGGGGATACAGCACCATGTGAAGGGGTTGATGATTTGGAAACTATAGAAGCGAGTCCAATAAGGGTTGGATTTAGTGGCGTTGAAGGTAATGATATGGAGTGCACCGACAATGGGTACATTTCTCTAGGTGTGATCCAGAAGATGATGATGAAGAGATTGACTTGAATGAAGCTGTTGAGGAAACAGGTATTGTCAGAGCTGACGAATTTGTTGCTGGTAGCTCTACCCATGTTACTCTAGGCCTTCAAAATCTGAACATGAATGATGTGAGAGATGATATGGGTGGACAGCATGAGATTTCACAGTTTAACTTTCCATCAGTGCACTACACAAATGTTAATTTTGCAGGAGCTGAGATCAGCATGTATAATGAGTCCCCAATGATAAGATGGGATGGTGTATCTGAATTATGCGAGGGCTTGGCATTCACATCAAAGGATGAGGTGAAGGCGCGCATGAAGAAATTTTCGATTATGAATAATGTTTCTTATAAAGTCATGGAGTCGAAGCCATCATATTGGGTTGTATGTTGCTCGCGAGCCAATGAAACAGGTTATCCTTGGAGGTTACGGGCCATGAAAAAAAGAACATCTCCATATTGGATTATCAGTGTGTACAAGGCATCCCACAACTGCACAACTTCACTTGTTTCGCTGTAGCATAGGCAGTTGGACACACAAATCATTTGTGATTGTATATTGGAGATGGTGAGTGCAGCCCCCGATCTAAAGTTAGTGTTATAATTGCTGATATGCGTAGTCGGTTCAACTATGACGTATTGTACAATAAGGCCTGGTATGTAAAAACTAAGGCGCTGGAAGAGATATTTGGCAACTATGAGGATTCTTATGGAAAATTGTCATTTTATCTGAAAGCTATGGAGAGGTACAACCCGGGTTTTTGCTATGAGTGGGTGGTTAACGATAGTGCACAACAAAATTGTCGACAATTCAGAAGGCTTTTTTGGACATTCAACCCAAGTATAGATGGACTATCACACTGCAAGCCAGTATTGCTCATAAACGGTACATTTATAACAGGCAAGTTCTATCAGACACTTTTGATTGCAAGTGCTATTGACGGTAATAATTATTTGTACCCGGTGGCATTTGCTGTGGTTGAAGGCGAAAATAAATCAAGCTGGGCCTGGTTCATGACATGCATCAGAAAGTATGTGACTAAGAAGTCAGGTATAACGGTTATTTCTGACCGGCATGCGGGCATTTTGGCATTATTTTGAGATGATAATAGTGGTTGGAAGGAGCCATTAGCGTTTCATCATTTTTGTCTGTGATATTTTGTCAGCAACTATAATACGGCCCATAAAAATTCCAAAATCAATGATATGTTGTATAAAGCAGGTATGTCTACTATATTTTAATTTTTTAACAAAAATCAAATATTTTTGTTATTTGAAAACCAAAGATATATAAATGTTGTCGATAATTGGCAGGAAATAATTTCCAACCCAGAAAATTTTTTAAATGAATGGATGAACTAAAGGAGCTTGATGTGGACTCATACAATTGGGCCATGCAAAATGATTTGGAAAAATGGACATTATCGCATGATAGTAGGCACAAATATGGCAACGCAACCACGAACATAGCCGAAAGTGTGAACAGTGCATTAAGAGGTGTAAGGATGATGCCTATCTGTTGTGTGGTTGAGCACGTATTTGCCCGGCTCGTGAAATATTTTGATGATAGACGGTGCATGTATCAAGCTCAGATGGCAGCGGGTAACAATTACACCCAAAGATGTATGGAGGAGATGGGTAAGCGGGCTCAAAAGGCAACTGGTCATAGGGTTGAAAGTTTTGATCGGCGAATTGGGCTTTTCATTATACACACAAAAAATCAGAAGAGCAAGCGAAAAGGGAATAACACATAAGTTGTTAATTTGGATTGAAACCATTGTGAATGTGGAAAGTTCCAAGGTACTAAAATGCCGTGTTCACATGCTATTGCAGCCTGCATGCATGTACGTGTTGACATGTGGGCATATGTCGACAAATATTACAAACTGTCAGAGGCATTGAGTTGTTACCAGACTTTCTTCCAACCGCTGGCACACCATGATTACTGGGAGCCATATGTCGGTCCAAAGTTAATTCCAAACCCCGACCTCATAAGAAAAAAAGACCGACCCCGAACCGCTGATATCGAAATGAAATGGATGCAAGAGACCGCAGTAGGCCAAATCATTGTGCGTTATGTCGAAATGAAGGCCACAATAGAAAGACATGCTCAAACATGGCCGGTCCCTCAGAGTATACATCAAGCTATCCATGAGTAATATATTTTCACATAAGTGTAACTTTGTAATGTGTGATTTGATGTTGACATGTATAATTGTGACATATTATTAATTTTTTTATAATATAGTATTAGATGCGTATTATAATGAAACGTGAATTACACTAGTAACATATAATTTTATTTACTAAAAAAGGAATTACACTAGTAACATATAATTTCATTATACGCACAAATTTCCACAATAACATCTATGGTAAAAGATGTGATCCCGTACCACATCTAGTTGGCCTTCGACGTCGACCTGGATACCTACGTTGGGGTTCATCGCCTTCGGCAGCGCTTGTTCCTTCACCTCCTGCCTGGCCG
The DNA here is from genome assembly GCA_947683425.1 of Excoecaria cochinchinensis. Lineage (NCBI taxonomy): Eukaryota > Viridiplantae > Streptophyta > Magnoliopsida > Malpighiales > Euphorbiaceae > Excoecaria > Excoecaria cochinchinensis. Next base: position 2,421,729 of record CANTUQ010000132.1, on the reverse strand, counting down.
ATGTCGCTAGAAATAGCTGTTGGCAATTGGTCTGACTATGCCCCACTCGATCTTGTATCACCGCTAACTACGTCATGGTAAAAATATGAGAACGATGGTGCTTGTAAGTTAGTTTCCTCATGTTGCCCAAAAATACTTTGGAGAAAATCTGATCCATGCTCGGCAATTGACGATTGAGGAGCATCCGTGAACGCTGGAACACAGTACTCACTAGGTGTATGAGGATACATTGAACAACCAGCATCAGCATGATCATAACTGGTTGAACCAACTTCGTATAATGTAACATATAGGCTCAGCATTGGCGTCGTGCACTGATCCAGCGGAAATTGAATGTCATGAAAGGGCCATGATATAGGGGGCGAAATCTGCATCACATTTGGGTCGTAATATATCTCAGGAACAACCGCACGCCTATCAGACATCCCACATTGACGTCTTTGTGTCCAAAAGTCTTCAAAATGCATTTCCATCGGGGGTATACTGATTGGATTTGGTACCGGCTGCCTGGGATAATCAGTAAAAAATCTATCTTCGTGACCTATTGCACCAAGTACGCTCCCCATTATTGGTCGAATCGATGATGCAGCACCCTTATCGTGTATTAATCTTTCGAGACCATCTGCCTACAATAAAAGAATTTTTAATGACAACATAAAACATATGCCGCAAAATACTATGAAATATTATTTATCGAGATGTAGACATAAAATGAATGAAATACTTACTGTAGCTGAACGAGATGCTCCACTAGGGCTGATCCAATGTCTCGTTCATTGTAATACCATTGCATGTACTTAGATCGATTGGTTAAATGTTGTCTCGTACCTTGTCCAATCACAACTCGGTTGTGTCGATTATTCCACTCATTATTGAATGCAGAAAATTCAGCAGCCCAATTCAACTGATTCTGTCTACGCAAGTCTATCGAATGTAAGTTATCTTGAACCATTGGTGGAGATGGAATTGGTTGGTCAAAACCTTACTGCCTCATTACTCTGTCCGGATAGTGCCACTCAATTACATGAAAACATATGAGTGGGACAATAGACATCCAGCAGCACTAACCACTTCTACAATAATCTGGGAGCAACTGTATTACATTGATATACGGCTCCCATTCAAAGTGCATTACATGTAAAACGGAAACAATTAATTCATAACTAATATTTAACTTTAAACAACATGTACTATCCATGCTATTTCAATATGAACCTATTCTGTAGACTGCATATCTAAAATTTCGCAATACGTATTTGTCTCCATCCTATGAATGTGGATACTACGCATGTCCAGTTGTTGTGCCCACCTAATATGACATAACGTTCATAAATCGGTTAATTAAATAATTCCTGCAATTTCTAGTAAATTAATTTATTTATTCAAATTATACTTATACCTGAATCCATAAGGCATGCTTTGATTTATCGTGTATGGATGTATATGATCAGGCCGAAATTGGGGAAGCCTTTCCCATGCCCACATTTGTAGGAGTTGAAGGTATCCAAACACTCCTTTAGCATCGAGACGTCTGGCTCTGCATAGATCTCTATACAGCCACGCTAAACAGGCTGACCCCCAACTATATTGTCCAACATTTTCCAAATCCGCTAACAGAGGGAGGAACATTAGGTGCACCAATGATGAATTTTGAGATGCAAATAACATTTCGCCTAAACATCTCAACATCCACGCACGCGTATGCTGTCGTATGAGTTCGGGTGTTGCATTTTCAGGCACCCCCCCCCCCCCCCCCGCATATCATTCTCAGAAGGAACAGCTCCTAATAGCTCATGACAAAGGGCAGGCCAGTTCATATTTGTTCTTCCGATCACAGGTTCACCATCGATTGGTAAACCTGTCAAAACTCCTACATCTTGAAGGGTAATTGTCGTCTCACCGCACGTCATATGAAATGTTTGCATTTTAGGTCTCCACCGCTCAACAAGAGTTGTGATTAAATGCCAATCTAAAACAGTCACACCTATATTAACTACTCCAACCAACTTAGCTGCCCTTATATAAGGTAACAATCTTTGGTCGATAGATGTATAGTGCTCATCTACACTACACCTTCTTGTCCTCAGCAAATCCCTTTCAACCTTCAGTATAAATAAAACAAGCCATACCATAAGCTAAACAAAAATAAATAAATCAAAACTTATTTTTTAGTTATAAATTTATAACTAAAGATTTACTGAATTATTCCATATTGTGTCAGATCGGTGTCTCCCTTGAAGTGTAAGCAATTCCCTATTAATAGGACCCGGATTAATTCTTGCAGCTCCCACATGTCGATCCATGTCAGAATCTGTATCAATTTTTACATCATATATGTTAAATGAGCTATTAAGTTTTATTCATATGATTATCTTATGTTTCTACACAATAATTTTCATTTTTTGTTCAAGTTGTTTTAAATTACTCTAAATCTACACGACTTCAATATTTTATTATACAACCATGAAAATAGATTAAACTTCAATTTCTAAATTATAATGCAATAAAAATAAAAAAGATAAAATCATTGTTTAAAATAATGAACATTGCTAATTTATATAGAACACTTATAACAGCAACAAAATTATTTATTTAACAAGGGATACATTTTTATTATTTCACACTACATTCTAATGTACATTATGTTTAGGACATCTATTATAATTATACCACCAACAATAAGTTCTTTGGGGCATGGGTATTGTATCCCTAACTTTTAAAAAAATTTCTTCATTAATTCCGTACACATCTTTTAAATATATGAGAACTACTTCCTCATATTTTGTCCTCATATTTTGTCACATGATCAATATTCCAAATTCTCAAAATTGGTTGCAAAAAAATTATTGGCAATGTCATCCAAATTACCTCAACCTTTTTCGCCTCCGTCATAGGATACCCACGCATAATTATATCCTGTAATTTTTTATTATTTGTACAAAGTGCTCCCACATTGGCATTCCAGGTTCGATTCAGTTGTTGTACAATTCATCCTATTTTCTCTTCACTATTGCTTTTGCCAAATCACTCATCATTGCTCTAGGCACTACAATCGTGTGGACCATCTATAATATAAAATTTTTATTAAATGCTATATAAAAGTTATATTTAACGTTTTTAAATAAATTTAAATAGTGTCAAACAAAGTCCAAATCAATTAAACAAACTTATATTACAAATTTATTAAACATTTCACAACTCAGTTATATTTAGTAAATTAAAACAAATAAAAAAACCTCACCTTGATTATGCTGATCGAAATATTATTTTCCAATAAACACCTCCTGCAGTGTAAAAAATAAAATTAAATTAGTTATATTCACTCCATTAACATAATAATATATTTTATTATAACTACAATAACATAATAATATATTATATTATTTAAACTATAATAACTATAATAACATAAAAAATAAAATTAAAATTAAATTAGTCATTCTCGCTCTATTAACTTATTAATCTATTTGATTATAACTATAATAACATAATAATATATTATATTATTAAAACTATAATAACTATAATAACATAAAAATTAAAATAAAATTAGTGATGTTCACTCCATTAACTTAATTATATATTTAATTATAACTTTAATAACTTAATAATATATTACAACTATAATATATTTGATTATAACTATAAAAACATAATAATATATTATATTATTATAACTATAATAACTACAATTACATAAAAAATTATAATTAAAATTAAATTAGTGATATTCACTCCATTAACATAATAATATATTTGATTATAACTATATTAACATAATAATATATTTACAAAATAATTAAAATGAGAATTGGTAAAAATTAAATACATGTGCACCATCTATAATATTAAATTCATATCAATCAATGCAACATAAAAATTTTATTTTATGTATTTATATTTTACGTTGTTATATTTTACGTTTTCCAAATAAATTATACGCGATACAATGTCAAAATATGTATAAACTTATTAAACAAACATACATTACAAATTTATTAAATTTCCCATAGCTAACTTTTATTTAGTACAAAACAAATAACAAAAACTTACCTTCAAAATGCTGATCAAAATACTGTTTTCCAATACAAACCGCCTGCATTTCGAAAAGTAAAATTAAGTTAGTCATATTCATAATATTAACGTAATAATATTTTTGATTTCAACTATAACAACTTAATAATATATTTATCTCAACCTTAAACTAAAATATTAAAATGATAAAATATTAGCTAACAACTAAAATTTTAGCTAATAATTATTTCATGAAATATTAGCTAACAACTAAAATATTAGCTAATAATTATTTCATGAAATAATTAACTTGACAATATGTAAACGAGACATTCAAATGATAATATCAATTGCACAAAGAAATGAAAAACAGGAGGATAGAACACTTAACTTTGCAATTGTTAAAATGTGGCAAAAGAAACGGAAATGTGCCTCTTATAGGCAAATTCAAAGTATAAAAAAAATAAAAAATAAAAAATAAAAAATAAATTATATATTACTACACAGATCCGTGCGCTGCAGAGGGCACGGGTCTGGAAAGGCTGCATCGCACAGTACTTCCCGTGCGCTGCAGCTGTTGACGCTTAAAATGGGGGAAGGTATCAGGTCAGAAAATGGCAACATTTGTTGCCATTTTCTGACCAGGCTGGCCCACTCCTTTATTGCTTCAATAATTCACTCCTCTCTCACCTCAATGGCGTCGTTGCCGTTTTCTAAAATCAAAAAAAATATTAAATTATGCCAGAAAACGGCAGACATGGTTGCCATTTTCTGGCAACACCAAACTAAAAAAAAAACTCCTCTTAATAAGGAAGATACCAATAGGCTAAGAAGAATGCACTATAATTTAACATTAAGACAGTTGAATGTATCCCGTCATTTTTTTCTTTAAAATTTAAATATTTAATAATATATTAGAAAATTTTCACGGAGCGCGAATTGTTGACTAATTAAAAGAATATTCCGAATCCTCTAAAACAAATTGCCTTTTAAGCTTGTTGACTTCATCTAAACAAATTAGTGACTTTGTTGACTTTATCTAAGTTTATTAAATATATGAAATTTTAAAATATTCAATAAAGTGTATTATACATGATTATTCATATTTGAAAAAGACAAAATTTATCTTTAGATCTCTCAAATTTTAATTTTTTTACATTAAATTCTCAAACTAAAAATATTTTACATTGAGTATTTTTACTTTAAATTTTGGACATATTGAATTTTTGATTGATGGCAGGGACGGAAACTAGAAACACCCGTCCCGTAAAATTGTGTGAATTTTAATATAGTTTCGGTTATTGAAAAGAAAAATGAAAAATATGTAAGCATGGAATAGTTAATTAGTTTATTAGTGAAAAAAATTAACTAATCCATTAATATCATTAACTAATTCATTAATATCAATTTTTCAAAATCATTAATTATTAATCAATCTGTTACATTCGATTAACTAATCCATAAATTTTGGTTTTTCGATATGGTTAACCAATATTTTTCAGTTAACCGCTAAAATTTATAACATATAATTATAAAAAAAAATAATTAGGATTCAATTCAGTTTCAAATATATAAAGTAATTTAAAATAAAAATCACAAAATAAATATAATATATTAGCCAAAATTCATGTTCAACAAATTAATAAATAATATTTTAAAGTGGATTTGATATTATTGAAAATTAGCATGCTTAATTATATGTTAAAGAAAAATTTTGAACAAAATTGAATGCTAAAATATAGACTCTAAAACATAAAATAATGTAATTAAATGCTATTAAGTAAGATATAGAAATCAATACATATAATAAAAAATAACATATATAAGGTTTAATTAATTACTCCATGAGAATGACATAATTTAAATATAAATTAAATTATTATATAAATTTTATAAAGAAATATAAAATATTAAGGTATAAAAATAAAAATATATTTTAAAATATTATTTTATGTAAGTTTTAGAGAGAAATAAAAAAAAAATTAAGGTATAAAAGTAAAATATAATATATATGAATCGGTTAACCAGTACCTAAAAACCAAAACCGAAAATCGCAAATACTAAAAATAAAAATTGAAACTGAATTCACCAGATCGATTAACCGAAAAAATCGATTTGGTTACAGACCAATTTTACGGTTAACCAAATTTTCGATTTTTTTTACTCACTCATGATCAATATAGTTTCTGTTAGGGGTGTTCAAAAAAATCATTGGACTTGTTTAACTGATAAACCGAAACCGATGTAAAAATATGTTAACCAAACCGATTTTTATGGTTAATGGTTAGTATTTTTAAAAAATCGATATTAATAAACCGAATTTTTTAAAACTTATAGACCAGTTAACCGAACTGATACATGAACACTCTTATAGTTTATTAACTTTATTTCACTCTTTCTTTCTTTTTATTACAATTTTTTTATTTCATTATTTTTCATATTTTTCATATTTATATTTTTTTTTTAATTTTCATCTACTTTAAAATATATTTCAATTTTATTTTAGTTTTCTTAAAAGACATTTTAGTTAATTTATTAATTGTTAAATATGTCCATATTTAGTATTTTTTTTATTATTTCTTGATTTATCAATTTTTTATTAATGAAAATCAAAATATATTCAAAAAGTTATATAACATTAATATATTAATTAAAATTTTCAATAATTTTTTTAAAAAACTAAAATTTTTAATATATGTAAAATTTTAATAATTTTGCATTTTTTAAGTATTTTTGCTATACTTTTCTTTTCTTTATTTTAATTATTTTGAAGTTTTTAATTTTTTTTTGTTCAAATTGGTAATTAGTAAGTATAAACATCAATATAATTAAGGTGATCGTGAATCGATTAATTAATTTACTGTTTTAATTTTTAAGTATATTGAACATTTTAATTTTATTATAAATACATTTTATAATTGTAATGGTTAACCGAAAATCTGAAAAATCGAAACCGATAGACTTATTAACTAATTGTAACGGACTGATTAATTATTAATATTTCTAAAAAATCGATATTAATAAACTGAAATTTTTTTTTTAAACCGGTTTATGAATTTTCTTAATTTCTGTTAGCAAAGTTGGATGGGTCGGAATTGTTTTGAACTAAAAAAAAATATCCCATTGACAGTGGAGGAAAGAGGGAGGGGGCATAAACGTAAATACAAAGAAAATCAGATTAGGGTTTTTGGTACTTCTATATAAATATAGTCTGCCAATCGTTTTCTCTACTCTCTTTGCTGTAACAAAGTTAAGCCCGCCTCTGCTCTGCTGTGCTTCGTTCCTTTGAGAAGAAGAGAGCTAACACCGAAAATGGTACGATTTTCTTTAATCTTTCACTCTTATTCTACGATCTGATGATTGCTTTGTGAAACAATGAGCTTGTTTTTGTGTTTTTGATCCGATGTTCTTTTGAAGCTTGAAATTCGTTTTGTTTAGGGTTTTCTTTCTTTTGTTTTATGCGTAATAACTCTTCAATGCTGCTAATAGTCATTGTTAATTTATCCTGGATTTATGACTAGTCTTGTTGTGTGGGAGAAAGAGAAGCTTTTTATGCTTTTTTGAATGTATATTTTAGGTGATTGGTATTAGCATCGAATGTTCTTTAAATTTTTCTACTCAAAATTTTTCTATTTGATTGCTTTTGAAAAGAGTTGCCTTTGAAAATTTTTTCGTGTATGTAATCTATTTGTTTTCTCGTTCTGCCTTTCAGACTAGCTGCGATTTGGGTTTCTTTAGTTTGTTAAACAAATGTCCCCTGTGTTTTGTGGAAGCCGATTACTTTGTTTTCTGTTGTTAAATCATTAAATTGTTTATGGCTGATTGCAAAACGTGGGAGCTATTTTGGGATGTTAAACATCTGCCATGCTATGTATAAATATGCTCATTTCATGTACTAGTAATTAATTCTTAGCATGTATAACGTGTTTATTTCGGTTAACTGATAGTGCTTCCCAGTGATAGTAGCCTCACATGTAGAACTTCATCAATGTTTTTGTGTTCTGAGGCTCTGTTTCTGTTGTTCAATCATTAAATTGTTTATGGCTGATTGCAAAACGTGGGAGCTATTTTGGGATGTTAAACATCTACCATGCTATGTATAAATGCTCATTTCATGTACTATTAATTGATTCTTAGCATGTATAACGTATTTATTTCGGTTAACCGATTGTGCTTCCCGGTGATAGAAGCCTCACATGTAGAACTTCATCAATGTTTTTGTGTATTGAGACTATTTCTGTTGCTTTGCAGGCGAGAGGATTGAAGAAACACTTGAAGAGGCTCAATGCCCCAAAGCATTGGATGCTTGACAAACTTGGTGGTGCTTTTGTATGTTCCAGTCTATGGTTTTTTTATGTTTCTTGTATATATTAATTTCTTCTGGAAGTATTTCCTTACTATTTATTTGTCTTATCTCTATTGTTGTATTAGGCACCCAAACCATCATCTGGACCTCACAAGTCCAGGGAATGCCTGCCTTTGATCCTTATTCTGCGCAACAGGCTGAAGTATGCCCTTACATATCGTGAAGTTATTTCAATTCTGATGCAGCGACATGTTCTTGTTGATGGGAAGGTCAGGACAGATAAAACATATCCTGCTGGTTTCATGGGTATGTGAACTTCACCTTTTTCACATTGGCTTTCTTTTTTAGTTTTTCTAGTGCATTGGTGTTGTAAACTTCTGTAGTATTGAGGGGTAGCTGCCCAAGCTCTTTGGAGCTAAATTGTTTGCCCAAAGAGACAAATGATGTATTGCAAGCATAATGGGATGAAAATTTGGTATTTGACCATGTAACAAACCTTCTTGAACTTGACTGCTTGTGATTAAAATTGAATGCACAGCTGCATCTAGCTTGTTGGGCTCACTTGATCTATTGTGTGCTATCCCTTAATTGATGTAGTCTTTGTATTGTATTATTTACCCTACTTAAATCTCTTATTGAACAGATGTTGTATCCATTCCCAAGACAAATGAGAATTTCCGTCTCCTATATGACACCAAAGGTCGCTTCCGCCTCCACTCCATTAGAGATGATGAGGCAAAGGTTTGTCTGTTTCTTTTGCTCAAGGCCTTGGTTTATTTGAATCTTTTGCACTGTTCTAGCTGAATTGATGGTTTAGTATCAGTTTGAGCACTAATATGATGTCAATTGTGGGATAATGCTATGCAGTTCAAGCTCTGCAAAGTCAGGTCTGTTCAGTTCGGGCAAAAGGGCATCCCATACTTGAACACCTATGATGGGCGTACTATCCGCTATCCTGATCCGCTCATCAAAGCCAATGACACCATCAAACTTGACCTTGAGAGCAACAAAATTACTGAATTCATCAAGTTTGATGTGGGGAATGTTGTCATGGTAACTGGAGGGAGAAACAGGGGACGAGTGGGAATGATTAAAAACAGGGAGAAGCATAAGGGAAGCTTCGAGACTATCCACATCCAGGATGCTCTCGGCCATGAGTTTGCCACTCGCTTGGGCAATGTGTTTACAATTGGAAAGGGTACCAAACCATGGGTATCTCTTCCTAAGGGCAAAGGTATTAAGCTGTCGATCATTGAGGAGGCTAGAAAGAGGCAAGCCGCAGCCCAAGCTGTTGCTTAAGCGTACTTTAGAATTTATCAAAACATATTTTATTGCTGGATTTTTGTTTGAAGATTTGATCAGCGTTAGTTTGCTTTATTTTTATGTAGTCTGAAATGTTTTGTTTACTTTCATTTTTGGGCACAATTTTGAACTAAATCCTTTACTAAATGTTTTATCAGAAGTTGTGTTTTGCATAAAAGTTAGGCTTAAAGATTTTTGAAAGCACTTGCATGTAACCGTTTTTTATTTATTTATTTTTGGTTAAATTAAATTTGTTCGTGTGTTCTAATGTGTGATTGGTCATTAAACAATAATATGGTTGGCAAAGGGTGTAACAGATGCAATTTAAAATTTAACATGTTAGAATTTTCAAGGGGATGGGGGATATTTGGACTTTTATGTCCTTGTATCTAGGGGAACAGCATATTAGATTAGAACTGGTTCAGTTTTTTGGTCTAATATACAGAGTGAGATGGCTTTCCTACAAATTGTGCGATTTTAGCACCAAAACGTACTGGATGGAATGAACTGTTTTTATAATCGGAAATGATCCATTTTCCTGCAAGGTGTGACGAAGAAAATTGTTTGACTAGGCCACAATAGAACAATAAATGTGAATAGATAGGAATTAAATTAGGTTTCTCAGTTTTTTCAACATGTTGAAATGGGAAAATATAATTACTCTGTTACATTTCAGATGAAAAGTTTTTGCAATCGTTGTATATTTGAATAGAATAAGAGAATGCGACCATTTAAACAGCTAAAAATCCACAAATCTTATGAACCTTGCCATGATGATTCGGTTATGACCATCGGATTGTGACTGAAAACATGAATCCCAAACGATTATGGATCTTTGTGATTAGAAAATGACCAAATGAGTCGACAAAGAGAAAGGGGAATATGGGCCCAAAAGCCAAGCCCAGTCCTACATGATATATTAATGAAAAACGTTCATAATCCACATATCTTTAATTTAAAGAAAATAGCAAAATTTATCAGTAAAGTATTAAAAATAATACAAATTTATATTTTAAATATATTTTAGACTAAATTTACTCTTAAAATATTCAAAATAGTACACATTTATCTCTTAAATATATTTTTAGATCAAAACTATTATTTTTATTATGCATTTGATTCAAATTTATAAATGAGAATAATGAGACTCCAAATAAACACAATATGTAAACTTCCTACATATACACTATAAATTAAAACTTTTTTTAACACAAAAATTGTTAAAATTTATAATGTTAAACTTACTAAAATAATTAAAATTAAAACTTTTTTTAACACATTATTAAAATTTATAATGTTAAACTTACTAAAGTAATGAACTCTAGATAAGTAAACATTATCTAATAGTAAAAAATTCTAACTTTTTTAAAAATTAAAATAAAGTATTAATGTACAATACATACGTAATAAATTTGGATCACATAAATCAATTTGACTTGGATCACATAAATCAATTTAACATGTTCATTTCTATTTATCTACAATTCTATTAATTAAAATAGCAAATTTAAATCAATTACGTAGTATTAAAAATAATTTTTTGCCCCAAAACACAAATATATACAATTTTCAATACTTTAAAAGCAAATTTAGCCCAAAACATACATATGCTCAATTTTGAATACTTGATAAATTTGGCTTTTATCCCTTAATTTGATCTCCAAACTTACATACTTGTTGAGGATTTATCTGTCAACATACATTCAATATGTTGGTTTTTTTTTTTTTTAATATATTGCATGCGCTATATAAAAAATAAATTTAAAATATTTTTAGATATGGTGTTCTAAAAAAACTGTTATTACTGTAGAAAAGCTTAATTTTATAGCTACTCACATTCCATCTACTTTGATAATTATATATGAACCTCTAATTTATAGAGACTAAACTATTAGGTATACCAGAATGGGTTGTAAACCCATTCGCCATGCAGCAAGCACTGTGGGTGTATAATCTTGTTCATGCTGATCGGACGGTGCACAACACTCGTGCATGATGCATGTAATCGTCATCCTATCAGAAACAGTGCTGCCTCTTCCAACTTATAAATGTTACATAAAAGATTTATGTATATGATCTTTTAGTTTACATCAAACTGCCAGAATTTTGGGGTTCTTTGGGCTAAATTCTCTGCATCAATTGAAATACAGCACCATTAACGATTAAACAATTTCTTGGAATTTGCCTTAAACGCAACAATAGCTCACCTTGATTGACTGCCTGTGCTTAAAAAGAAGACGACTGAGCTTCAATAAATCACTTCTTGGACTTTGCCTTAAATATGTTGTCCTTGTAGTATTTGAGCTCATTAATGCTTTCTCTAATATCAGCCAGTGCTCTATGTTGGTTTTCTTTTTGTGGGGCTTTCTTATGATCTGCATCCAATAAATGATCATTCACAAACTGATTTTAGTACATGAACAAACCGTTCATTTACTTCCAAGACCACATCAAAGAGCAAACAATTTCAGTCATGAAATTTTGTGTTTGCATCAAAGAATAACATTCTAGTCTCTAATTAAGAAAACCCCCCTAAAAAAATATATGTATATACTATGATTGCTCAACAACATTTTCAATGATCTTCCTGAAATACCTAGGAAAACTAGTTCAGTTCTTTTTATGTAGTCTGTTTGAAAAAGGTTTGTAAAAAGTTCCAAATACTAGAAAGGAGTAGAAAATAGCACCCAAATACACAAGTTTATCAGGTGCCAGTCGAGAAGAAACTTTCTTGCCTAATCCCAGGATTTTTACATGTGAGCCGAGAGACCAGGTGGATCCCTAGGTTTCAAGGGCTAAATATATCCATGTACCATTCGAAATAGATCATTATTTACCCTTAAAAGACTTTCTTTTTGTTAAAAAAAAAAGCCCTTTTCAGGGGTATATTCGGTCCTTATAGGAGTATACTCCTAAAACGAGCAAATGTGAGCCTGTACATCTTTTAACAAAAAGAATTTTATAGGCAAATATAATCCATTTTAAAGAGTACATGTATATATCTGGCCGTTGCCGAGTTCTATTTATAGCCTCAGAAATTGCTCCAACTAGTTTTTTTAGCTCCCTAGGAAACAGGATAAGCATGCATAAATTTTTCTCTCAGGTTTAGGAGTTGTGAAATTACCAAATATAGAGACATTGCATGACTAATTCATAGGTTAAGGATACCGACATTCTAGCACAAAACTATAGGGCTGCTCCCAAACTGAAGATTGGGAATCACATGCAAACCTGAGGCAAAAGTTCATCATTGAACTGTAGAGAGTAATATTAATGCAAATCAGTAAGGAGATAATTTATTTTCTACAAGTACATCATTGACATTATGATAATTCAAAACTAATGCCTCACATTTAAAGCGTCATCATATAATCTGAATTTGAAAAAAAAGAAAAAGGAAAAAAGATATATTCATAATACAACTAGATTTTCAAATTTTCTTTGATAGTTTCTAATAATTTCGGTAGTTATATAATACCACTAAAATATGAGTAATAGTTATTTCATGTTATTTCCAATAATGTTCCTTTTTCTTTTGTCATTCATATTTAAGGAAAACAGAGTAACAAAATTCAATCCTATAAAATGGAAGATCTGAACTATTCTTAAAAAGAAAAAAAAAATCCTACCTAAAAATAGTAAATACTTCTAGAGTGCTAAGAATGAACCGAAAAGAATAGATTTAATTATTTTTTTGCAGTAAAGTGCAACAATTCATTCCTTTTGACAAGTGATTCCAAAATGTGAATTTTACTATGTGACCATGAGTCGAACGTCATCTATATGTACTTTCTAGCACCTCCAGAACGTATGTACTTTTTAGCACCTCCAGAACGAGACATATTATGCACTAATAACTTCACAATTGGTTGAATGAAACTTGATTTCATATTTATCAATTTTACAAAATTGGCCAGAACATAAAACTCAATAGCCTACGTCGAAATGTCAAGTTGTGATCTGTTTGCTCCCTTTCCCTTAAAACAAAACACAGCCCATAACTAATATATAAATATCAGTGCATAGTAATTTTACATATTTACCTCTTGGGTACCAGCGAATGCACAAAGCCCTAACACTGCTAACATCAACAAGTCGATGAGAGAAAAGACTAGCAAGATCTGGCATGTATTTCTACCAAAGGAGAAAAAAAGGTTAGGAGGCAAACAGAATGGAGCATAGTAGAACTTTGAGCAACAAAAGTTGGACAACACTTTCAATACTGAAAAGTTATGCAAGATTAGCATCAATGTAGCAAATATGATCCATACTTTCAAGTAATGAAAGAAAAAACCAGGAAACAGGGATTCAGGAAAAAAATATGTAAGATAAGAGTTTTCCACTTTCAATCAAGTCTTGGGGTTACTGATTCTATTAAGAAAAAAAAAATACATCAGTTGTACAAGGGACATTTGCTAATTTAAGATTCTGACTTATTTGAGATTTTGAGATAGCAATCTATAAGCCATTAATAGTAACAGCTTTGAGACATTATAACAGGTGGCAAATTGTTATAGTTTTGAGAACATATAACAGCTTGAAACTGGAACTACACACACCTCAGTGTGCCAATTGTTGGTACTTAGAAAAAATCATTTAATAAAAGGAAGCACAAGCAGAAATATTAACATCTGTTAAACAATAGCCATAAAAGATGTAGACAAATTTTTTTCCAACAGATACCTTTATAAATAGAAAATCCATATAAACTGAATTTCCTGCCAAAAGAGGCGTGTGAGCGCCAACATGTTTCTTAACAAATTCTATGACCTGCATGATCACAATGCATAACTATATTAAATCTTTTTCTTTTTTTAATTAACTCTAATGAGCTAGAATTACATAAGTCTTATGGCTAAAAGGAGGAAAAAAAGAAATCATATGTAACATATGAGCACAGCATAATAAAGCATAAACATCCAAACTTACACGATTGTATCCCAAATTGAATTAAAATGGAAAGAAATAAGGAATATAACTATTAATGACATAGTGCTAAGAGATGCGACCATGTTCTATTAAGAAATGATCTTTACATCACAGAACGCACTAAACTTACACTCATTTTGAAAAAGGATATCATGTGGAAGGAAAAAGAAAAAAGAGATGAAAATAAAAGTGAATTTAACATGCAAGATATGGAAATCAAGGAAGAAGCAAAAAAGTAAAATGGATGATGCACAATGCATTTACAAGTTATTTTTATCATATAATACATTTTGCATCAAGGTGTACCAGAAATCCAATAATTAGTGAAAAGAAATTAGAGGAAGAAATTGGAGTTGAAGGGTTACAGCATACTTTTGAATAACTCTCTTGCTGAAGCCAAGCATCTGGAATTCAGTGCAAAAACTATTTTAAAATATCTCAAAAGGGATATCTAACTATTGGGATATCTGCTAAGGAATTTGTTACTACTGGGAAACTACTAAAGAATTTGGACATTTTACTAGGTCCAATTCTATATGTACAAAAATGACAAGTCAAATAATTTATTGCAACTGTCAGCAGATAAAAGAAATATTACAGGAATTATGCTTCAAGGTCATGTAAATAATATTGTAAAAAAGAGACAGTTCTATAACACCATCAGCAATGAACTCCAACCATCTGTTAACAAAGATCTTACACCTGAAACTTCTAATTTCATCGCCATCCTTTTATTCAAGCATAATAATTTCTCATTTTCAGTTGCCCTTCACCCCACAACTCTATTCAATCCCCAAACAAGCTACAAAGCCCTAGGCTTTTACTAAATATCATTGTCAGGAAGCAAAGGAAGCATCTTTGTTCCCCCTTGTAAAGACAAATTCTTTCCAACCTTGAAAACCAAAGGAAGGGGCGTATGCCTTGTCCTGCCAAGAAGATTCTTCTAGCTTAAAATGAAAATATGAAACTCCAGTAAAGGTAGTTTGGTTATACCCAGTTCAATGACTTGGAAAGTAATTCTAATATTTTTCAGAACCCCACAGCAAGCAATTTTCTAAAATTGTAAGGTTATTCAAATATTGAATCATGTAATCACTATTACTTGATATATTACAACTGATTTACTTAGCTGAAAGCACTCATAATTCTTCATCCCATTTGTTTTTCTATCAAGCTATTCAATTACAATATTATTTCCATTTTATCAATAAATATTCAACTAATATTTTTTTAATAACAGTCTTCACTCAATTTCAGAAGGAATACAGGTCCCTTACCACAAATTATACAACCTTCCGTTTGCTTTTGTACAGCAATACACAAACTTAATTCCTTATGCTCATTCCGATTGCCAAGTCCAAGGCCAGTTTATGTTTTGAATTGAGAGCCTTCTGTTATTCAAATTCTTTGCAACAACACCATGATTAATTTTTTTATTAAAATACAAGGTTTACACTCTGATAGAAATAAATCAAGCACATATAAGATTTAATCAAAGTCTATTGTGCAATGCATGTCAAATTCGTTAATGTTTATTAGGTTTTTGAACAATTAGAAGCCACTACAAGTTTTTCTTTTCTTTGAAACAAAAGTATCTTTCATGCTCTATTTAGGAGTTTCAGCTGGATAGAAAAAGGAAAGAGTAGTCACTAGGCCAAGAAATTAGAGAAGAAAGAAAATGAAGAAATTAATTTCCCAAGGTTGGATGTGTAGAAGAATAAGAAAGGATTTTAAGTACTAAGGTTAAAATATGCTTTCAACTGTGAAGAAGATAGAACTATTATCCCCTCAGTCTTGAGTAAATAGCAAAATGGTGACAATTTATTCCTTCTTATCCTTTCTTTTCCAACATCTATAAACTCCTAAACACACAATAATTGGCATCTCTCTTGCTTATCCTTCTATCCTTATCTATACCTCCATCCAATCTAAGTTTCCATGCTTTTCCAACATAGTGGAAGAGTTTAGGGCAGATAGACCTCCACAATTAGGGTTAGAATGGGGTGACTGGTTGGAAGAAAAGAAAAAACTGACATTTAGAGAAAATATTAAAATAAAAGTTTTTGAGAATTAAGAAAATAATACAATATGTAAACAGACTTTTTTGTCCTATTTATAACGGTATCAATAACCTTACTAAATAAGATCACAAACAACGAAGAAAAACTGAAAAATTAGCATACTGAAATTCTAATTTAACTTGGATGCTCTTCCATCATTCCATAAACAAGATACTGCCAATCCATTAGGCTCAACAGCTTGGTCAATGTCCAGGGCTATAGAAAGTGGCTCTCACACTTTTGTGGATCAATCATGGATTATGCTGCACAAGTAAACCCTTCAACATATAAAACCCTTCAACATATATTTTCTCTATCTATCTAAGCTATTCAATGCATATATAGAATTCGAGCATGCCATGTAATATTGGCCCTTGCATGTATAGATATCATCTCAAAGGGCCATTTATCACCATGAAAGCATGTTAGATTCTTTCAAATTAGTCATTTTGACATCTCCAAACCAGAAGAAAGAAGGCTATTTGATCTCTAAAATCCATTGAAAGACGATATGCAGCCTATTTCCGCCCAATAAAAAAATACATCAAAAGTGTTTTTTATCTGCTTATGTTACAATTTATGTAATTCCATCATTGATCCCTTTAGCAAGAAACTTTCAAATGATCCTGTTCTCTAACTAGCATCCGCCTTTATAACTTACTGCTTAATGATAAATGCCTAATAACCATACTGAAAGCATACAATCCTTCAGCTAAACTATTCAAAATCCATCATATGAAGCTATCTCTAGAACAATATAGTTCAAAGATGAAGGCCTCCAAAACAAAGAGCATGCAAACCTGATTTTCAGCTTGTCTTTCACTCACTGTACTTTGGAGCACTTTTTCTGTCAAACCTAGAAAAATTGATCACTTGTGAAATTGTCTTGAATAAAACATGACACACTAGTCTTTCAATCATTTAGTGTGCTTACCACTAGCTGTATGATGGCTTTGACACCATTCTCCCATCTTCTCTAAACACTCTTTACTCTGATGGATAACCAGATCAGGGCCCTAACAGAGGACAGAGCATTAAATTATAAGATTCAGTTAATCATATCCATATTATGCCAATCAAGCAAAATGCACAAGCATGGGTAGTGCAACATAATATAGTAGATACTACAGCAAATGCATACATATTCAAACATTTATCTACATGCTATGCATGATTAACATTCGAATTTACTTGAAAAGTGTAGATTTTGAGAAAAAAAAATTTATTCTTCATTCTCTTGTGTTTTTATACAACCAATATACAAGGGGTTTTATACAGAAACCCTATGGCTAATTAGGAAGTTTACAGTTAGCCTATAATCAATACATAATTACAGAAATTAACAAAACATGGAAATAAATCACAATAGTCAACAAAAAGAAATAGTCCATTAGATTTTATGCTAGGTCACATGAAAATATTTCACCGATTCAAAATGCAAGATGCTAAGCTGGCAAAAGTGAACAAGTTGAAGTGTTATTTCATGTATTAAAGCCATAATAAAAACCATTTCAATGACGAGAATATTAAAAAATGAAGGCAATTAAATATAAGAACTGAACAAGGCCATAAATCAAGCATCACAAAATGTTACAGACTGAGAAATACCTCAACTGATTTAGTCAAATTGCCATCTGTAATTATACAAGCAATCTCCAGTATTCTATCAACTTCGATATTCAAACCTGTAAAAAAGAAGAGTAAAAAGTGTTCTAGTTTCTACACCATTCTATCATAACCTCATAACCATAGAGTTTATTCATACAATTAAAGGAATGCAGAATGGAGCTTTAACAACTAAAACAAACTTATCAAGTACTTGGAAGCATGTTTTGTGTATGAGCATCAAAAACATTCACAAAACAATGCTAAGTAATTTCTTCAAGTTTGGCATCCGTCTTTTTTCTTTCCTTCTTTGCATTATCTTTTCTTTGTTTTAAAGGATGCAGATACACTAAAACCCAGTTTCACCTCTTCTCTTACTATAATAAGCCCAAACCAAACCAAGGCCCTCCTTCTCCTTTAACAAAAAACTTGAGGCTAACGGGGTGTTACAAAAAAGAAATTTGAAATGAAATGGGCACATTAGCAGTCTCTAAAATGAAACTTTTAAAAAAAAGGAAAAAAAAATCTCAAACTTCAAGCATCACTTTACCAATGGAAACATTTTTACAACTTACCACATATCCATAATAAGAATGAAAAATGAGATCTAATATGTTAGATATTTAAAGTTATATCGTTTCACTCTGGGAACAAAATGTGAAGATAATATAAGAATAAAGGTTTTACAAGAAAGAGAGTTGGTTTGCCCATCTTGTTCATGTGTGCACATGTATATATATGACAAGAGAATGAGGGGAGGTTAACGGTTTTACAAGATAGAGTCGGTTTGCCCTTCTTGTTCATGTGTGCACATGTATATAGATGACAAGAGAATGAGGGGGGGTTAACAACTACAATTTCATCCTACACCATTCTGTAAGAAAAGTATCATAACTAAGAATTGGCAATTCTATCATGTGGTCTCATTTTCCTCTCCATTTTAGGGAGTGCTTGCTTTTCTTGTGTCCAACAAGAAAATTTCACCCCACTTATGATTTATGAGCGTGTACCTAAACCACAGGCCATTCATCTTGAACGTTCTTAGGTTCTGCTCCACCAGTAAGACATGTGCCAAAGCACCCCAACTTTTACTAGTCTCTTCCTTTTTTCAATAATTTTAGTTTTAAGTAGTCAACTATTTGGATTCCAGAGAAACAGAAACCATCATTGCTTCTATATTAGTAATAAAGGACAGCATGCATGAGGTTCCCCATTACTACTCTAAAAGTTACAAGTACATAAAGGATCACTTTAGAAGTTTATGCACTGGAGGCCATTGGAGGTAAATCTTTTAACTTTACTCGAAAGATCACTTTTAATGCAAATGAAAGTAACTCAAACTTTAATTTGCATACCTAAACTTCTAACAACCATTTTTCTTAATCTCCAAATCAGAAATTAGAGGGTGCAAAATGAAGATTTTTAATACCAAACACCCATTAACCTTCTTTTCATTCTAAAAGTCCCAAACCAAGTGATGTTACTGGACAACTATTTATTTTGTTCCACTAATTCAACACTTTTAACTTGCATTTCCATCACTCTAGAACTCCATCTGTGTATAAGCACTGAAACTCAGGATCTTATATCTAATGATGACAGAATCAATGACAATTTTCTATCTAATGATACAAATTACTATTGGTTTTTGCAGGAGAATTTCAAGTTTAATTTTGTGTTATGTGCTTAGAAGTAAATATTCTTTTTTTTTCACACTCTTGTGTGCAAAAAGCTTTCTTTGAATTAATCTTAGATCACACCTTCACCTCCTTTTGTCAAAAGCATGCACCCAGCAGTAATGAGCCAAGTATGCATGCATCTTGTGCGCCTTGCAACTTTTACAACTATTTCTAACTTCTCTTTCACTTCCAAACGAGATAAAGATCACCTTCTATTCACCCATAATTAGCTTCTCCCAAACAAGCTCTGTAGCCTTTCTGCTATTCAAGAATACCAGTTTTGTCCTGCTAGAATCATTTGGCCTCTCTCAATAATATGGTTTGAACATAGAGTGATCAAGTTAAGTTGCATAAACAACCCTAATGAAAAAATGGTCTAATAACACTAACCAAATCTGGCAGCACAAACCAAATTAATCGAAATGGTATTTGATGTGGAGCTCAGCAATTAACAATACCATTGTTAGTTTCTATTGATGAATTAAAAGGACATTAGTTCCAAAATATACCTCCATATGTTATAAAATTTATCTACATCAAAACAAATAATATATAGAAAAATAATGAAATTACATTATTGAACATCTACTTAAACCCTGTTTCACAATGTGAGAAATAGTCTGGACCTTGGATCCAAGACACCCACAACATATTGTATTCCTTGGAGGATAGAGGCTCAAACTTCCTTCTTTTATATGAAAATTTAAAGATGTAGCAGTTAGAGATTCACCACCAATATAAATCATTCTATTTTATTTCACCACATCAATCATTTAAACTATTGTTTCCATAGTGAAAATCAAGATTCTTATGTTATGTGTGACTACTTATACAACCAAAACAAATTATTACAAGTAAAATTGATGACATGTAAATTGGCACACTAACCAGTCATTTCCAAGTCAATCCAAACAAGGGGCATTTTGTATGGCGTTGAAAATGTGACAAGATTTTCTTCACATTGTTTTTCCCCTCCAATCACAGATCCATTTACCGCGTTGCTACTCTTTCCTGCCAAAAACAAAAGCGAGTGTCAATGTCAATCTACTCCAGCACAAGTAAATTTGGATTTCTTCTCCCAAAACAGAAGAAATAATCATATATACTATTAATCCTAAGTAATCCAGTAATTCTAAAGAAAAATGAACTGTTAACTTCGCAAGCAATAAATCCCAAATCGTAAAATTTAGATAAATATGTACGAGCAATTTTGTCAACAATACCATTATTAGCTTTGGAGGAAGAAGTGTCGAGTTGATTATCTTCAACGTCAATCTCTAACACAGAAAATACGTTGGAAAGGGAATCCATGTTTCAATTTGGCGCGGATAGTACGGCTAGCCAACAAAGAAAAATGTCAAAGTTAGCTTTTTATCCATTAAAAAAAAAAAAAGACATGTAAGATTAAACAATAGATTACAAAGCAATGGAAGGGTTGCTAGTAACTCGGTCCGAAAACTGTCAAAACCAAACAAACGAAAGTTTTTGTTCAAACAACCGCACCCACCAAACTTCCTAGAGAAAACTGAACCAAAATAATAGAGCTCTATATAGTCCACAGACCTGGCGTTTGATAATATGCCCACTCAATTCTTGACTATGTACTCTATGTTTTCTACTGTTTTTTCAGTTAAAAAATCAAGAAATTAGAGAGACAATAAAGCAAGAAATTGCAGGAAAAAAAAATGACAAAAAGAATTTTACCTTTCATGCAGAAGGGGAGAAAACGGAGAACCAACAAGCGAAAGGGCAAAGTCCACAAATAAGAAGAGATCAAGAAACGAAAGGGCAAAAACCCCTAGGAGAACCAGGGTCGATATTGCCAGCGGTGGCC